>JAGDYQ010000070.1:4121538-4270984 GCA_021962125.1 Bulinus truncatus
CCTCCAGTTGAAATAAAAGTCACGACATCTGTCATCTCCACACAATCTTATATTGTTAATGTTTTTTTAGTTGTATGTTCTCCATATGTTTTCTTTTTTTTCTGTCTCTGTTTACTTCTTAAGAGTTCTGGCATGACAACAAGAACATAAATCTCTGGACGTTCCCGGCGTATCACCAAACAACAGACAATCGATACACAAAAAAGTCACCATCAATTGATTTTCTGTCGAATTTATCGAAATCGTTAATGATTGTCCTCGCTGACTTCATCCTATGGTCTCCCACCAGCCCAGGAAACTATAAATGATTTCTGTAGTGAATCTGAAGGAAGAGCTGCAGTTGTCGAGGTGTCATTGAAGAAATTCACCTCATAACGAAAGCAATGTAAAGATGATTATGGACTAGTGAAGAAATTCACCTCATAACGAAAGCAATGTAAAGATGATTATGGACTAGTGAAGAAATTCACCTCATAACGAAAGCAATGTAAAGATGATTATGGACTAGTGAAGAAATTCACCACATAACGAAAGCAATGTAAAGATGATTATGGACTAGTGAAGAAATTCACCACATAACGAAAGCAATGTAAAGATGATTATGGACTAGGGAAGAAATTCATCACATAACGAAAGCAATGTAAAGATGATTATGGGCTAGATGTTTTTCTTAATGGAGTTACACAAATTCTGTATTTTAAAATGGAGACGCCTTTGCTAGTACATATTGGATTATGTGAAGTACATGTTTAGATTCTTGTTTTATACGTTTTATATACTTGTACAGTGAAAAGTCTTCTTTCACTTTGATTAAATTTATCAATCTGTTTACCAGCTTCAAACTTATAATAATTTTCTTAATTTATCAACATCAAGTTTATATTTCGATTGATCAAGGTACAGTTTAAATTTCATTTGTTAAACATTAAAATATTATCATTGATAAGCATTTAGTTTATATTTTAAATGTTCAACATCAAGTTTATATTTTAAATGTTCAACAACAAGTTTATATTATAAATATTCAACATAAGTTTATATTTCACTTGTTCAACATCAAGTTTATATTTTAAATGTTCAACATCAAGTTTATATTTTAAATGTTCAACATCAAGTTTATATTTTAAATGTTCAACATCAAGTTTATATTTCACTTGATCAACATCAAGTTTATATTTCAATTGTTTAACATCAAGTTTATATTTCAATTGCTTAACATCAAGTTTATATTTCACTTGTTCAACATCAAGTTTATATTTCACTTGTCCAACATCAAGTTTATATTTCACTTGTTTAACATCAAGTTTATATTTCACTTGTTCAACATCAAGTTTATATTTCACTTGTTCAACATCAAGTTTATATTTCAATTGTTTAACATCAAGTTTATTTTCATTTGTTCTTCCTCAAGTTTGTATTTCAGTAGTTCAAAATCAGATGCTTAAAGAAATGTTGTTACAGTCTGAACCAGAAAAAAATAATTTTCTTTGTTCTTTTTTTTATGAAGAAACAATGACTAATCCTTCCATCAGGCATTATTTCAAAACGATAATACCTAAGCTTGTGGGAAGGGGGAAGGGTGGGGGGGGGGGACTATCGGATCAAACCATGGCTCACAGCGTGAGTTTTAATTGATTAATTCGGGATTTTTTTTTGTGTGTGTTTTCTTTAGTTTTTTTTTTATTAATTTAATTTAACATCTCTCTAGTTTAAAAATACAATAAAATCAACCCAGATAACAATATCACAGGCTCAAGTTGAATCTACTTTTCCTATGATAAACAGACCCTTTTATTTTTTTCGTTCTATTAACAATGCCACTAGAAAATGCATGGCAGATCTGCTGAAATACATTTTAGACACCAGAATAAGATTAGAACATTTATCTATTGTAGAACTGAACTTAATATTTCCACGTTTGTGTTCATTCTATGACTTTATTTCTCAGTCTTTTCTTATAATTCTATGTTGATATATTTAGCTATATGACCGCGCTGTCATAGATCTTCACCGATAAGTCTTTTTTTTTTTATCAATATTTGAATTGCTCAAATATCAGCTATGGAATCAGCCCCGTAGCCAAGGGGGGCAGAGGGGGGCCGTGCCCGCCCCCCCCCCCCGCTAGGTGTGGAGTGCCCCCCCCCCGCTTAAAAAAGAAGAAAAAGAGGAAAAAAATAAAGAAAAAGTAAAGGTGCCCCCTTGCACGGTATTGTTGCCTCCCTGCTTACTTTGACCTGGCTACGGGCCTGTATGGAATGAAACGTTTATGTCAGTGTTCATGTCATTTTTATTTCAGTGTTTATGTCATTTTTATGTCAGTGATTATGTCGGTGTTTATGTGAATTTCTACCTGCCCTGTTCTTCACAAATATTAATTCATTCCTGTTAGTTTAACGGGAACAACATTTTATCAGAAATGGCCGACAGCCTGAATGAAATGTATTTATCACCTTCTATACGTTTCTAGCTTATTGCATTCTGGTATAGTGTTTGGATGAACTTTACCAGAACGAATGCACAAGTACTGTCATGGTCTCTACGACAGTGATTCTCAAACTATTGCACTTCGCGACCCACTATGACAATATTTGTCATGTTTGTGTCCCCACCTGTAAAAAAATTAAGAAAAAAAGCACTAAAATAAAAATAGAATAAAGACGTTAACTAATTTTATTTACAGGGGTTTCCTTACAGATTCACTAACTTTTAGTTTAGTAGCTTAGTGAAATAGAGAATACCATGAGAATCACTGGTCTAGGATAGTGCTTGTTTACTATTCAATTTACTTTATGAACTATACAGATTCAGTTTTCTTGAAATTCGCTTTAATGAAAGACTTCCAAGCCGAATGAAAGACATTTTTGCGAGTAGTTACAATTTTTTTCTCCAGTCCTCTGTAAGACTTAGTTGTTTCGGATGATATAGTTTGATCATACAATGTTTGAAAAAAAAAAAAGATATATGGTCAAAAAGTGCATGTAGATTAATAACAATTAATCGTATTATATCAACCCTTAGGGGCTGTCCATTATTATTTATGTCAACAAATTTTTGGCAATTTTTACCTCCCCCCCTCCCCCTTGTCAACAACTTGTCAAACTTCCAGAGACTCCCCCCCCCCTATAAAATTACGTCAATATTTGATTACCCCCCCCCCAAAAAAAAAGTGGCTTCCAAAATGTTTATGTGGCAAAATTAGTAGGAATATAGTTAGTTTAATTAAAATACTGAATGTTAAGCAAGTGTGTGTAACACAGGACTACAACCGCTGCTTAATTTTCCTATTTATTAAGTAATTATTTTAAATTAAAAAAAAAGGAACATTGTTGACGTCAACTTTTCTTGACCTCCCCCCCCCTTCCCCTTGTCAACAATTGTCACAAATTTTCTGACCCCCCCTCCCGCCCTATTTTGTTGACGTGATTAATGGACAGCCCCTTAGAGCTTTGTGATATTTGGAAACTATATACACTCACAATTATGTAATAACAGTACATAACTTTGATACTGTCCATTACTTAAATGTACCAAACAGTCTCACTGTGTACATTTATTATATTTTGTTACATGGAACAATATTTTACTTAGTTACACAATCTTGTTTGTAAGTGCCATGAGGGGGTGGGGGCAGTACGCCACTAACGGAGTTCATTTCTCTTTTAGCCAGGGGTGGCATCAGCCGAACTTTGGTACTTTTGGGCACGGAAAGTGGGCAGTATTTTTAAAGCCCCGCCCTGGGTGCCATAAAAGCAAGTTAAGCCAATGTTTAAAAAGGAATGTATAAGGACTAAATAAGGCTATTATGATCTTATCTGTTATAACGAATAACGAGTTGTACAACGACTTTGGCGAAATAATTAAATTCTTACATTCTAATACTTTATATGCCGACTTTACTGAAACCAATGAATTCTACACTTCCTCGTCCCAATTGACCTATTAGGGTTAAGGGAACTTAACTTTAAAAAAAAATATAATATATATATATATATTTCGTAATTAATGTGCCCCGATTTAATAAGTTTCATTTAGGTATAAATACTATTTTTTTTGCTCATTACAACTGTTTAAATACAAACTAAAAAAAACAAGAATGTGAATAAGAAATGTAAAATATAACAAACAAGAATGTAAATAAGAAATGTAAAATATAACAAACAAGAATGATATTTTTGTAAGCTTTTAATTAGTTTTTCTTTTCTGTGTGTCTCTTCTCAAATCTTGTAATTCACCTAGGACCTTTTATATTTTAGTGAGAAGATTCAAATTCGACATTCATATAGATTCTACATGACTCTATACTATACAATGTATAGTAAACATCAAGATCTTGTAGAATTACGAAGATAATTATTTTTAGTAATATTTATAATAGCTCATAATAAAACCATATTAATAGACTACGACATATTAAGACAAACTATCAGTGTACATGGCATAATAACCATTACATACATAATAAGATGCTAATTGTAGCCCTATTCAATGAACCATAAAGACAACTAAAAGCAAAATTTCTATCAAAAAGGCGAACACACATAAATGAATGAACCCAGTTTTAATCCATTGTTTAGCTAGGTGCAAGATTTATTTGATTTTAATCTAATCCACTATTAAAACATGGATTACAACTGACATCATTCAGTTTATTTTGGATTCAAAAAGTCTCGTCACCTTCTGACTCGGCATGCCCCAATATTGCAGTGATTCTCAATTCATAGAACACGCCATAAGCTTTTGATTTTTGTTATTCGCTTGTTATTTCTTCAGAGAAGAAATCACGCCCACTCGATAAATGGTTAGTCATATCGCTTCATGTTTCCCAAAATGTTAGTCTTTGTTAACCAATGGGAACCTGCGACACCCTAACCTTAACCAGTACACTTATCACAGTTTGAGAAGCCCTTCTCTATCGTCACGTTCAAGCGTTCAATCCCAATGTTTACTTTAAGTTCAACATTTTTTTTATTACATCTAGCTATACCAACTTTATCAGAAATTGTGAAACTGGGTATGACAAGTATTGGACTAATGTTTGACATAGGTGTTGCTTGGATTAATACAATGCATTTAACAGTTAACTTTCATAACATTAATTTAATAATAAAACTAATATATTTGGTTTTCTTTTCACTTGTAAACCAACTAGGCACTGACTGAAGGGTTATCGATGGAAGTAACTTAAAGTGGCATACGACAATTGCTAAACGAAAATTCACATAACGTTAAAAGAGCATTGAAAAACATCTTTTGCTAATATTATTTTACAATAAAATACTTTTATTAGTGTGATGTGATTTTCAGTGTGAATATAAATATATTTATAAAACCATTACTCACATATACATAACTTTACATTTTCAGATGCCGCCCATGAGATAATAAATTTCGTCATAAACATGTAAATTAATCAAGTACGTCATCAAGGTGTGAGTTGATTAAATAGGTCATCACAGAGGAAAGCAGGCTTTCAAAGTGTGAACTCGTCATTTGGGTCAATAAGGTGTGATCGAATCTGTCAAGTCAATAACATGAAACTCTCCAAGAGGACGCTGTCAGACGGTGAGCTGTTTGCCCAGTCCAAGAACCGCCACGAGTCAAACCATCTCAAAATGAGGCTGGACGAGATCAAGATCCAAGAGATCCAATCGAGTGAACACAATAGGATCGAGAAGTTCAAGTGGCGGGAATTTCTGAGGACCAACTCCAGAAACTCGGGGAACAGCTCTCTGGCGTCGAGCTATGACTGCAGAACTGACGAAGTTGAAAGCGAGACTCCTAGGAGCTCCAGGAACTTTTGCGACCTCCAGACCGTCCAGAAATACCAAAAGCAGTGGGTCGTGGCCTATCAACCCCACTCGTACAATAAGGTCTACAAAGAGATCGAGCAAGCTGGAGTCAGCTTACACAGGAATCCCCTTCGTCCTGCCCAATCCCTCAGTGGAGGCAGTTCGTCCAGCGGTGATAGCTCTGGTTTATACAGATGCGCCACCGCGGCCATGGGGGTTAAGCGTGTGAGAGTCAACTGGGAGAATATGAGACCTAAAACGTCTTCATCAGACTACAGGCAAGTGGAAATCTCTGACATACATTTAAACAAAGATCAGAGGAACTACGCAGCGCCCTGGTTAAGGAAAGAAAAGGAGAGTTCAAAGGTTGTGGGTTTACAGCAAATCAGTTCCAAGAGAGACTCGTTAACCGAAGCTTCTTCTTCTTCTAATAATAATAATGCTAGCACTATCCCACATGCGCCGACGTCCGATGCGATGTTACAAAGTGTTTCATCCATGCAGGCTGTGGCCAAATCCAGACTCAGGTGGAGGTGCTCCATTTGCGGGAAAGACAAAGTTACAGGAGAGGCTGAGGATAAGTTCGCGTACACAGTATTGGTGTACAAGGACCTGACCAGAATTTTGAACAATCTTCCCTCCAAAACAACTTCTACTTTGCCACAGAAAGAAGTTGCACACATTGAGCCTCATGGGTCAGTGTCCAGCCCAAGAAGTGAGTGCAGTTGCAGGAAAACGAGTGCTGTTGTTGACAACTCGGAGAGACACGTTTCCCATGATACCCCCGTGTCAAACCATGCGTCAGCTCAAGCGAATCATCGTAAATCGTCCGTTTTGTCAACCCATTCGACGCAGTCTCGTTTGAGCAGGCGGAAGTCTAACATTCAATACAACCTCGACAAAGTTCTGAATACAGCAACGGGAGATAATCTACCGAGAAACAGTAACCCAGAAATACAACTGACTGATGTGGTAAACAACAACCACGTGACTTCACCTCCAAATTATAGTACTCTTAACTCTACAGTATCGACGTTGACCAGCTTAATCGATACTTCAGAGGAAAACATAAAAGACGATTCCAATGTACGGACTAACGATAGTGTATCGAATATCAATTTACATTCAGTTGTCCGAGAACACATTGCAAAGGACTCGTGTAATGATAACAGGGATAATACAGTGATGTTATCCGAGTCATCGAACATGGTATTGACAGATAATGAGAATGAAGATAAACAATTCACGTTAGCTGTAACAAATGGTGAACCTGATGAAACTAATGAAGTGAATTCTAATTCGGAAAATAGAGCATCGGTACTAAATGAAGATAAAAATGTTGGTTACAAAATAACACTTGAAACAGAGCATAACCATCAAACACATTTCCCCGTTACGCACGAATTAAACGGCAAACAAAGTAATGAAATTAACGGTGAATCTTTTGAAAAACCAAGTGACGATTCGAAGACGACACCATCGCAACAAACGACTCAGGTTTTATCCGTTAATTCGGTTGAAAGTACTCGACCATCAACTAAAAGAAACAAAGTCTCAAGTGGCAGTGAAGTAAGCATTAACCTAAAAGAAGGTGAGCAGTTCTTTAAACAAGTGGCTCAGACAATGAAGTCTAAACTAGCCGATGATAAACGGTCAGTTGAGACCTTGGTGGTCACCGCTGAAAATGCACTGCCAAGAACGAGAAAACAGTCCAACCTTCGGATACCTGTAACAGGTAATTACTCCAATACAAGTTCTGTGCCTTCTTTTCACGTTAAAAGAATGGCAGAAGACATTGGTAACTCACAAAGGCTCGACGGAAGTAATTATTTTCATGAGCCAAATGTAAATACTCAAAACGCTAAAGTTATTCATACAGATGACGCACCAAGCAAAGACAAAAATGATAACACATTTCAACACAACGTACACCAAGGCAATAATACAATTGATCAAACATACCAAGATGACATAGTAAATGTTTATCCTGTCACTGAAGACAAAACACAGCGTAAGATCTCTATAAATAAAACAATGAGTCAAGCGAAGCTTTTAGCTGATAACTCGCACAGCGGTGATATTGACAAAGGCTTTAGCCACGTGATCAATCAAAGTGCCCGTACGTCAGACACGCCGACACAGCAGGAGCGTGAGACTCTTGTGTCAGCCTCGTCCAAGAAGGAAACCATTCGCTCCTTCAGTGCTAGGCCCTACAGGTCGAAAGAGAATTTCCCTTTGAAGCGCCATGTCGAATTCAAGGGCGTCGTCATCAGGGACTACATCGCGCCTCATCTTCGCTACAAAACGGCGGCCAGCGACAGGTTGAAGAGGCCCCTCAGCGTGAAGTGGCACTCGTCTGGCGGGGCTGTGGTCACAGTTCACGAGAAACCCAACAAGTCCAGGCTGATTGATGTCGTGTTCCCGAGGCAGGCTCGCCAGAAGCAGCTTCTGAAGATGATCGAAGAGAACCACAAGAAGGTGCCCAACAAGGCCATCTTCACTGCCGACGCCGAGCTGAGACGTCGTATAGACACGTTCTTAAAGTCAGTGGAGCCGTTATGTCGTCGTTAGCATGTCAGACATAAACATTGTGTGTACATATACAGTCATTATGTATACAGTGTAAATTCATAAGTAAAGTGTGCAAATTTAAAAATTGCACGTACACATATAAACCTTTAATGTACAGATGTAAACCTTTAATGTACAGATATAAACCTTTAATGTACAGATGTAAACCTTTAATGTACAGATATAATCCTTTAATGTACAGATATATACCTTTAATATACAGATATAAACCTTTAATGTACAGATTAAACCTTTAATGTACAGATATAAACCTTTAATGTACAGATGTAAACCTTTAATGTTCAGATATAAACCTTTAATGTACAGATATACACCTTTAATGTACAGATATATACCTTCAATGTACAAATATATACCTTTAATGTACAGATATAAACCTTTCATATACAGATATAAACCTTTCATATACATAAAACTTTATAAAAGATATAAAACTTTAAAGGTTTGGTATAAACATTTAATGTGCAGGTATAAACCTTTAATATACAGGTATTAAAATTGTATGCACAAATTTAAACATCTAGAATACAGAGATAAATATTTAAAGTACAGTATAAACATTTATGTACAGATATAAAAACAGGGGCGCCGAAAGCCAACAAGAGCCCCAGGGCAGGACATCATTGCGGGCCCCTTAATAAACAATGAGTCATGAAAAGATTAACATGGTCGGGGCTGCCGGGCCCCCTAACAGATGCGGGCCCCCTGGCAATGACCCCCCCCTGACCCCCCTCTCGGCGTGCCTCTATAAACATGTAATGTACATACATAATGTACAATAAGTAGACGTATATAGACATTATTTAGGCCAGTGCTAACATTTTAAGTAACAGGTCAAAAAGGTCATTTTTGACTAATCCAATAAATATCCCGGTGAAGACTTTATTATCTATTCAGAAATAAATTCTGCCGTTGGCTAATCTTGGGCCACTTACGATCTCCTAATCCCGGGGGCCCTGCTGGCCATACACACACACATACCCACCTTTTCTAGCAGATTATTGTACATCTAACGGTAGAGACTCATAAGGTCGGACGCCGCTGACATTTGTTCAAACCTCAAGATGACACACGTTTTGATATATTTTACCATCATGTCAGAGCTGTTACAATTTATAATTAGTTATTGTACGATAATCTAATACATAATCGGCTAGCCTGGCGTACGTACGTGTGTATAACTTCTGCGACTAAAAATAGACTGGGGAATTTGTAAAGATGGTCAAAGGGATACAACTCAATTATCAGGAGTCACTCGCGGGTCCGAATCTCAGTGAGAACCTTTTGATCATTTCAAGTGTTAATGGGTACCCGACTTTAAGTTGGGGAATAAAGGCAGCTGGGCTTTGTGCTAACCATACAATCCTTTTATATATGCCGATATTACTGAAACAGATGAACTCTACACTTCATCGGTTCCGATGAGCCCTTTGGGGCTTAAGGGAACTTTACTTATACATGCAGCATTCACATTATACTGTTACAAAATGTTATTTTTTTCATTTAAAAACTTAGTGTTGTTAGATATCTATCTATCTATCTATCTATCTATCTATCTATCTATCTATCTATCTATCTATCTATCTATCTATCTATCTATCTATCTATCTATCTATCTATCTATCTATCTATCTATCTATCTATCTATCTATCTATCTATCTATCTGTCTACTTACCTGTTAGTTAGTCTGTCAGTTAGGCTGTCAGTAAGTCAGTCTGTCTGTCTGCTGAATCTCTGTCTATCTGTTTAAAAAAAGCCAATACAAAATATATGTCATATGTAAAAATTTAATATCTTATTTATTACAATCACCATTATGATACATGTTCATATTTGTATGAACAATTTATTAATACAATAATATTTACAATGAAATGTACATTTAAAGTAAATGTGGAATTATTTATTATTGTTGACATTTGTGTAACATGATGCCATAAATCTACAATACAATACATGTCAAATACATCGGTTATTGTGTTCATATTTGATTTTTAAACAAAAGATACCAGGCTACTTGCATTAGAGTACATGTAATTTGTAAAAAAAAAACTGGCACACGATTTGGGTCATGAGCTGATTTGAAGTGAGTAGAGTCAGTAGACAAAGATTTAATGATTGCTTGATCGAGAATAGTGGACTGGTGGCAAAGTGGTGTAGATAGATAGATAGATTAGATAGGTAGATAGAGTAGATTGGGTCATGAGATGGTGTAGCAGCCCCGTAGCGTGAAAATTCTACAGCAGGGGCAAGGCAATAGCAGGGGGGTAGGTAATACATTTTACTAAGTAGAACAAATAAGCAGGGGGGCAGACAAAACGCAGGGGGGGGGGCCGGCCCCCCCTGGCCCCCGCACGCTACGGGCTTGTGGTGTAGATGGCAGTCTTGGGTTCGATCCTCGGAGAGAACCAAGATAATTTTTCACGGTCCTAGTTAAAGTCCCACAAGTCCAACCAGCTCTAAATGGGTAACTGACTTAATTTGGGGATAAAGGCGGCTGGGCGTTGTGCCAACCACCTAATCCCTTCATATGTCGAGGATACAGAAATAGATGAACTGTACACTTGCATCTGCCCTGATGGCCTGTTAAGGTTTAGGGAACCTAACCTTTTAAATCGAGAATAAGTATAAATTAATTTGAGTTTGTCTTCATTCTTCATCATATTTATTTCTTCCAAAGAGAGCGGGGTTTATTTTACGGGCAGTCAAAGACGAATGCTATGAGAAACACTGTTATGGGCTTGTAATCTAAACCGTCTGTCTGTTGAGTCAGAGCTCATTTTTTACTTCTGTTGAATTACCTTATCACAAAGATACATTCTTTTAAAATATGTAGAGGGACTAGCAATAACCGTTAATCAATTTACCCGTGACATTTTACATAGTGTGATAATTATCGTAGTTTGTGTACTCATTAAGAAACACATCATGTTAATTGAAAGAGATTTTCTGTGCCCTTACTCACTCACACAGACATGCGCATACACACCAACACAATTTAAATTTATGCTGAAGTCAAAAAATTTTTAATCCATTAATGTGATACACATTTTTTTTTTCTTTACACTTCTGCCAGAGGTTATTAAATAAATTTCTAGCTGCAGTTCTGATAGGCTGATAGGTCAAAAAAGACAAAAAATAAAAAAAAAACTGGAATAATACGTGAACTAAAAACAATTGACGATCCAATCGACCAACGAAACTGGCAACGATGACCAGATATTCTGCCTTTGTTTGCAATAAGATCGATTAGATAGATGAAGGCAGCCAGCAGCTCACGCTGTCACGTGTACGCACGCGCCTGGCAAGTTCTGTGTGTGTGTGTTTGTATGTGTGCGCACACGTTAAGAGCTTATAGAGCAGGGGTCGGCAAGCTGGGGCTCGCGAGCCGCATGCGGCTCTTTCGATGTCAAATTGCGGCCTAGTTCAATGCGCAAATAATTATAATGATGCTATTTTATATACCTATTCCTAATCAAATACCATGATATTGAAAGAACAATTTCAGAGGCACTTTAAAAACTGAGAAAATTGCAAATTATAGCTTTTGGCTCTTCCATCTCAAAAGGTTGCCGACCCCTGGCTTAGAGAGGGATTATCATAGGGAAGACCTGTCTACCGCAGCTCCCCCCCCCCCCCCCACCCACATCCCAACGACAATGCTCGCAAAGGGACAAACGATTGCATGAATTACATTGTAAACATTTTAGCTTTGCTTCCATCGATAACACAGATGTTGCCAACTATTAACCAATTGATTTTTTGTTTTGTTTTGTTTGCGCCAGGCACACTTTTCAATTATTTGTTGACATTTTTTTTTAATAAAAAAGAATTTAGCGTTTTTTTTAAGAAAATAGTTTTACAAATACTTTTTTTTTTGTTAACTGGTTAAAAGTTAAATGTAATCGAAATATCACAGTTTAAACTGTATTTCTGGACAATATGTGTGGATCGATATTGATAAACTATGAATGACTTGGTCATGCCATCAGCTCGTGCTCGGAATCATTTAAAAAATAGAGGTCAAGGTTCATCATCCATCCAGGAGAAGAATAAACAGCCAGTGTCAATGACGCTAATGGACTCACAGCAGTATTTTGTAGATGACCTCCGTTTGAGAAGATAAAACAGTTAATTGCAGGCAAATATTTGATGACCTTACACGATTTACTGTCTGCTGTTAAATGTCCACCAGCCGCGGCGATTCTACATATAAACACACAAACGTACGTGCGTGGGCGACACACACGCGCCTTTACACACACAAACACACCTCACACACACACTCACACACACACTCACACACACACACCTCACACACAAACGCGCCCGCGCCTTTACACACACAACTAACACACACAAACACACCTCACACAAACACACACACACATACACACACTCAGACACACACTCATACACCTCACACACACAATCACACTCAAACACACACTCGCACACACATACACACTCACAAACACACAAACACTCACACACACACCTCACACACACACACTCATTTTGAGCAGTATATATATATATATATATATATATATATATATATATATATATATATATATATATATATATATATATATATATATCAGGGTGGCCCAAAATAAATTTTGTCAAATTTTTTTACAGCATTTTTTTTTTGTGTGTTTCCTTTGACTTCAAAACAAGACAGAAAAAATGTCATGAATATATGACTTAATTTAGTTCTGCCTCATCGACACTGAAATTTTAAATCATTTTAAATGAATTTTGAATACGAGTATGTATATATAAAGCACACAGAAAATGCTAGAAGTTTTAGACAAATTTATACAATTCTAGAAGTTTCTGGAAAGTTCAATGAAATCTCTAGAAGGTTCTAGAAGCTTCTAGAAAAACTTGGAAAACTTGAGACTATTCCGGGAAACTCTAGAAATCTCTAGAAGTTTTGATTTTCATATAAATAGCCAGCTTCACCAGTGCATCTCAATTTAGTTATAAAAATCAAGTGTTATACGATCAAATGTTGCGGCTTTATAAAAATCATTCAGTTAGTTATGACTACTAGGTAGTCCAGTGGACTACTAGGTCGAACAGTGTTGTTCATTTAGCTGGCATAGAAGTTGACACAACTCATTGAGCTAGCTACGTCCCCTAATAGAGCCTACTGGCCAATGGTATGTTTACAAACACAGCCGTCTGGCAGTTAGTTGGTACAATTTTTTCATGACCTATTTCTTTGCTTGTATACTGTCCAGTGGACGTGCCAATGTTTATTGAGCTAGGTACTTCCTCTAATTGAGCCTACTGGCAAATGGTATGTTTACAAACACAGCCGTCTTCAATAAGACATTTGGGGGTAGTATAACTGGACTGGATGTGCTGCTATTTATGCAATTTAAGACGTTTGGGCCAAAAATAAAACAGGCAAAATTTAGTATATGCCACGATGTTCGACTGGAGCTAAATCTCAAGCCAATAAAAGAAGAAGTCATCACATTTTGTTCAAATATCCTCCAAATGAAAGACAACTCAAGATATTTGCCAGGTGAAGACTACAAAGAACTTCTGACTCTGAATCTTATCCTCCTGGTAGGAATTCCCCTCCTTGGGGTGCGTTTTCGTGTTCCAGGAGCTTAACACCATGCAAGGTTGATGTATAAAATAATCTACATCATGAAGATTTATCTCTTCCTTCATCAATTTAAGCTGACTGAGCATGAAGACAGATCAATTGCAGAATTTGGTATCTTTGCATCCCTGTTTTACATTAAAGCTTGGATTCAGT
The DNA here is from genome assembly GCA_021962125.1 of Bulinus truncatus. Classification (NCBI taxonomy): domain Eukaryota; kingdom Metazoa; phylum Mollusca; class Gastropoda; family Planorbidae; genus Bulinus; species Bulinus truncatus. The sequence goes on from JAGDYQ010000070.1 coordinate 4,135,700, forward strand.
GTCCCATTCTAGCAGACGCACCTCTGAATGATCTGGATTTCATCAAGCTTCTTATTGATTATAGTTTCTCCCTTCATTTCTCAGACTACATTGAAAACGATTGGCCCACGTCTCTGGTACCTTATTGCAGAACTCATTCCTTTGGTTTTCTTTTCTTAACGTGTCTCGGTGGATGAGAAAAACAACCTTGCTGCTTGCTTGAGGCAATTCATGTAGAAATCTTCTGATAATCAGAAAGAAGAAAGGTGCATCCGTAGCACAAATGATCCTTCAGCACTTCATAATGTGACATTAAAAGATTTTGTGACCTCGTCATCGCTGCTCTTCTTTTAATGCTCTTCTGCTTCCCACAAATTTTCTCATGACTGATGTTTCCACGTGGCAACAAACTCCATCCTTTCAGAAGGCATCAGCAGTGGTCTCTTCCTTGCATGTTGTCAATGAATGTGCCGAGCGGGGAATTGCACTGGCGTCATCATTCAACTCATCTCTCATCAAATCAGAGAAGGAAAAGCAGTACTTGCTCCAAATTGTTGAACAGCATTGCAAAGAGTTTCCATATGCAAAAAATAAAATGTGCTGAAGAGATCGAAACTTGGGGAACTTCAGGACTCAGAAAGCACAGACTAAAAACTTTCAAAGTGTATTTTTGAATCGTGTACTTAGACCTACTCTGCAATACAGTCAGGTTAATGTCTCATGTAACTAGTATTATTTTACTGTTTAATTCCTACTGTGTAATATAATTGTTCTTTGTATCCAAAAAAAAGCATTTTAAACCTTGCAAAATAATCATTTAATGCAACTGCCGAATACCACAAAACACGAGATAACAAGTTCACTGAGGCAGTATTTATAGGAGCCCAAATGGTGTGAAATTTGTTATATACATGTTTTAAATCATAGTAAACCTGAAAACTAAAATGCTCATGATAAAAAGTCAACTTTATTTTTTTCCATTATAAAGTGAGCCACCTTAATATATATATATATATATATAAAACATTAAACACCCAAGAAAAGTACGAATGTTTGAGCGGTATAGAGCGCTTGTCTTTGAACGAGTTCCGCCCCCCCCCTCCCCAGCTTTAAATTGGTGCTGACTTAAGTTTGGGAAGTTAAGGCGGATACATCAGCAAGTGGATATTGGTCACAAAAGTTGGGGAAGTTAAGGCGGTTGGACGTAGTGCTGACTAAAATATGTCGTGGCTACAGACACTCATTTATCCTACATCATAAGAACTAATGGAACCTTATTTATATTCAAGGTAAAGTAAATTTAACAAACTCATTAATAACACATTCATTGTTTTTCTAAGATCCTGGAATTAAACAAACTCACTAATATAACATATTCTCTTTATTGTTTTTCTAAGATCCTGGAATTAAACAAACTCACTAATATAACATATTCTCTTTATTGTTTTTCTAAGATCCTGGAATTAAACAAACTCACTAATATAACACATTCTCTTTATTGTTTTTCTAAGATCCTGGAAAGAAGCAGTAACCGAGACTCTGACAGGCTGATAGGTCAAAAATAAAACTGGGTTAATACATGGACTTAAATCAACGATCAAACTGACCAGCATGACTGACCACGAGGACCAAGTTGTGTGATTAGTCTTGACTAAGACCGTTATGATGGACGACGGCAACCAGCAGAGGCTGAAGATCAACACAATGGAGAAAACAGTGAAATAAGTTTTTGTGACTGACCTTTGTCACTGACCTTTTTGACTGACCTTTGTCTTGGTAGCTTTTTAGTTTGTATTGGCAATTGGTTGTGAACTGTTTGAGACATGACCATTTCGAACTTTATATTAGATGGTAGAGATACATTTTGAGCAACGCGTCTCACAGCTCTGTCAGCTCTGTCTTCGAATCTTGGCACACTGTTCATACCGTTAGCTTCATTACTCTTAGCTGGTATCTCTTGAATAATTTTAGCTTCAATATCACGTATGAATATTAAGAGACTTATTGACATATTTTTGCAAATGGTCTACACTTAGATATAGACGCGAGTTCTCTCTGTGTCGTTTTTAATCGCCCATACAGTTTAGGAAATGTATATTTCGGTACACGCTTTTTAAACATGTACACCTCACATAGAATAAACGCAAAGAAGAAATATGAAAATACTACAGGTAAATTTAGAAAAAACGTATATGAATAAAAATGCCAAATCAAGGAGTGATTCTTTTTGTCCACTCATTTTCCATTTCGTTATCTCTAGGATGACTACAACACCAACGGGCACAATCCAAGAAACAGACAGCATAGCCAGCGTTGTTCTATAGGTCAGTCTTCTATATTTGAAAGGTCGACATATGGCCAAATATCTGTCTAAAGCCATTACCAATACGTGGATATTGGTCACAAAAGGTTAAAAAATAGCCCTCGATATACTTTACATAACAACTGACAGACCCAAGTATCCAACGTCCATTATGAACTGCCTGCATTACTCCAAACGGCATGTATAATGAAGCCAGTAAAACATCACAGATGGCCAAAGAAACGATAAAAGCTTTTTGAAGACTTTTTCTGCGCGGAAAGAAAACTGTTGCGGTCACTTTTGAAATCACGACATCCTGCCTGTATCACAGCTCCGTTACCCACAACCGTGAATACAATAATCGAAACAGAGATAAATATGACACCAAATTGAGTTGATTGCTGCTGAAAAATTTTACCAGAATACGGCTTCAACTCGCCGGAAAAAAAAACATTCAGAAGAGTTCATGTTTTCGTTTTTTTCCTTCTCTATGAAATACAAGTCTGTAAACGTTTTCTGTTTAAGTTCAATTTTTAATCCTTTTTGTATGAATCAGTTCATCAAAAGGGAGCTGTGTCATGTTAAGTATGGAAAACTTATTTAAAATGTTTTCTTCACAATGCACCGTTAGTTTGACTGTGTCAGTTAATATTTTTATTATAACGTAAACAAATGAACTTATATTTCCGCTCCGGCATATGTAATTGTTTGAAACTGAATCTTTAAAAAAAATAATCATTCATATTAAGTACATTAATTTGCACTTAGTTTACACATGTAAATGAAATGTGGTACCAATCAACAGAAAAGTCACTATTCTGCTATTGTCAATTAAGCAAATATTCAGTGCCAACATTTTAAATAGAAATGTAAAAATGTACGATGGAACCAGAACGTGTTAGCCTCATAATGTTAGCCAAGTACAAAAAAAAATCGATAAGTCATCCTGCTATCTCAGTTCTCTTCTTTTTTTTTGGATAAAATTTTGTAAAAATTATATTTTGCTTTGTTTCATTACCGTTTAGCCAGTCGAATATCTTTGAATAAAGTTTTAACTGCAGTCCTGATTGGCTGATAGGTCAAAAATAAAACTGGGTTGATACATGCACTCAACTCAACGATCCAGTTGACCAGCGGAACTGACCACGATGACCATGACGTTAGATGTGTTTGTATCAAAATCAACAAAATCGATGACGGCAACCAGCACAGACTGAAGACCAACGTAAATGGAGAGGACCGTTAAGAGAGCTTTGACATTTGATCTGCTCAGGGAGGTTTTGGTGGCGGTTGGTGGAACAGCTTTGACATTTGATCTGCTCAGGGAGGTTTCGGTGGCGGTTGGTAGAACAGCTTTGACATTTGATCTGCTCAGGGAGGTTTTGGTGGCGGTTGGTGGAACAGCTTTGACAATTGATCTGCTCAGGGAGGTTTTAGTGGCGGTTGGTGGAACAGCTTTGACATTTGATCTGCTCAGGGAGGTTTTGGTGGCGGTTGGTGGAATAGATTTGATTTGTGCGTGAACTTCAGCACCCGGCGAGCTACTTCCTTTGATTTGAGGTCTATCGGAGAGGACCGTTAAGAAAGCTTTGACATTTGATCTGCTCAGGGAGGTTTTGGTGGCGGTTGGTGGAACAGCTTTGATTAGTGCGTGAACTTCAGCACCCGGCGAGCTACTTCCTTTGATTTGAGGTCTATCGTTTGTAGCTGACGAGTGACTATGCACGATTTGTCTGACTTCACTTGTGTCCCGTGGTACCTGGCGTGTCTGGTCCGACAATGCGCATGGATCGCGAGCCACTGAAACTGGTCTACGTGGAATATTAGTATCGATACTGCTTTGTATCTGATAAACCATTTTAACTGTGAGAGCTGTGAGATGCAAAGATTCTCGAGAACTGTCGCCAGTTTTTAGCTGCTGATATATAAACGTGCCCGTTTGGTTTAGACTATTTTGCATAATTTGAGAACCACATTTATTAAACACTAGCTGTACCCTGCAAAAAACCATTGCATAGAGTTATATACCCTTAGGCTTGATCGGTAGGCTGGGTTATTTTTTTGGTTTCGGGCAGATCCGATTTTTTTTTCATGATTGTATTTTAAACTGGAATACTGTTGTATTAATTCTTTACTTTCGATTTAACGCAGTGCCCAAATCGCTATTATTATATTATTATATTGGATGAAAGAGGCAGACGTAAAGCATCTTTAAGTTCTGTACTTCTCCCCTTGAAACATTCTGTATAGAAATTTTCTGTATGCACAGCTGTGTTGTCAAGTGTGAATATATTTTTCGGACTTGAATTGGTACGGTCATTCGACTGAATATCCCCTCCACGCAACGCTCTGTTGCCAGTTTCTTTACTAACAGATGCATCTTTGTATGGGGGTCTATGGCAAGTTCTTTTAGCTTTTCTCTCTTGCTTATGAATTTTAGAAGATATATAGTTCTGTGCACGTTTTTTATACCGATACACTTTCCATAAAATATACGTATAAAATACATATGAAAGAAACAAAGTAAGATGTACAAAGATATATGTAAAGGTCAGTGCTATAACACCGCTGGACACATTGTGTTCAGCCAGCTTCCATCTGATTGGCTCTAGTGTTACAAACACAGCCACTGGCACAATCCAAGATATACATATCATAGCCATGGTTGTTTTATAGGTAAGTGCTCTATACTTCAAAGGTCGACACATGGCCAGATATCTGTCTACAGCCATTAACAGCACGTGACAGTTGGTTACATAAGATACATATATCCCTGCGATATACTGCAAAAAAACATCCTACTGGTCCAAGAATCCACTGTCCGTTGTGAATAATTTGAAGAACTCCAAACGGCATGTACACAACTGCCAGTAAGACATCACAGAAGGCCAAGGAGAAAATCAAATTTTTTTGAAGATTTTGTTTGACGGATGCACAACCGTTTCTATAAATTCTAAATTCACGTAGACCTGCAAGTAACACTATGCAATAACCTACAACTGTAAGTAGAATAACCGTAACAATAAAGACAATTTGAGTTGATTGTTCAAAAGTTTCACCAGTAAATTGTTTCAACTCACTAGAAAACCAACATTCAGATGCGTTCATTTTTTTGTTCACTTTAATCTCTTCAAGTTTTATATCCACTTTGTGTGATGATACGTTCAGCTTAGGAATTGAGATTATTTATTTTCATGTATTTTAGTTTGATTTGGCCATTCATAGTATAAATTAATGACATTTTTATTTCCATTAACATAAACACTTATGTTTTGTGTTATGTATCGTTAAACTATGACGTTTTCATACAATTAAATTTCTCCTTTTTTTCACTATACAATAACAGTTTAAAATTCACCCCGTGAATGAAATAGTGGACTAACGTTCAGGCGAGTCATTATCTGGCAGTGTCAATAAAGTTAATATTCAGTGCAAACATTGCATATTTACAACAATGTACAAATATAGGGAAAAAAACTTCAGCATGGGATAGTTAGTTTCATAAGAGTTAGGCAAATACAAAGAAATCGATAACATGTTGGGATCACTCTATAACTGAGATAAAATTGTATGTTCAGTTCCTAATGCATCTATGTTTTTGTTTATTATCACGTAAGTCATTTGGTGAGTAAACAAATATAACTAGATCAGTGGCGTAACTAAGTGAGAGTGAAGACAACCCCCCTCCCCCAACAGTTTTCTTTTGCCTGTGCTGCTAGATGTTTTGAACGAAACAAAAATCAGACAATTTAAAAACACTGAAGATTTTATTTCTAATCAAGTCAACAGGTCTTGAAATTTGTTGAAACGTTGAATATGTAATAACAGGTTTTAAAATACGTTGCATTTCCTTGTAACAATACTATATAGTATGCAGTCAATTACTATGACAAAAAACAGATCTAAATAAAATATAATAAAAACATAACCTGCCAAAATTGCCAACAAATTTTTCGAAAGCGATTCACTGAAATGAGTGTCACACACACACGCGCACAAACACAGTGCTATATTAACCTATGAGCAATGTAGTCACGTGTTAGGAGATCAAGAGAAAGGGGGGGGGCACCCCATAAAAAATCATAATCGACTTTATCATTTAAATGTTTTAATTAATTTAATTTATTGTTAATTTTAAACTACTGGTTTAATTAACAATGAGTAACTTCAGTACACTGTGTTAGCAGATAGGTAGCTGTGTATATTATGACACAGTATTAGCGATCTGTTCTTGCACATAAAACAACATCAACTCAGGAGGCAGTCTTTGGAGATGACATCACAGCTGAAATCTGTAATTAGAGATGACACAACTGCTGGCGTTACTCTTTACAGATAACACCACAGATTGAGTCAATTTTTGGAGACGACACCACAGATTGAGTCAATCTTTATAGTTGACACCACAGATTGAGTCAATCTTTAGAGATGACACCACAGATTGAGTCAATCTTTAGAGATGACACCACAGATTGAGTCAATCTTTGGAGACGACACCACAGATTGAGTCAATCTTTAGAGATGACACCACAGATTGAGTCAATCTTTAGAGATGACACCACAGATTGAGCCAATCTTTACAGATGACACCACAGATTGAGCCAATCTTTGGAGACGACACCACAGATTGAGTAAATCTTTGGAGATGACGTCACAGATTATAGCCCCGTTATTATTTTTAAATAAATTTTAAGAGCATACATTATGGTGCTCAGAAAAAAAGGATGTTAAAAAGATATTTTGTATTTTGTTCAATTTATTTCTTTCTTATTTATTTGTAACATTTTTTACAGATGACTGACATAATAAAAGGTCCAGCTAATAAACCAAAAGACTTTATTAATAATTAGCTATGTGTCCATAGTTATGTGTCTATAGTTGAACATTAGATACGATTATGATTTATGTAACAGTAGGCCTATGTATAATTTAGAATTAAGAAACACTACTTAAAGCAAAATTAAATAAATATAATTAAAAAAAAAAACAAGCCACAATAACAAAACAACAAAAAACGACAACATAAAAAAAAAAAAACCAGAAAAAGAAAAACATATTTTTATTTACTTTCCTATGATACTCTTAAACAATTCTTTAACTGCCCTTCTGATAGGAAGGTTGGTCCAAAATAAAACTGGATTAATACATGGACTTAGTTGGATAATCCAACTGACCAACGGGACTGCCCACGAGTACCAGGATGTCTGATTTGTTTCTAACAGAATTGTAAAGACGGACGACGGCAACCAGCACAGAGTGAAGACCAGCATTATGGACAGGACCGTTAAATAGGGTTTGGCGTTTGACATACTGCGTACAGGTCTAGTGATTGCAGTAGGGCTCATTGTGATGTCTCTGAAGTTGGTGGATTTACTTTGTACCTTTTGTGATTGGCGGGTTGATTGCTGTGTGCAATAGATCAATGAGACTGAACGAGACAGAATTTCATCTTCAGCTATTTTCTGAATGCCATCAGCTTCTGTTTCTGGAAGTTCGACGGAAACGGTTGGATCTTCTGAATTGTCAGCATGATATTGTTGCAGAGTTGTATGTTGAAAGATTTTACTTTGAATGGTATGCACTGTTAGAGAAATTGTCCTACCGCCATGTCTCTGAACATGTTCCAAACTAACTGCTGCATTGTCAAATGTTTGTATTTCTTCGAAACTAACAGCCCTCTTGTCAACCCTTAGTAATTCTTTCACACCAACAGCTAGATTGTCTAATCCTTGTAATTCTTCCACACTAACAGCTAGATTGTCTAATCCTCGTATTTCTTCCATACTAAGAACTACATTGTCTGCCTTTGTATGTTCCATTCTTGCAGCTGTATTGTCATTTATATATAGTTCATCCGTTTCTTTATTGCCACATTTCTGTAAATATCCCACAGTACAGGCTGCATTATATGTTTCTGTATAATCCATACTGACATCGATAGACGTGATTTCTTTGTGTGTATTTCTTTCTTTCTTGCAAAATGTATGAAATCTATATTTCGGAACACGTTTTTTGAATCTGTACACCTCACACAGAATGCAAGTATAGAGAAAGTAGGACACGAACAAGGGGATGTACAGTAATACGTAAGTGAGTGATAGCCAAATGCCACGGTTTGATTCCTCTGGTTCACCGCATATCCATTTGATGAACTCTACCGTAGCAATTACTAAGAGAGGCACAATCCAAGTTGAAGACAACATAGCATATATTGTTCTATAGGTCAGTGTTCTATATCTAAATGGTTGACAAATGGCCAGATATCTGTCTACAGCCATTAACAGCACATGACTGTTGATCACATTAGCTAAATAAGATCCTGCCATATATTGAAAACGACACCAAACTGACCCAAGCATCCATCGTCCATTATGAACTATTTGAAGAACTCCAAACGGCATGTACATGGAAGCCATCAATACATCGCCAATGGCCATAGAAAAAGTCAGAGTTTTTTGAAGACTATGTTGAACTGATTTAGGATGGTTACGATTGATTCTGAAGTCCCAAAAAAGAGCCAAGATCACAATAACGTTACCCGCAATCGTCATTACAATAATCAATACAGAAATAAACATGAAGATAGTTATAACTGAGTTCTGGTTAAAAATTTGTCCAGAAAACGGTTTCAGCTCACTAGAAAACCAGCATTCGGATGAGTTCATGTTTAATTTTCTCTAAATCTGTTGCATGAAATCAAGTGTAATCCGTTATTATTATCTGTTTAGACAAAAAAAAAACAATTGATAAGGGGCTGAACTTGTCTAAGTACACATTTTACCCACAGCGTATTTTGCAGTTGGCAAAAAAAAATGTAAATCGCACAGGGAGCCACAATAGATATCTATCGGAACGGTCTTTGAAGAAACATTTTTCATATGACTAAGTAGGTTGTGTTTCAACATTACGAGATTCGCTGATTGCTTCTGAGGACAAATAAATCGTAAACCACAGAAACATATCACATTTGATTATATCTAAAACGGGCGAAAATTTAATTTAGCCTGAGTTCATATTTCTCTCGACCCCATTAATTAGTAGCTAATTATTGTTTTATATATGCTAAAAGGTATAGTTAATGCTATCTTTTCTAACAACCAATGATTGTGCTTGGATTCAATTTTCTCTTTGTTGACTATTTCAAAATCTCGTGATCAAACAATTAGTCCGTGATAAATTCTAAAAAGAAACCAACTAATAAAGCTATACGTCACGCTTCTTCCATTCTAGAGAAAGGTAAACAGAAGCTAATGATAGTCTCATATAACATGATAAGGTTAGTGACGTCCATTATACAAGATAACACACTAATCTAATGTTACAACTTGCGCAAACAGTTTGAATTAGCTCTTAAATTCATCAGATGAGCCGGACGAAGAGCAGAAGTATGTCAGAAGGGCTAGGCCTTTGACCCGCGGGCCTTAGTTAGCCCACCCAAGGTATAAAGGTATACATTATTTGTAACTGAGCCGATTAATACAGTCATGCAGAGAAACAGAAGGAATATTAATGTACTCAATATAGTCCATACTACAAAGTTTATAATTCTACTTTGTATTGTGAGCAGGACTGTAACACTGATTTATGCACTTTCTAGTTTGAGTTGTTGGTTTTTACAATGAAATAAATTAATATTACAATATCACTTGCTCGGTGAGTTCGTTAATACATATGTTAGGCCATATTCAATTATTCTCTTGTATAACCAAACATATAGGTTCCGTAGAGACTGAACTGAGTTTATACTACTCCCAACAACAATAATAATATTTTTATTGAAGAACTTACAAATGTCACATAACCAATAACTACCATTTGTAAAATATAGCTCCTATCATTTCCACCAGTAAGACATATTAAACAAGGAAAAAAAAAACATGTCTCTAGCAGCTAATATTTTTAATGGACGCTACTCACCTTATGGATTCATCAGGGGAGGTAATAAAAACATTTTAATTCTGACGTTTAAAAAGCAACAATATACTTCACACTACTTTTATTTTAGTTCTGACAAGTACAACGAACGTCTTGAACAAATCAACAAATTACAATATTGTAACATAATGCATAATTGGTGATTATGTTCATAAAATAAAAAGACAATGTAGACAAAAGTAACAGAATCTTTAAACTTACAGTAAGGTGTGTAAAATACTAAAAAATAAAATAACGACAACAAAACCACTCTTCGACCCATGGATAATATCGGTGCAGAGAAACATTCACCTGTTTCTCTAGTCACCGATTAAAGGGCCATTGTATAGACAGCACATTGTCCAGCCACTTTAACTTTCCAACCAACATGAATTGGCTTGAACATTGAAGAATGGAATACATACGAAATGAAACTACGAATTATTTTGTTGATGAAATTCTCGCACAATCAAGAATTTACTGCTCATTTTTCTTCGCGAATTTCCCAGAGCATTACTTTATAGCCGAGTACTGTTTAAAATATGTATTAATTTTAATTTTTACCAAGTAAACCTCTACTCAGAAGGAAAAAAAGGCTAAGTATGTGACTATTTACATTTTTCATTTGATTACCATTAACATCATCGTGTTTCGTGCAGGATTGATGAGATGGGCAGGGCTTCCTGCAGATAATCTTTGCCCCCCCTCCCCGAACCTGGTGAGCACCGCAACATCACTTACTAAGTCATTTCTTAGCACTTTACTTTATCAAACTGGGCTCTATTGGGCCGAGGTTAATGACATAATCATAATATGGGATCACAATGGGGTGCAACTTTTCATGCAGTAGTCTTGAGAAGGAGTGAAGCTGATACATTGCACCCGGGCCCACGAAGTCCAAGGGTGATCTTTTAGTCCAATGCGCACATACTCTATTCTCTTTAAAAAATATTAGCTCTACTTGTACATGTATATATTGTAAATGCAATGTAATATAAGATTGCCAGAAATTAAAAAAAAATGGAAATCACACATACATCCTAGGAGTTGTACTGGTGTCCACAAGCTTTTTATGTACCTGGGCCCGTAATTTATCTGTCTGACCCGGTCATCTGTAAGTAAAAATTGAAATTGAAGAGATTTTCTATATATAACCTACTGTAAGTTTTTAATGTGTACTGCAAAAGGAGTAGTCACTGCAGCAATACAAAATTACTCTCTTAATTTTATAAACCATTGAATATAAACATTTAATATTCAAAACAACCTTATTTTTATTCATCACTAAGATTTAAAATGTATCCCACAGAGGCGTAACTAGTGCCGCCCTATTATCATGCCTAAAAGTACATAAGTGTTGAAAAATTCAGCCTGGATGATGACAAACAAATACCGTCAATAATATACCGGGGTGTACCGTCCATCTCCCCTACCCTTAATTACACCACAAGTTTCAAACTATTACGACATCATATTGCACCGCAAATATGTTTGAAATAGAATTATTCAGTTAGCTTTGATTGCACTACATTTATAAGACTATTCTGTGACATTCTACTGTATGTATATATATATATATATATATATATATATATATATATACATAAATACATTTATAAAGGTAATACAATTAAAATCAACAATGTAATGACACTTAAATGTTAAACTGAAAAGAACACAAAAGTTTTTACTAAAAGCGACAAAAAGCTTTCAAGAAATCTTTAACTGCAACTTTGATAGGCTGATAAGTCAAAAATAAAACTGGGTTAACACACGGATATAACTCAACGATCCAACTGACCAGCAAAACTGACCACGATGACCAGGTTGTCTGCTTTGTTTCTACCAGAATCGTTAAGACAGACGAAGGCAGCCAGCACAGACTAAAGACCAGCACAATGGCGAACACTGTACAGTTAGCTTTTACATTTGATCTGCCTCGAGAAGATTTGCATGCAGCAGTGGGATCGTCTTTGATTTGTCCAGAAACATTCAAAGGGCTATTGATAATTTGTCTGACTTTGGTAGTAAAGATCAATGGACAATTATTAATTATTTTGGAGATATATTGTGACTGGTGTGTCTGATCACGTGACGGCTGTGTACTGCATACCAATGAGCCTGACCTATACATTGTTTCATCCTCAGCACTTATTTGTGTTTGATCAGTTTCTAACTCTTTAAAACTTTTTGAAAAAGTTACATTTCCTGAACTCTCACTGCAACTTCGAGGCTGTGTTTTATGTTTTATACGTCGATTGGTGCACACAATTTGTGAATTTGTGTCAGTGAGTATTGTACTGGGTGAAAGAGGCACGTTCAGAATATCATTAGTTGCAGCACTGACATATGTGTGTACATGCTCCATAGATACAGCTCTGCCGTCTAATGTTTGTATTGTATCCTTATCTACAGCTGGTGTATGTTCGTTGCATTCAATAGTATTGCAATGATCGTGTATATATTCCATACTAACATGCGCATTTTCGTAGGCTTCTGAATGTCCTATCCTCTCAGTAATAGAAGTGATTTCTTGCAGACCTATTTTTTCACCCTTATAAAGTTTAGAAGTTATATATATCGGGGTGCGCCTTCTAAATCTATGCACTTCACACAATATACATGCATACAGAAAGTACGAAACTAACAAGGGAAGATAGAGTAACATGTAACTGAATGAGTATGCCATTATACGACTTAACCCGGTTTGCTCACTCCATTTCCACTTGATGATCTCTACAATAGTCACAACCAAGACAGGCACAATCCATGACACAGATAATATGGCCAACATTGTTCTGTAGGTCAGTACTCTATATCTGAATGGTTGACATATGGCCATATATCTGTCTAGAGCCATCAACAGCACGTGAATATTGCTCACATAAGCTAAAAAAGACCCAGATATATTTTGTGCATAACACCACATCGGACCTAGTACCCAGCGTCCATTATGAATCATCTGAATAACTCCAAACGGCATGTACACAGAGGCCATTAAAATATCACAAACAGCCATAGAAAATATTAAAGTCTTTTTTATACTTTTTTGCGCGGAAATAAAACTGGTGTGATCGATTCTAAAGTCACGAAATAGAGCTAAGATGACAATTCCGTTTCCCACATCTGTGATTATAATAATCATAACAGATATAAGTAAAAAGATAACTTTATTTGATTGTTGTTGAAATATTTCACCAGAGATTGGTTTTGATTCACCAGACATCCAACATTCAGATGAATTCATGATTTCTTTATCTTGCAAATATCTTTTTTTTTTAAAAATTCCAATGCTATAATCCTAATCTGCTAATCTAAAGACTCAAAACACGTTTATCTTCGTTGACTTCAGTCAAGATTCCATTAAATCATTTGTTTTCTTTTATCTTCTTATAGCTATTCACTAAATATTTTAAAATTGACTATGTTCCGACTCATGACCGTATATATTCTCTTTATCTATTTGAAGTCGGTATGCGGCTTTAATGTATTACCATTCTACGGACTACCTGTAACTTTATTTAACTTACACTTTAAAGTTTGTCATTCAAAAGTCGGAATTAAAAAAAAATCATTAACACAAAACAATCACACAATTTGAAGTTCAACAGTCACTGTGAAACATTTATCCAAACCAATTGACTATAATTCTGCGTCACTATCTGCTTTAGCTAATAATGAAATGTTTACAAAATGATTATTTCAAACAAATTAGCTACAAAATAATGGTCAGATACGGCATCAGATTGTGAAATGTGTGTCATTAAGCCGGACAAGTACATGGCAGTCAATAAATTTGATTTGATAATTCAACAATGTAGAAAGATTTCATGTTACAATCACAGTATGTTTTACTAAGCTCTTCTTCAATCATATGCTGTAACAGAGGTAAAACAAATACTCTCACTTATCTTACGTAATTTGTTGGCTTTGAGATTGAACGTCGATAAACGCTGCACAGACTTGGGGTTCAGGCTAAGGGTTTGAACCCAAGCTTCTTCTATCACCTTTAATTCTCCTTAATGCATTTAAATTCCATTTTACACTGAGCTATGGAGACAGTGTGCTAAAAGTCTGTCACACTGGCGATTGACGGTTCGCTACTTAAAGTCAGAACATAACTTACTGTTCTATATTGCACCTAATATGCTTTTAAAATTACCACAATGAGATCCTCTAAGATCTCTAACAAGAAAAATTGTACTCCTTGAAAGCATTATCCAGCTGCTGAGTCTAGAATAAAATAAAAAAGTGTTTATTTGAACTAATTCAGAGGTTCCCATAATTTAAACCTTGGATCCCTGTTCAGATCCTAAGGTCTTGCGATGATTGTGAAAGTTATTACATTTCTTTTATTAATTTCAGTTTCTCAGAAAATAGAAACGGATCTCCTAGTTAGAGTGATAGATTAGTGGAAGAAAGATAGGAAAAAATCTGAATAAGTTTTTGCATGAAAACAACCAAAAATGTCAAATTTTAAAATTTGTGTAATGTTCATTTCGGTTTTACTACTTTTTAATTTGTTTGAGTAAATCTTTAACCACAGCCCTAATGGGCTGATAGGTCAAAGATAAAACTGGGTTAAGACATGGATTTAAATGGACAAGACAATCCAGCTGACCATCAAAACTGACCACGAGTACCGTGAAGCCAAATTAAATTTGATTAAAAAGAATACGATGGACGAAGGCAACCATATGAGACCGAAGACAGTCGAAAACAATTTTTAAAGCTTTGACGTTGGATTTTCACCAAGCCGTTAAAGTAATAACAGATTGGCTACCTTCGATTTGTCTGACATCACTCGTGTTACGTGGTTCCGGTAGTGTCGGGCAAGAAGACTTCTTTGTATTGTTTTTCAGCTAGCCTGACCTATGTAGAAATTCAGCGTCTCTGTTTGAACGACTATTTGAAACAGTGGCAGCTCGTGAACGTGCTATACAAGGAAGTTGTGTAACAAAGTTAATAAACATGTGACAGGGTCGAATAGTCCTGGGTCGAAATGTCCCGGGGGTCGAAGTGCGTGTGGTCGAGATGTCAAGGGGTCGAAGTGTTGCGGGTCGAAATAGCGATAATGAGCTGTCGAGGGGTCGAAAAGTCGTGGAACCCTATCTATCTATCTATCTATCTATCTATCTATCTATCTATCTATCTATCTATCTATCTATCTATCTATCTATCTATCTATCTATCTATCTATCTATCTATCTATCTATCTATCTATCTATCTATCTATCTATCTATCTATCTATCTATCTATCAGACTCTCTATCTGTCAGTCTATCTGTCTGTCTGTCAATCTGTTCATATTTTAATTTAAACCGTCGTTTAAAATATGTTTTACAACTATAAGACATAGTGTAGGCCTACATACTAGCTACATGTTTTTGTGACGCAACTGAAGCTGTCTGTTATCTTTCACAGAGGGGAGTGAAAGGGGGGGGGGGTAGAAAAAACAACGTGTGAGACCCTCCCCTCTCGTGTCTTATTTGAACATGTCGTGCACTCATTGCCAGGAAATGAACACAAAAATGAGAAATATAGCTGTCTGTAAATGGCCTATATATGATCGCATTATTGTAAAATATGCCTTAATAATATGTCTTTTTTGGAAGGTATTTTTGTTGAAATACGCCTATACGTCGTATACTGGCCGACAATCTGAAAATCTGAGCAATGGTCATGCCACTGTATTATATATGGTATTCTATAAATAAAATATGAATGCTGACAACGGAAAAGTGACAGTTATCAATGGATTTACCTGGATGTTGATATTTGTGTTACACATTGTTTATAAAATATATAGATCAGTATTACTTGTTATCATGTAAATTTATCCCAATCAAGCGGACTTTAGCTTACAATTCTCTGAACTGCATTTGAATAAAAACATTCTTTAAACATTTGACGTCATGTTTCTGTCCTGATATTATTTTGAGTATTCAAAAGGAAAATCACCAACACAAATTGTATTTTGTGTTTTTACAGCTAAACTAATAACTCTTTTGTGCTGAGACAAAATTTCAGTTTGTAAAAAGTAAAATCCATTTGGTTTCAAGCAAATTGTTGCTGAGCGCACATGCCACAAACACCACAACCTCCCTCCCTCTCTCTCTCACACACACACAAACGCACACACACACACACACACAGGTAGACACATAACGTATACACAAGGCAACTGAAAGGAATTTTGGGCCTCAGAGCGACGAATTCGTCTGCCCCCCCCCCCCAGAGCGACGAATTCGTCTGCCCCCCCCCCCCCCCTTATACTTGTTTCTATCTACACACACACTATTGCATATATTTTATAGAAATAACATATATATATATATATATATATATATATATATATATATATATATATATATAAATACACATGTAATTTTAAATGTAGCCAATATGCTTCTTTGAAAAAATGAACTGTACTAAGACAATTAAGATACGTCTGTATTGGCCCCATAACCGTAGGCAAACTAAGCAACCGACTATGGGCCCCACTGAAAAAAATGCTCTTTAAGAATCAATTTCTATTAAATGTATTGGAACCTACAGGCAGTTTTGCCTTGGACCACCAAATATATCTGGAAGTCGCTGCATAAAGCCTTCGAGGGGACGGATTGTCGTGTGGTAAAGCACTCGACTGTCGACCTGAAGGAACGTGGTTCGATCTGGTGCCTTTATGGTCATGGTGGGATGAGAGAAGGGCACCATAAAAACCGACCCATTAGTAGTTGATAGGATCTAAGAGATTTCATCTCATCTTTACAGGGATTTACACACATATGGCCTTCAAATATATCTGGAAGTCTCTGCATTAGGCCTTCAGGTATATCTGTAAGGGCCTAGGGCTCCAACAAACCTAAGAACGACTCTGATCAGCCTAGGTATAAATGTGATAATAAAGAGAATTGAAAAAACGATTCTCCTGTCCCCCCCCCCCATTATAACATATTTAATTAGTAATCAAATATTTATATGTTAACTTTCCAAAATCATCCAACCACAGTGCAGTCAAATGAAACATAGAAATCAGGATTATAAAACAATTAATAATCACAAAATTAAAACATGATATTTCCGAACAATGAACGGGCCACATGTCCTCTACCTAGGCTTGTTTACATGGACACTTACATATGTTTTTTTACAGGGACACTTACATATGTCTTTTTACATGGGCACTTACAAATGTCTTTTTACAGGGACACTTACCTATGTCTATTTACAGGGACACTTACATATGTCTTTTTACAGGGACACTTACATATGTCTTTTACAGGGACACTTACATGTCTTTTTACAGGGACACTTACATATGTCTTTTTACAGGGACACTTACATATGTCTTTTTACAGGGACACCTTCCTTGATTTGTTTACAGGGACACTTACGTTAGTCTTTTCACATTAGTTCTTACCTAGGTTTGTTTACAGGAATATTACGAGATGCTGTTCCAAAGCAGTACAGTTATCATTGCATTATATCACGTATGTTTACTTTTATAGAATCACAGCCACCTTGCCGATGCCTCGGACTTCAGGTGACCACCATGGGAGGGGGGGATTCATCGCATAGTTATGGGGAGATCCCTACTCAATGTGTTGGCTGTTCCTAGCAAGGAAACCTTAACATTGGGATCTCATACAGGAAAACATGTCAAGACCGACGATGTCTAATAGGGCCCCTCCTTATATTTAACTACTGATGCCCCCCCCCCCTCTGAACCCTGGATTATTAATTTATCATTACCTGGGGCCATGACAGTTGTCACAATCGCTTTTTTCAACAAGGTGTCATTAGAAGTGGAGGGGGGGTGGGGGGTGGGGGCGAGACAGCCACCTAATTCACGTGTCCATATAAAAAACGAGTCTGACAACTGGTCCTTGCATATGTTAAGTTTTTAGTTGTTTGTTTTTTTTCTGCAGCTATCTCGGTTTTCTTTATTTATGTTTCACATTTTTTTTGTTGTGTTTTGTTTGGTCAGGCAAGTCCAGTGATCTGAATAACCAAGTGTATAAAGTACATGGTGTGATGGAGTGTGTTATCTGATTGGTTGATAATCTTTCCAGTTATTACCTTGTGTGTGCGGCAAGGTGAATATCAAGGCCAAACGTGATTAACCCTTATCGAGAACCCAGTTGATAGACACAGAAGTATGTCCAGATTCCAACGTATCTCTTTTCTCTTCACAATTCAATGGATATTTGTATCGATTGAATATATTGGTTCTATTTTTATTTCAAAGTCTCCCATAGAATATTCTTTGTTTGTTTACATATTAGTACAAAGAATGTCGCACTAAGAGTAATCTCAATGAAGCAAAGTGAGATTATTATGAATACCCAATTTACATTTTAAATGAAAAATCTAATTAAGAGTGTAATGATTTCCATTGGTTATCAATCGGGAAAAAATAGTTCCGAAGATTTGTTTTTACTTAGAGAACAGAGAAAACTTATTGGATCACCTCATTGGACCAAGGAAATTTGGCTTCATGAAATATGTATTTAAAACAAAAAGACGATTAAATTGGGTTACGAACAATGTTTCAAATTTCGAATCTTATCTCGTTGAACAACATTCTTACGCACTCTTGGTTCAATGATTCGATTTACCGTAATGAGTCTTAGAATTATTCAAGTTCGGTAACCGATGTTTCTGTGTAGTTTAAATTATGAGCATAACACGGTTGTTCTATAAAGAGAATGTAAGTCATTAATATTAAATTTTTACATGGACCTTTCCACTAGACTTAATGTGACGCTCCCAGAGGCGGATTTTACGGCAGGCCCACCTAGCGCATGCCGGGAGGGGGGACCTCAAAGTCTAAGAGAGCACACACAACCACAAGTTAATATTTTTGAACGTTAATTTCCATGTTTCTGTCCTTTTAAAAGAAACCAATATTTTCTTCTGCACCCAGTGGCCCTATCTGACCTTAATCCACTTCTGGATACTCCTCTGCACTTTGTAAATAAGTAGATCAAAACAAATGAAATGTGACGACAGAAAATATTTTTAGCTGTCTGACGAAATTTTTTAGATAATGTGTCCAGTTAGTGAAATAGATCACTTTTTTTTATCCTTCTAAACTTTACATCCAGAAAAAAACAAAAACTTTAGCCTAAAACATCTTTGGTATTAATTCTTGTTACTGTCTTCATTGTTGACACTTTTTTTTTTAATTGTACAATGACCAAATTAGCTTGCACAGTCTTGGGTAATTTAAATTCAGGATAAAAACTGTTGCGATTTTATTTTGTTAGTTTACTGTTATTAAAAAAAAAATCTTTAAAAGAATTACTCTTTGATGCTTAGTTTCAATGACAATACATACATTTGAAACTATTTTAATTTATTGAAACAAAATATTGTTATTTTTATTTATTTGCTTAGCCGGTTTGATGCTTGCAGCGGTGATATCAACAGTATCATGTCTTAGAATCGGACATCGTTATAAAACCGTAAGGAGTCCATTCACACCTGGACTGTATTCCACCAGCTCATTTGTTGTGGACCCGAATGTGGACAAGTCTCCTCTTCATTCTGTAGGTCAGTATTATTTTAAATGACTGTTTTTATTAACGTAAATAGTGTTGATAAACAATATTGCAGACTCACTTAGTTGGTGATAGTCAGGCATTGAGTTAATCTATAAAAGAGACCATTACGCATACCAGAAGTGAAGCTAAGAAACTGTATCGTATAGTAATATTTATCTTTAAAATAGTCAAATATATTTTGTAAAACCTTTGCATAGAGTTATATCCACTTAGGCTTGATCGGTAGGCTAGGTAAATTTTTTGGTTTCGGGTAGATCCGATTTTTTCATGATTGTATTTTAAACTGGAATACTGTTGTATTAATTCTTTACTTTCGATTTAACGCGGAGCCCAAATCGCTTATATTTATATTATTCTGAAGACATAATTAATACCCAGACAAACACAAATAAGCATGTGTCATACCTCTTTTAATTACTTTACAGTGTTTTACCCGGAAGCAAGCGGCGTTTTCATTCCCATATTTTTCATTGGTGGATTGTACGGTCACGTGCTATCTGAAGACTATGGCACTTTCCTTGCTGAGCTAGCGAGTCATGGCTACATGGTGTTTGGCATGGATCCCAACTCACCATTCATGGATGCGATCCTCAGATATGAACTAAAAGATAAAAAACTGGATATGTATCTGAATCAGATGAAGTGGGTACGTAGTTGTTGTACGTTATAGGGTTCGCAGGGCCTCCACATTTTTAGGACCCCATGCCCCAAGAGGGGAGGGATTATTGTTTTAGAAAAGCCTTTCTTCAATATTTCTTCTTATTTTTTAATTTAAAACATCACAACATAATACATTTAATAACATCACTATATAACACATGTAATAACATCACTATATAATACATGTAATAACATCACTATATAAAACACGCAATAACTTCACTGTATTTGAAACGGCATTCTCCCCATTAGTTGGCCGACAACATACGAAGCAGAAACAATTCAGTCCCAGACTGGACCAGAACTGTGTTGATGTGTCAGTCGGCTGGCTGTGACGACATACTTCTTATGATCAACCACAACAAAAGTATCGCAAAGGTAAAGACCGTTAAAAAAAGGGGAATCGGTATAATCAGGGGAAGGGTTAAATTTGACTGAAATCACCCAGTCGCACAATAAAATTATTAACAAAAAGAGAAAAATAGAAACAGGGAAACTAATCGAACAAGTGTAAAGTTCCCTTGATGCGGGGGTCTTTCTAATTGGATGCGCCTGCCTTGAAACTCCACACATGTAAGTATTAGACGAAATCTTTTAGATCCTATAGACCATCAATAGGGCAATGGTCATGGAGACAACACGGGAGATATAGCGGGCACCATGATCTAAAATTCCATTGGTCTTTGCCGGAGATGGAACCAGGGACCATCAGGTCGACAGTCGATCACTTTACCACACGACTATCCGTTCCCCCGCCTCCGTGTGCGTAATGGTTCACTAACTATATCGATGTTAAGATAAACGTCAAAGAGAGTCAAGTCATGTAGATGCAATCATAGAATATAGTTTTAGACAATTATCTCCCCTATAAAATACATAGCACCGAAGACAGATATTTGCTAGTGTGAGGATGTAGCATAAATTAATGTTCCTTATTATCGTTTTATACGTTAACAGAGGCGTACCAACTGGTGGTGTGCAGCGCAAGGGGGAAGGGCGGGTACGCCCCAGGAACTAACATACAGGAGATGCCCGACCGAAACAAGGACATATCTTAAAATTTAGATTACATGTAACTTTTTTTTAACTAAGATTATTTTAGGTGAGTACGGCCCCGGGGAGGGGGGTGCTTAGGAGAAGACTAAATGAGGCGAACGCTCAAAGTATCAAATTTCTTTGGTTCCCAATTCAATGAAACCATTGCTCATTGGAACTTTGACTTCGGCTTCCCCCCCCCCCTCCACCGATATTTGCATCACATCTCAATCGAAACAATCAAATATTTGTGGAATTAGACTTGCTCTTTAAAGCCACATAGAGCAAATTGGACTTATTGTGCCCTAATACATTTTTAATAATTATTAGAGTTAGGTAGCTCTAGTTTTTTGAAATATCATTGCATACTATATACTCTACGAAAGATACCAACAGCTGATATATTCTGTGAAATATCCCTACAGATTATATATTCTGTGAAATATCCTTACAGCTGATATATTCTTTGAAATATCCCTACATATTATATATTCTGTGAAATATGCCTACAGATCATATATTCTGTAAAATACCATTCCTAAAACCAAACTTGGTGTCATTTAAAAAAGAAGAGGAAAGTTTTGGGATTGGTATTAATACAAATAAAAAATTGGATTCTGAAACAAACTAATTATTAACTTACCGTCTATTAAATCATTTGAAAGTTAACTGGAGTTGATGGCAATCTTTGTATTTAGAGAAATATTTTTTTTAAAACTAAAATAAGCATTTCACTTAAAAGTGTATACTAAAATAAAAAACAGAAGAATTTAGTTTAACAGTATTGACTGTAATAATTTTGCAGGCTTCAGTCTTCATCGATCCAGCCAGTTTTCATTCGCTTGAAATGAAACCAATGTCACCCAAGATAGCCGCTCTGACGTATATGTCCGAGCTCTCTGAATTCTTCCCCTACTGCTGCCTCCCTGGTGTTGGCTGGAAACAAATTTACAGTCTGATGACCTGTGTTAAGGTCAGAATGGAGGTCAAGGACTTCGGACATTGTGATTTATTAGACCACTCTGACTGGGCAGGTAAGTGTAACTGGCAACTCAGTGGATGACTCTGTGCTTAAGGGAGCCCCGACTATCGTCACTCATGTCCCCTCCCCGTGCTACCTCCATGGGCATTGTAACCATGCCTATATCGAGGATATAAAAAAAACAGCTACAAAAGCTGTCGCAACAGCGGGAATATGATCAAGAGATAAAATGTGACTGTTAAAGGGACATCATAATGTTAGTGATTGGGCCAGTTCCATTTCTACATTCTCACCACGGCCAATGAAACAGTGACCATGGAGGCACCACGGTGTATTGGTCTTTTGGAGTCTGTCTTTGATTCGAACCCTATTCGGACTACGGTTACCCAATCACCGAGAAGTTACTATAACACGATCAGATTCGCTACTTCTCTCTCTCTCTCCCCCCCCTCCCATATTATATCAGATTACACCATTTCATTAAATAGTTCATCAATGTTGTTTAACTTCTGTAGTATGTCACGACACAAAAGTCTGCCGAACAACGAATGACTCCAGACTTCAAGAATACAGAGACTTCGACACTGGAATCATCGTGGCTTTCCTACAATGGACGGTGTCCGGAGTACAAGACATGGCCAATTTTGTGACTGACTCATCCCTGATGCCTTTAGCTCTTAAAGAGATAGCTTTCAATACAACATGTCTTAACTAAAAGCCAACTTATTAGGATCACACACACTCACACACACACAAACAAGACAGAAAGACAATACAGGTTTATGCCATTTCATTCAATCTCCCAGATCTGTGTTTAAAAAGATGTTAACTATTTTCTGTTCATGATAAACAATTATACTGTATTATCATTTTGAACTATCATGTGGTCAATTTCGACCGCACAGCCCAACGGCCAGTTGATAAAGTTAAAGTAAAATAAAAAGTGGTCAAATATTTACTGGTTATAGTTACTAGGTGATACAATTGTTTACAAACTTGATATTATCTGTACATTACCTGTACATTACCTTACATTATCTGTACATTACCTGTACAGTACCTTACATTATCTGTACATTATCTGTACATTACCTGTACATTACCTGTACATTATCTGTACATTACATAACATTACCTTACATTACCTTACATTACCTGTACAGTACCTTACATTATCTGTATATTACCTGTACATTACCTTACATTATCTGTACATTACCTGTACATTACCTGTACATTACCTTACATTATCTGTACAGTACCTGTACATTATCTTACATTATCTGTACATTACCTGTACATTACCTTACATTATCTGTACATTACCTGTACAGTACCTTACATTATCTGTATATTACCTGTACATTACCTGTACAGTACCTTACATTATCTGTACATAACCTGTACATTACCTGTACATTACCTGTATAGTACCTTACATTATCTGTACATTACCTGTACAGTACATTACATTACCTTACATTACCTGTACATTACCTGTACATTTTATGTACATTACCTGTACATTATATGAACATTACCTGTACATTTGTATATATTGTATTTTTTAATGGCACTTATAAAATTGACCAAAAAATTCAATTCTTTTTTTATTTGGTTGATCAATACGGTTTAAAAATACATAATTGGCGGTGATCAGTTTATTCAAATAATTTACTTACACAAGGGAATTAATGAAACTTTACGTTTGGTTACAAATACGACAGGATTATCTTCCATTGTAAATTCATTTTATAAATATTATTCTTTATTTTTTTCAAATTCATAAATGATTACATTAATTGGTTGATAAATAAAAGTTGACTGTTTTGTATACAATACATTGCATGCATATTAAATTACATTAACACAAGCGATTAGTGTCTAATATGTGACGTGGAAGCCGCCATATTTATATTACATAAATAATAGAAAATGGAAATCTGATTGAGCGGTCGACTAACTAACTGATAGGGTCCGTTCGGTGTCCAGACAGCTTACAGATCTTGACCTTGTTGGAGACAGTGTAATTGTTTACTACAGTAATAGACTGTCGACCTGAGGGTCCAGGGTTCGATCTCCGGTGATGACCAAAAGAATATTTCAGGACATAGCGAAACTTCTCCCCATATTTCACGTGGTGCCTTCATGACCCTTGCACTATCGGTTCTGGCGGGATGAAAGAAGGATACCGAAAAAAAAGTCCTATTTATAGTCTCTATGAGATTGAATCTCATCCTTACAGGGAAATCACTCTAGTGTTGTTTTAGTCCCAGGTCATATTTTAGTTTCAGTTTATATTTCGTTTTTCAGTAATTATTTCAGTTTTCGTCTAGTTTTAGCCTTGCTGCTAATTTTAGTTTTAGTTTTAGTTCTCGTTGACGAAAATTCATCATTTTCGTTAACGAAGGTTTTAGCTTTAGTTTTCGTCAACGAAAACAATACTACATGATCACACACATACGTAAACATAAAGTACAGTTCATCTGTTTGTGTGTGGGGGAGGGGAGTAAGACTTCTGTAGCTGAGGCAAATTTAGGGCGGGTGTACCGAGCTGGCGCCTTTACTTGTGAGAGGACTCGCCACGTCCATATTTACCCCCATCCCCGGCCCAAATGTAGTTACAATTATTGTACACATATATTTTTTACCATACTTGTTACGGGGCCCCGTAATTTTTTCTGCTCACTGGGGCCTCAATCGACTTTTATCTCTGCTGCCAGATGGGCATCTCTAGGATGTGGAAAATGCTAGACAAGACTAACCCAGATAGCTCGGGTATGAGACTAATAGACTTATTAGATGGAGTTTTATAATAGTGTGAAGACCATGTGTTACATCAATTGTGGTGCATTTAATTTCGTTTTGTGATACAGCTGTATCTAATTGTGTGTATTTTATTCACTATTAGACAATGTCCAGAGATTAACAGTTTTATTTTTTAACTGGTAGGAGTGTCACTGATATCACTATCTAACGTGAACCCTGGACTGAATTGTATTGATAAGGGGAGGCAATCTAGGCCAGATATGTCTTTATAGTTTACGCGCGTATTTTATGAGTCATCCATGGTGTTGATATGGTTTTTTGTTTATAAATTTATCAGAGGAAAAAAAAAAAACTAATGATAAAAAACAATAATGAAAAGACTAGTTTCTAAATTCGGCATTTAAATGAGTGAAGAAACAGCAAGATGAAACAGCGGAAAGAAACAGCGAGAATAAACAGAAGATGAAACAGCGGAAAGAAACAGCGAGAATAAGCAGAAGATGAAACAGCTAGAAGAAACAGAAGATGACACGACAAGAATAAACCGAAGATGAAACAGCTAGAAGAAGCAGAAGATGACACGACAAGAATAAACAGAAGATGAAACAGCTAGAAGAAACAGAAGATGACACGACAAGAATAAACAGAAGATGAAACAGCTAGAAGAAACAGAAGAGAAAATATAGATAGCAAGATTAAACAACAAGAGGAAACAGGTGGATGAAAGAGCGAAACTAACATTAAGAGGGAACACTGGCTAAGATCTGACTCTAAAATATAAAAAGACCGTTGATGTTGTATTACCTGACTGAAGGGATTTACTTGTATTTAAAATCTATTTCACTTGAATGTGAAAAAATATAATAAACATTTTCTTTAAAAAAAATTGTTTATAAAAAATATGCAGTAGAAAATAAAAAAAAACATAAAAAAACATTAAAAAAAACCCTCGAGGTAAAATGCGCATAAAGTAAAACAATACATTTTTTTATTACATCAGACACATATTTGTATATATATATATATATATATATATATATATATATATATATATATATATATATATATATATATATATATAAACACACACACACACACACACACAATTTATTTATTTATAGAATCCTATCAACTTAATGTAAAGACAAATTTACTTCAGTTATAGCGGAATCACAAACGATTTTTAATTTTAGTCATAATTAATTGACACAACTATTTGTATGAAATACTGAGAGGTATTTTTTTATTTTACTTTGTAATGTATTTTATAAAGTAAAAGTCTTTTTTTTTTTTTTTTTTTGTTGAAGTCTTTTTTTATGTAATATATTTATTTATAGTATTAAAAAAAAACAAAGTTTCTGTTGATTTCGCACATTTTATTCATTTTAATCAATTTGGCAATGCTATTTAAGACGAAAAAAAATGTTTCACTATTGAATGCTACGTTTATTTTCTTGTTGACATGATAGTCTCAAGGTAAATGTTCCCCCCCCCCCCCATTATAAACATTTTTAAAAAAAATAATTAATTAAAAAAATAATTCAAGGACTTGAAATTATCAAAATCGTGCATTGTCATGTAGAATCTGAACGTGCTCCAGCTTAGGGTCTTTTTACTAGATTAGAGCAGGTCCAAAACTGATTGGAGAACAAGCCAAGCCACCCACACAAAGTGACTCTAATTAAAAGCTTAGAAAAAACAGAATCTTGCATAACAATTAAGGACATCAAAATTACAACAGATAGCCAACTTAACTCATTACTTTAATTTGTGACTTATGAGAGAGTTTATGTTTGAGTGTGCGTGTTTATGACGGTTGACATTAAAATATTATCATTAATTAACCATGACTTAATTTTTTCATAATTATCAGAAAGATTAAAAAGTGATACCAAAATAATCGTTGTATCAAGAAAATCGTCTGCTTACGATAACATTTTCTTTGCATCCATCAGATAATGAAGTAGATGAAATAAACAACCAAACAACGAAATATTTGTTTATATTTCATTTTGTCTTTTCTAAAGTTGGCATACATTTGATTCATTAGAACGGGATACAGTGACGGAGTGAACTATTTCATAATTTTAACTTGACATTTTTTGTGACATATGTCATGTGTATTTTGGCTTGAAAAATCATTTAAAAAATATATAGGCTATATATAAAACTGTAGTTCATTACTTGCATTAAAACTGTTTTTAGTTGTTCGTCGGGTAATTATTCAATCAAGATGAAAGTGATACGAGGTAAGAGATTTTTATTAAGCATCTTTTTATTATTGATTATTATTTTAACCTTTGCTTTATATTTATTTTACACAGTTTGAGATTTTATTTGTAACAAATATCGCGAAATAAAAGCTGAAATGTATAAAATTATTGAACTGATTCACAGATGTTATGATTGTTGGTGCTTTGCTTGTGTTTTTTGGTGTGATGTGTTCAAACGGCTACAACCCGTACAGCCCAGGGACATACAGCACAGACTCACTTGAATTTCTTCCAACCCCAGACGGCATACCGCTACATTCCATTGGTAAGCTACTTTTTATAAATAACCATGTTGTCTTGCAATATTCCAAGTGCTACATTTTTTACTTCTAAATTTGTTCGAATAAACATTTAGTGTTTCATTTTAATGCCAAATATTTTCGCTCCACATTGAATCAGTGAACATTTTTATAAAAGGCTGTGTACAGTGCCGTAGCGAGCTTAACTCGACTCGGGGCACAATACCTTTTTAAATGCATTTTAGAGCGCTCCCCCCCCCCCACATTCAAATACCATGAAATGTTATATTAAAAATATACCATTTGGCGCCCCTTTGTGAGTAGCGCCTAGAACAAGATGCCCCCCCCCCTTTGCCCATCCCTCACTACGCCTTTGGCTGTGTAATAATGACAACAACAAAAATTGGCGGGAATTTCAAACATTTTTTCATATGAATAAAACCAAATAAAAAACAACTTGACAATTCAACATTCTACAACGAAAATAGAAAAATATCGATTGTATTGAGTCATTACTGTAACATTTTATTTCAGTACCATTTGAATTAACTATTTTTTTTTTTTTACTTTTCTCTGTTAATATTTAGTCAAATACCTGGACCTTTTTAAAAAAAAATGTTTTGCTTGTAATTATTTTACGTCTTGTCGGCAGTTTTCTTCCCCCTGTCACCTGGACAATACACTCCAATATTTTTTATTGGTGGACTGTACGGCTGGGTGACTTCCATGTTTTACACCACGCTTTGACCAACCTGGCCAGTCACGGGTATATCGCCATCGGCATTGACCGCTTCTATCCTGGTCAGTCAGGACAAGTTCCGCCTCTTCTGAAACGTCAGGCATCTTGGAATGTTGAGGAGGTTAAGGCCATTCAGCTGTATTTCAACACGACACAGTGGGTAAGTTTACCTTAACAGTTCATTGAGGTCAAACATCATATGTTACATACTGGAAATGTAAACATATTTTTGTGTGAAAACTAGGTCTTATAGGCAGGGGCTTTATATGATCCTAGTGGGCCGGAGACGGGGACTTTATATGATCCTCGTGGGCCGGAGACGTTGGCTTTATATGATCCTAGTGGGCCGGAGACGGGGGCTTTATATGATCTTAGTGGGCCGGAGACGGGGGCTTTATATGATCGTAGTGGGCCATGGACAGGAGAGGGGATCAGATGGTGTGTGTAAAATAAACATTGCAATAGGAATCCTAACAAGATCAATGCATTGTGTCGGGACGACCTGAACCCAAGTATGTTTGTCCGTCCTATCGATGATGCCCTGTAGCCCCGGTGACGTGATATTGGAAGCATGTTGAACTCCGACACAAGGTCAATCAATCGTCTTAATGATGCGCCTTTTTACGTTGTTATGTATAGGCCACTTTTACAGACGCCCAGGGGGCCCCACTGACAAACAGATCCCTTCTTAATTTTTATAAAGGTCCTAAGCAAAGGAACATTCTGGGAGCCCTCGGCAAATTAACAGCCCCCCGCAGCTAAGGTACATGAAAAGCTCTTAGCGAAAATACATTTAGTATCACATCAGTTGCTAACAAAACCCGAAAGCCAGATTTTCGTAGGACCCATTCATGTCTCTGCCTATGGGGCCAAAACACACTAGCCGCTCCATCACACATACTTTGAAACTGGGGTATTAATTGGGGCTTCATTAGATATACATGTATATCTATGGGCCATCACATATAAGGTTTTAATGTTTAAGAGGTAAACAATATATCTGAGAAATTTATACGAGAGATTATTTTGTTCACTTAATCTGTAGATTTTATCTGCGCAATTTATATGTACAATTTATCTGTACAATTTATATGTAAAATTTTTCTGTGCAATTTTGTCTGTACTATTTATCTGTACAATTTGTCACCAAGAATAAAGTAGAAAGAAGATAGAGAACAAAATGAATTAAGGTGTACAAGATTAAATAGTATAACAGAATTAAAAGTAATACAAAAAAGCTTTTTTTGAAAACTATGGGTATATTTGTTTATAAAAGCTAGGAATTATTTATACAGTAATATCATCAAATCAGAACTTAATGCATTGCTGCAATTCATCCGAATTCCTAATCTTTCGCATTCTAAGTCAGTTTAACTGAAATAAATCTTATAAAATAATTAATTTAAAGAAAAATATTCAGTTATTTCCCTTTTATGAAGAATGCCAAATATTAGAAAGGCGAATTTACTTAACGGCCAGAGGTAGTTTTTTGTTCAGTACCTTCCCACTCCTTACATTAGGTTGCATGTATTATGTAAGGGCTGTTTATTTCACTAGATCAAGTCAAATTTGACCAATCAAATAGTGGCTAAAGCTGACTGGTCCAGAACAGCCCTGTTGTGTCACTCGGCAGGCTGTGATGACACGCTCGTTATGATCAACATAAGTAGGTCATTTGCACAGGTGACTACTCACATTTTCTGGAATAATTATAACATTCTGTTGGATAACTATTATAAATAGGCTAATATAACACCTCTTGACATGTACTAAACATTATGCTTATTCTATCTATCTATCTATCTATCTATCTATCTATCTATCTATCTATCTATCTATCTATCTATCTATCTATCTATCTATCTATCTATCTATCTATCTATCTATCTATCGGTTGGCCTGTTTACCTATCAATTTTAGGTATTTTATATTAATGTCTCTATTTAAAAATCTTCAAAAGTGAGAACATTTGTTTTTGTTTCTTACATTTCCCAGCATCTGTCTATCATAGCCCAACATCAATTTACATTGCCCAACATCTGTTTTACATTTCCCAACACATGTTTTACATTGCCAAACATCTGTTTTACATTGCCAAACATTGTTTTACATTGCCAAACATCTGTCTGTACAGGCTTCAGTTTTCATAGACCCCATGAGTCTGAATGCATTAACGCTTCAACCAATCAGCTCCCATGTCAAAATCCTTGCATACATGACACAATTGTCTGAAGAGAAGCCAGAATGCTGTATACCTGGGACAGACTACAAAAAGATTTATGACCTCCTGACCTGTACCAAGGTCAGAATGCAGGTCAAAGGTTTTGGTCACTGTGACATTCTAGATGATTTACTTTGGGAAGGTCAGTTATCGTTTAAAAAAAAAAAACTCTATTTCAACCATTCACATGCACGACTACTTCACACTAAAATAGATGCTAACAAATATATACACGTTCACATGACATTGGGAAATAATTATATTTTTGTGGTATTCATAATTACCATTGTCGCGAATATCGTATGTACATAGTAAGCCGCTACATTTTAAATTAATTACCTGCTAGTGGCTTTAGTAAGTATTGGTTGTGACATAAATTTATTAAACTTTGTTCATGGCAGCAATAAAAAAATAAAAAAAAAGCATCATGACGATGTATTTCTGAACTTTTTTTGTGCACAAAGTTTTTCTGATCTCTTATTGTGCACGATGTATTTCTGATCTCTTATTGTGCACGATGTATTTCTGAACTTTCATTGTACACGATATATTTCTGAACTTTTATTGTGCACAATGTTTTTCTGATCTCTTATTGTGCACGATGTATTTCTGATCTCTTATTGTGCACGATGTATTTCTGAACTTTCATTGTACACGATATATTTCTGAACTTTTATTGTGCACAATGTTTTTCTGATCTCTTATTGTGCACGATGTATTTCTGATCTCTTATTGTGCACGATGTATTTCTGATCTCTTATTGTGCACGATGTATATCTGATCTCTTATTGTGCACAATGTTTTTCTGATCTCTTATTGTGCACAATGTTTTTCCTGATCTCTTATTGTGCACAATGTTTTTCTGATCTCTCATTGTGCTCAATGTTTTTCTGATCTCTTATTGTGCACGATGTATTTCTGATCTCTTATTGTGCACGATGTATTTCTGATCTCTTATTGTGCACGATGTATTTCTGAACTTTCATTGTACACGATATATTTCTGAACTTTTATTGTGCACAATGTTTTTCTGATCTCTTATTGTGGACGATGTATTTCTGATCTCTTATTGTGCACGATGTATATCTGATCTCTTATTGTGCACAATGTTTTTCTGATCTCTTATTGTGCACAATGTTTTTCCTGATCTCTTATTGTGCACAATGTTTTTCCTGATCTCTTATTGTGCACAATGTTTTTCTGATCTCTTATTGTACACGATGTATTTCTGAACTTTTATTGTGCACAATGTTTTTCTGATCTCTTATTGTGCACGATGTATTTCTGATCTCTTATTGTGCACGATGTATTTCTGATCTCTTATTGTGCACGATGTATTTCTGAACTTTCATTGTACACGATATATTTCTGAACTTTTATTGTGCACAATGTTTTTCTGATCTCTTATTGTGCACGATGTATTTCTGATCTCTTATTGTGCACGATGTATATCTGATCTCTTATTGTGCACAATGTTTTTCTGATCTCTTATTGTGCACAATGTTTTTCCTGATCTCTTATTGTGCACAATGTTTTTCTGATCTCTTATTGTACACGATGTATTTCTGAACTTTTATTGTGCACAATGTTTTTCTGATCTCTTATTGTGCACGATGTATTTCTGATCTCTTATTGTGCACGATGTATTTCTGAACTTTCATTGTACACGATATATTTCTGAACTTTTATTGTGCACAATGTTTTTCTGATCTCTTATTGTGCACGATGTATTTCTGATCTCTTATTGTGCACGATGTATTTCTGATCTCTTATTGTGCACGATGTATTTCTGAACTTTCATTGTACACGATATATTTCTGAACTTTTATTGTGCACAATGTTTTTCTGATCTCTTATTGTGCACAATGTTTTTCCTGATCTCTTATTGTGCACAATGTTTTTCTGATCTCTTATTGTACACGATGTATTTCTGAACTTTTATTGTGCACAATGTTTTTCTGATCTCTTATTGTGCACGATGTATTTCTGATCTCTTATTGTGCACGATGTATTTCTGATCTCTTATTGTGCACGATGTATTTCTGAACTTTCATTGTACACGATATATTTCTGAACTTTTATTGTGCACAATGTTTTTCTGATCTCTTATTGTGCACGATGTATTTCTGATCTCTTATTGTGCACGATGTATATCTGATCTCTTATTGTGCACAATGTTTTTCTGATCTCTTATTGTGCACAATGTTTTTCCTGATCTCTTATTGTGCACAATGTTTTTCTGATCTCTTATTGTACACGATGTATTTCTGAACTTTTATTGTGCACAATGTTTTTCTGATCTCTTATTGTGCACGATGTATTTCTGATCTCTTATTGTGCACGATGTATTTCTGAACTTTCATTGTACACGATATATTTCTGAACTTTTATTGTGCACAATGTTTTTCTGATCTCTTATTGTGCACGATGTATTTCTGATCTCTTATTGTGCACGATGTATTTCTGATCTCTTATTGTGCACGATGTATTTCTGAACTTTCATTGTACACGATATATTTCTGAACTTTTATTGTGCACAATGTTTTTCTGATCTCTTATTGTGCACGATGTATTTCTGATTTCTTATTGTGCACGATGTATTTCTGAACTTTTATTGGAATTTCTTTCTTAATGTCTTTCTATAGCTCAAAACATGACTACTTTATGTATTTATGTAGAAGTTTAACACAATTTATTGATAGTTAGTTCATTAGAACATTCTAGAAAGTTCTATTTCATCTTAAACAATGATCAATGATTTCTTAGCACAAAAACTCAGAGCTAGAAAAAAATTTTTTTTACACCCCCCCCCACCCTCCAACCTCCTTTTGTTTTAAAAAAAATGCAATTTTATTAATGTCTGCTGATTAACAATGACCACTAAGATTTCCAGTGTTAGATTTTGTTTTAATTCGGCTTCCGGCAAACAAAACGGTTCTTTAACAATTATTTGTTTCAGTTTTGAAGACACTTAAATTGAATTAGGTCAAGCATATTTAGTATGACGTAATACGAGTGCCAAGAGAGAAGTTATGTTGTAAATGTAATGAATGACGTATTTCTCAATTGAGTAATACATATCGGTCATTGCAGGTTTTTCAATCACCATCTTTAAATTGTTATTCGATCATTGTTTATCTGTTCAGCATGTCCCACACAGTGCTTTATTGTATTGTTTATCTTCTTTATATGTAATTCGATTACACTGGAAAACAAAAAATAACTTATCGTGGACTTCTTGGTACCCATCATCTAATCTTACTCAATTTACACACGCTGATTTCGAATATGCAAACCATTTGTCTCTATCAGCCTCCAATTTTAAGAAATCCGCAATCTTATTTTTTTTTTATTATAGTTATAATACTCCAATATGTATAAAAATGAAATTTTTAAACCATATATTCTCCTTTGCAGCTAATGTAAACAAATATTAAACACAAGCATGAAATCAGTTATAACTAATAAAATTATATGTAAAAAATATATTCCATTTAAAGTCAAATGCATGTGTAAAATGTTTAAAATGTTCATGGTTTGAATTTCTTGGCTGTGGACTTCCGCTTGTACTGAGTACTTGGCAAGTCGCGTTGTAGAGTCCAACAGTAGTCAGCTAACATCGCTGCACTCCACCGGCCCTGGTAGCGTGACTCCATCACAGAAATGTCCTGGTGGAAGCGTTCGCCATGTTCATCGCTTACTGCGCCTAGGTTTTCTGGGAAGAAGTCTAGATGTGAATCGAGTAAATGAATTTTCAGAGACATATTGCATCCCAGGTGTTTGTAGGCACTAATGCATTTCTTTACAACTGTTTCATAGTCAACAGACTTCTTATTTCCAAGAAAATTGGTTACGACTGACTTGAATGCCACCCACGCATCTTTTTCAGGATGAATTAAAGTGTTTTGAAAGTCTTCATCGGCCATGATTTTTCTTATTTGTGGACCTATGAAAATACCTTCCTTGACTTTAGCATAACTGAGCTCTGGAAACTTGTGGCATAGGTATATAAATGCATTCGATTTGCTGTCTAATGCCTTGACAAAGTTCTTCATCAGTCCTAATTTTATATGAAGCGGTGGCATGAGAATTTTGTCAAGATCAACCAACGGTTGATGAAGAACGTTTTTGTTTCCTGGTTGCATTCTGTCTCTGATCGACCAATTCTATTTTGTATAGTGATGCTTCTTATCTCAGCTGTCCCATTCGCATATGAAGCACATGTACTTCGTGTACCCAGTCTGCATTCCCATCAAAATAGTTATTACTTTTAGATCGCCGCAGATATTCCAGTTGTACACGCGATAACGTATTGTTTCCAACAGTTCCGACATGTTTTCATATGTCTCTTTCATGTGGGCAGAATATCCAACTGGTACTGAAGCATATTTGTTTCCATTGTGCAACAATACTGCTTTTAAGCTAGTCTTTGACGAGTCAATGAACAGTCGCCAATCTTCAACAATGTGTTCGACACCAAGACTTCTCATAAGGCCGTCAACATCTGTGCAGTGGCAAATACTGCCAGTCCCATCAAAGTATTGAACAAGCTGTTTATGCCTGTGACGAAAGTTTGCTGTAGCTGTACCTGGTGCAAGCAAATTAAATTCATTTAACCGTGAACCAAGAAGTTCAGCTTGGCCTTTTGTTAGCGCCAGATCTCGCACAAGGTCGCAAAGTTCAGCATAATTCATCAAATGAATTCCTTCTCCGGCAGCTTTGTAGTCAGGGTCTGAGTCATCGGCACAAGATGAAACATCATTTTCTTCATCATTCTCTTCGTCTATTGTGTATTCTACAGGCGATTGTGGTACTGGACAAATGACAGGATTGTGTGGAATTGGTTTTGAAACTGATGGAACGTTTGGGTAATTGACAGTTGTACGAGTTTTATAACAAATTCCATTGATGTTTGACAAACAAAAATAACAATCTGTGGAGTGATTGCTTTGCTCACGCCATATCATAGGAACTCCGAATGCCATGTGGTTGTTTTTCTTTGCCTTCCTCATCCAACCATGCAAGTTGCCTGAACATGTCGAACAGATGAACTGTGGTGCCCACGACTTACCACAATCCACCTTTGAGTCAAAATAAAGTTGATAAGCTTTCTTCAGTAACGGCGTGAAAGTCTTCTGATGAGACTTGTTTGTAAAAAAGCCGCACACGTAGCAAAACAGATCCGGTGAATTTACGCATCCTCTGGTCGCCATATTTTAAACAACTTGCAATTGCCACATTCACTCTCCTTTTATGAAGTCTGAAACTGCAGAAAAAAAGAACATTGCCAATATACGTATATAATTACGAGGTATGTGTGTTTGTGAACATGTGTGTACGCGCAGTCTATTCCTGTTTGGGCGCATACAAAACTTTGTTCGGCAATATTTAAATAATTTGAGCTGATAGAGCAAAATGATTTACAGATTCAAAATCAGCATGAAAAACTGATTCCGAAAACGTTAATGACATATAAGAAGTCCAACACTTGTTTTTCAGTGTTATTATTCATCAACTGCACCATACCATTACACTTTTTAGGATCTATTGTACCATATCATCTAACCACTATTACTCTATTGTACCATCTAACAACTGTTACTCTATTGTACCATCTAACAACTATTAATGTGTTGTACTATCTAACAACTATTACTCTATTTTCAGCGTGTCACATCACCCATACCTGCCGTACAACGAATAATTCCAGAATCTCGGAGTATAAAAACTTTACAACCGGGGTGATAGACGGATTTCTACAGTGGACACTGTACGGTAACTCAGACATGCAAAAATATGTAATCAATCAGTCTTACCTCCCCTTACAGTTGGTTGATTTAGCTTATAACGTGACTTGTTAGGTACTTGTTGGTCAGTCTAGTTAGTCTAGCATGATTTTATATTTAAGTCTGACGGATAAAGAGTTCAATTAGACATGTACATATTAATGATATATTGTATTTATTATTATTTATTTTTCAAAATAATGCATATTAAAAAAAATAATATTTAAACTCGTATAAATGTACAATGCTGACTTAGTTTATTTCATTGTTTTAATTTGTTTCATTGTTTGACACATAACGTTGACATATAACCAATGGAGTAGTTGGTAGAGTTGCATGCGACATACTAAAGTATAATTTGAAATGGGAACAGGGTGTCAGTAACGTTATTAAGATATGTTTCTCCGACACATTTTCCACATGCATCACTAGTACATCTTTGATTAAGACATGCATCACTAGAACATGTTTTATTAAGACATGCATCACTAGAACATGTTTTATTAAGATATGCATCACTAGAACATGTTTTATTAAGACATGCATGACTAGAACATGTTTTATTAAGACATGCATCACTAGAACATGTTTTATTAAGACATGCATGACTAGAACATGTTTTATTAAGACATGCATCACTAGAACATGTTTTATTAAGACATGCATCTTCCTTTTCTTTAATTCTGTAACAAAAAAAAAACAAACAATTTCAGCCAAGATAAATTACCCTTATCGGGAGAAATAAGCTCAAAGTTCAGGTTAGATACTAATAGCACAGACACACCTATTTAGTGCATGTGAACTTTGTTAGCCTTGATACTTATTATAATTATTTTTGACGGAATCTCCATACATTTGTCACGAACGTTATTTTTACAGGCAGAACAATCACTGAGTACCTCTTTGTACTGTTAAAATGAACCAATTTATATTTAGTATTGTCAGCCTACCTGTGTAGCATAATTTTCTTCCTTAGATACTAATTAAACAAAAAAATGTTGTTCCTTTAACCATTTGAGAAAAAAAAATTTCTTGAAGAATTTACTTTTAATTGATCAATACTTGGTCTGCTCAAATATAATTTCATCTTTTGAATTTTCGACTCCTTGCATGTCAATATATCAAAGCGTACTTGCCTATGCAGTTAGTTGATTTAACTTACAATACGACTTGTTAGTTACCCAATATAGTCAGGGGTGGCCTATTATGAAGTGAATAAACAAACTTATAAAAGTTACATGCATTTGTAAATTTTACCACTTTTTTTCCTTCATTTTGCATCCTTATAATATACCAAATGCATGGTACACAGTTAAATTATTAAATAGAAAACATATTATTTGAATGCCTATACTTTATTATTGTAATATACATTTGACATGTAAGTTACAGTAAATATCTCAATGAAAATTAGATTAATTAAAAAAAAAATTAATATAATTATCTTGCAGATAACAATGATGAATCAGTGCATTATAGGTTTTTATATGTAGGTAGTCTAGATGTATTATCTCATTTTTCCTCGATCAGAATGTGTATTATCCGCAGTTGTATATACATGTAAATACAAGGATGCTTTGGTTATAAACATAGAATGTTTTAATATGTGGCCTCATCTCGGTTCTTTGTCTAGAATCGTACTTTAGCACAATTGTTGCTTTAAAGTTTCGCACATATATACTCCACTGCTCCGCGCCTACACATGCACTCATGGATTTACAGACACACGTCACATACACATGTGTTTACGGACACACGTCGCAGAGACGGGTGTTTCACAGACACACGTCACAGGTACATGTGTTTACAGACACACGTCACATACACTTGTGTTTACAGAATACGTCATAGAGACACAATTTCACACATACATTATCATTTAATAGACCCACGTATTACACATGTTCGTGTCGTCTTATGGAGACAGTATTAGTATGCACTTTACCCATGGACACTAATTTCATAGACCAGTTTGTATGTTTTCATAGCTACATATTACGACATTAAAACCACAACAAATACTACTTCAACCAGCATCAGAACAATGTCAACTGACGTCAGTGGCGTCCAATGGTTGTTATGGTAACCCTCGTCACCGGCGTCAGGTAATCTACATCCTCTCTGTCTTGTGACTGACTCAGGGGCGTCTCTCTGTCCTGTGACTGACTCATGGGGGTTTCAGGAGATTCACCGTCCACCCGGGCCACAGACTGGAGGCCGTTGAGTTTACTGAACTGTTGGAGGAACTTTGATGGACTTAGTTTTCTGGATCGATTATCACTTTCTGTAACATTTGATTTGGGAACAGAAAATAAATTGATCATGTTATAGACAACTTTTCTCAAAATACAACTTCCTAAAAAATACAACTATCTAAAAATATAACTTTCTAAAAATACAACTCTCTAATAATACAACTATCTGAAAAAACAACTCTCTAATAATATAACTATCTAAAAATATAACTTTCTAAAAATACAACCCTCTAATAATACAACTATAAACAAGCAATTAAGCCTGTTCCATTCTGGACACAGGACGTGTTAGCGCATTTTCATGTTATGTATCAGTACGTTTGTTAGCTTTCAGTAAATATTTGTAAATTTTGGAAATGTTTATAAATTCAATTGTGTAATGCATATATATCTGTAAACAAAATATTATAAAGACGTTTCTTTATATTTGAAAAAAAAATATTTTCTCTTAAATCTTACTACAAGTGGTTTGTGGTTACTGAAATAGGACTCATAATTGAAAACATTCGAAATTGTAGTCATTTAATCGTCCGAAAACTCCGTCAATTGTTGCATACCTCTGATACTTTCATTTAAACTCAGAACACAAGCTTACTATTTCATTTGATGAGTTTCTTAATAAATCTTGGTGAAACTACGTGCTGCAGTATTTCACAACAAATGAACGGGTTATTGAACGTACAAGGTGTAGAATGGGGCTATATATATAATATATAAGCCCCTTCGGAGCCCTGAAGCCCGGCCCTCAGAGGTCCTATCGCGAAATGAACTTTTGATGTACACATGGCAGGCCAAGACCTACAAAATGATATATACATCTAGGGTCTAGGACTTATGGTTGCTGAGATATAGGGCGCTCCTTTATTAATATAGCTTATATAGTAAAAAACGGTACTTTATAAGCCCCCTTTTAAGGCCCTCAGAGGTCAGATCGCGAAATGAACTTTTGCTGCACACATGGCAGGCCAAGACCTACAAAATGATATATACATCATGGGTCTAGGACGTATGGTTGTTGAGATCTAGGGTGATGACGGACAGACAGACAGACAGACAGACAGACAAAACGGGGACAATAGAGCATTTTTTTTCGTTTAGTTTGGAGGAATACTTAGAACTATGAAATATATATCTTAATTCACTGCATATATTTTTTCTAAACATTGCTAACAGGTAAACAATAATTAATTAGCAAAACTCAGTCGAGATTGAATAGAGTGTATTTTGATTATTTAAAAAAAATGTAAAGTTGGCCTATATTATGGTATTCATCATTAACATTATTAACATTATACATCAAGGCTGAACTTTGTTACAGTTGAAAATTCAGTTATTGATTACATTATTGAAACAGATAAACTCATTTTTAGAAGTTTACAATAAAAGAAAGAAAAACAAATTGTGACGAACTTGGCGGGATGTCTCTTGATAAATTTTTTTTTTTTTTATAGACAACAAAAGTAGCAAGAAAGTAAATAACTAGGTCAACGGAAAGACGACCATAAGTCAGTGTTTTACAAGTGGAGTAATACTAACTTACACCTACAATCATATTATTTTATCATATAATTGAATAACATATTTATAATTTTGTTTTATTAAAAAAAATTTAAGAATAACAGAGATAATGCATATGAGAAAAAAGATTATTAACACATTTAAGTTGTAAATATTTACCAGAATGAACTGCGATCGTCTGCTGTGTTTCGTCTTCAATAAAATCAGGTCTCGTGTCACCAGAACTGTTATTAACCATCTCATTCCACCTGATGCCTTTCATCAGACCGTTCTGTTTCATATCGGTCAGTGATGGATCCGGCTGTTGACCGGAAGGGTCAGCGCGTTGTCTGAGGACGAGTTTCGACTGACCGAACCCATTGACGGACCGAGACGTTCTCCACGTGTCACGCCCATAGGGATCCCTCAGTGCCGCGAGGGTCGGTCGAAGGGGGTCGCGAACCATCCTTGAGTCAATGTCCACGGATTGGCTGCTGGTCGTGGCGTCATCGCCGTGAATGCTGTGGCTGGGATTCGATGACTTCCGGCTGCTGGTCAAATCATTCCGGGATAGATACGAGTATTTACCGTGTGACGTGGCGTCTCCGAAAGATGAATTAGGGGGCGGAGGGGGAGGCGGGGGCGAGTTCCGACTTGGGAAGCCACCGCGGGAGAAGGAGTCGAAATTGGTGGAGATAGATCCGGCGTTGGTGAGGGAGCTCCTGTCGAAGAGGCTGGTGGATACGCCTTTGATGTCCAGCTGAAACACGTCCGGAGGGTCCGAAGGGCTGAGCTGCTTCCTTCCGTGGGTCTGTCCGCGGACGTACCTCAGGTTCCCGGACAGAACCAGGTGGTTGGTGGATATGGGCGGAAGAGTTGTGTGGTTGCTGACTGGGTGAGCGGACAGGCATGGTAGGACGTTGCCGTGAGTATTTCCCCGGGGTGATTTTCCCACCACGACGTAGTCCTGGTGGTGGCCGTGTGGGTCAGTGGGGTGTGGGTCGCCATGACGTATGTGCTGTCTTGACCTCTTCAGCACCAGGATACAGGACTTGTAAGTGTCAGATAACTTACGGGAAACTTTCTGTTGACTAGAGTTATCCTTATTGCACAATGTTGCCATTTCAATTTCAGATTCGCCTCTTGCATAGAAACATTAATATATATATATATATATATATATATATATATATATGTATATATATATATATATATATATATATATATATATATTAATAATAATAAAATGGTAGACATAATTCTATGAATGTATGAATTTATAAGTGGCGTAGCAAGGGGTGGGCAAGGGGGCAACATGCCCCTAGCGCTAATTATAAAGGGGCGCCAAATGGTATATTTTACATATAATATTATATGGTTTTCGAATTGGGGGGGCGCTAAAAAGGTTTTGTGCCCCGGGTGCTAGCTAAGCTCGCTACGCCACTGGAATCTATGTATCTATAAATATAAATGTACACACACACACAGACACTAGCACACTCATAACGACCATACATAGTTTTCATGAAGATTTTTATAAGGAAAGAAGACTTTAACTCAATAAGATGTTTCACAAGCATGTTCAAACTTTCACTACATATCTTTTAGCAATAAAAAAGGTTTGAAAAATAAACCCACAAGTTTTTAACTATAAAGAAGTAGAGATAATTATGCTAGAATCTTAGCCCTAGAGGACCGTTAAGGAAATAAGCGCCGACACTGTATATTCATGGCCACTGATGCATACATTTGTTATAAGGTCTACTTGGGTTTTTGTTTTTAAGACTGTGCCACTTTCTAAGAATGTTTTACAAAGAAACACACTGATGAATCTTTCAAACTTTGTTGAAATGACAAATACAATAAACATGTGGTCGTTACCCATGCTGTTCACTGGACGATTCCGATGTTCTGGACTGGACCCTCGTGTCCTGTCTTGGCAGAGACGACGATGACATCTTTTTACTGGGCGTAACGCTGTCATCATGTAAGGTATCAATGGGCACTGTGAGGGTCACGTGCCCACTCTCAATGCCGTCCTTCAGTATGTTGTAAGTGGCTGTGTGATATCAGAGGTGGGGCATTGTTTA
Organism: Bulinus truncatus; assembly: GCA_021962125.1. Taxonomy (NCBI): domain Eukaryota; kingdom Metazoa; phylum Mollusca; class Gastropoda; family Planorbidae; genus Bulinus; species Bulinus truncatus. The sequence continues at coordinate 4,178,010 of JAGDYQ010000070.1, forward strand.
TTTCAAACTTTTGGATCTTACAGCCTGTTAATCATGTCATTCAATAATACATTGTAAAGTATCAACAATTTTGTTAGAGAGTAACTAGGGTTAATCTATATTTACCAGCGGCTGCGGTTAATCTCTTCTCCACCACATTATTGATGACGTCATTTTCATTATATCTGTACGTGTTACACATGTATCTGATGATGGTCATGTTGACGGAGTTCTCGTGGAGACGCCTCGGGACAGCGGGCACACGTTTGACAGACTGACCATCGGGATGTACCATCCAACTGTGTGACAGTATCTCCTCGGCTGTAATACGCCGACCTTCCTGTATTTCCAGCATTCTACTTAGAAGATTCTGACATTCTGGAAAAAAAAACATATCAGTGTTCACATAATTATATCTTGTTGCTCATAAGTGATTTACGGTTCAAAACAAATCATGTTCATTTTTTTTTAAAAAAACTTTATCTTAACACTTCAACACATACAGATACAAACTTACGTATACATAGAAGCTAAAGATCGTACACATAATTAAACATTGAAGTAAATAGTAAAGAATATGTAAAAATATACGCTAATAAAATTCAAGCACACCAGATGCTTACATTATTTAATACATGAATAGAAGCACATATTGATACATATTATAAAACATGTACACACGCATGTAGATGCTCCAGACAACAGACATGCACAAACACTCAAAGTTAAAACACATTTACACACCATACTAAGATATACACACAGAATGTTGAAGCACTTACTCGAATACACAAACACATGTACTCAGATATATAAGGACTCATATACAAACATGTAAACACAAACTTTAATTGGAAAAATGAATATACAATTTGCAATAAGCTTTTCCTTTTATTTTTTTCATGACCTACCTTGAGAAAGATTTGAGGGCTTAGTAAAACCTTTGAGTATGAGTGAGTACAACTGGGGTAGTGAAGTCTTGTCTTCAGGTAAAAATGGTAATTTCCCGGTCAACATGGCGAAGAAACAAATGCCTCTGAAGTAACAAAGACTCGAGTGTGTTAAACACAGATTTAACATTTAAATTAAGCACCCCCATACATTGAAATAACAGAAACCAGAGTTTAACTTAGTTTTACATTTGATTTAAGTTCCCCATAAGGTAGCAGTGCCATATTAAAACTGGTAGTATCTATATAAATAATAGCGGTGTGGGTTCTGCGTCAAATCGAAAGTAAAGAATTAATACAACAGTATTCCAGTTTAAAATACAATCATGAAAAAAATCGGATATATGCAAAGGTTTTGCAGGGTACAGCTAGTAACATATAATTCATTAAAGTGTGGCTGAAATTCTTCATTATTTATACGAATTGAACGGGGATTCCCAAAGTGCGAATGTTATAACCATGAAAACATAAATATGGAACAGGGATGGCTGGATGAATGTTTTGCAGTGACGGCTGATGTTTTATGTTTTAAAGGGAGATCACCGTTCTATTAGGGAATGTTCTAGTTCTACTGCAGGAGTTACCATGTTGTTTGTTTTGTTGTTGGTTGGTTGGTGTTGTTGATGTTATTTAAGGATTAATGAGATTTATTAAAGCCCATGCTTCAAGCAGAAACAAGAGTTCTACATTTGATTTACGTTATATGGTACAGTTTGATAGGATAAAGGATTAACAGTTGAATTTTGGAATATGCACATAATAAACAGAACTGATCGATGGATGTATACACCTGGTCAATACAACTTGCTGATCATGTCTTAACTGAAATATTGAATTTCTACACAAAAAAGAAGTAGAATTGTACATGGACTGGCGTAGCCAGTGTCGAGATTGAATGTTTTGTTTCTGTTTGTACATTTCTAAGTTGTTTAATTCAGTTCAAGTCTCCAGATGTAAAAGTAACTGGACTTGTTTGATCAAGTTTTGCTACAGTTGATTATTACATTCGTTATTATCAGGGCCTGAGAGAACTCCCATCCTCCAGTGTAAAGAAGGCTTATGGAGGCCTGATTAGAATAATCTGCACACATCAATGTGTTGTTGGTGTACATCCTATTTCTCATAGTTGTAGGGTACAGTGATACATTTAGATAGATAACAATTAATGTTCATGAATATCTATACAAGTTTTTTCATGTTTAGATATTAATGTATTTTGAAGTATAATATAAATAAAATCGATTTGTTCTGCGTTAAATTGAAAGTAAAAAAACAAATAAATCGGATCTACCCGAAACCAAAAATAACCTAGCCTTCAGATCAAGCCTAAGGGGATATAACTCTATGCTAAAGTTTTGCAGGGTACAGCTAGTAGATAGTACTGTATAATATCCATATATATTCGTGTATAGCTATTAATGTATGTTCTTGTATATATATATATATATATATATATATATATATATATATATATATCTTAATACACAGTGATCATCCCATTTACAAAAAATGATGATACAATGTAAACGAATTATACAGCTATGTATGTATTCATCAACTCCCTCGACTAAATGATCTCACGTTTTATAATGAGACAAAGTAAATAATCAAATACATCAGCTTACACACTCCAGATGTCCACCGGCCTGCCATACTTTCTCCCAGCAAACAGTTCAGGGGCGGCGTACACAGGACTGCCACACAGTGTGCTCAGGTGGTGACTGGAGTCATGGCAGACTGCACTTAAACCGAAATCTAAAACAAAATAAAAAATTAATTAGCAGAAATTGATTCTTTAACTTTCAGATATTTTAATTTCAAGTTAGCGTGACATTTAGAAACATTGAGATCAATCACAGCATTCGCAGCTTTCACACGGATAAGAAAATCAATGAAATATTCCATTTATAATCAATCAATCCATCAACCCATCCATCCATCCACCAACCAACCAGCCACGTAGCGTGAAAATTCTACAGCAGGGGCCAGGCATTCTACAGCAGACGCCAGGAAATAGCAGGGGGGAGGGGCAGGTAATAAATTTTACTAAGTAGAACAAATAAGCAGAGGTATATTTATACACGTAAACTAATTTATACGCAGAGGTGTACCTAGGGTGGGGAAGGGGGGGTCCTAATTCGATAGTCCCCCCGGTGTCGAATGTCAAAATGCATGGGCCCCCAAAGAGGCCAAGCCCCACCGGGCACCCAAATCCCTAGGTACGGCACCGTTTATATGGATATTATATAATTAAGTTATCATATTCAATGCTCACCAACTAATTTAATATTGTTCATATCATCCAGTAATAAATTCTCCAGCTTGATGTCCCTGCAATGATTAAAAAAAACAACAACAATTGAACAATCTGTTGGTACTACGACTATACTACGTTATACAGTCTCAGAACATTCAACTCCAATCTGAGTGTTGACATTACATTGACACTTAAAGTGATCAGATCAATACTGATCGAATGATCTAACTTGTAGTCAAACGTTCCAGATAATTGATTTCAAAACAACACCCTTAAGACACACACACACACACACACAAGCACACACACACACAGACACACACACACACACACACACATATATATATATATATATATATATATAGTGAAAAAGAGGTGTGAGTTAGTGGCCTTCGATAGACAAATTCTATTTTACGTTAAGATTTTATTTGCCTCCAGTGATAGAGAGCTACGCTACAATGATATTCATTTCCCAGCCCATATCAGATTTCACAGGCGTCTGTCTAATGGACGTTGCCTCCAATAGTATGATTATTATGAGTCTTTTAATCCTTGAAATATTTACATTTTTTTTTTAATTTTTTGTTTCCCACGGAATTGGGCTAGCCAAGTATTGTCTTAGTAAGTGTCACTTTTGTAAGTGTCACTTTAGTAAGTGCCAAAGTGGGGGATTTTGGGAGGATGCAGCTTATCATGAAATTCCATGCATTCCACTGACCTGTGGACAATGTTTGACCGGTGAAGATGATCCACAGCTGATATAATCTGACTCATGTAATGCCGGCTTTCATCTTCAGTGAAGTTTCCCCTGAAACAAAGGGAGTGAATACAGTTGAAAACAACACACACACACACATCATTGATTGCATGACAATGGCGCACGTTTAACTGTCATTAGTAAGGTTTGAAACAGATTTAGTTGAGTCATTTGGAATGAGTTCTAGACGAGAGCCGATCCTAGTTATTTGAGAGCCCAAATACTTCCAGAAATGTTTTTAGGATCATAGACAAAAGTTGTGATGGGGCCCTCTTAGTGATATAGTTGATTAGAAATTAACACTTGAAGTGGCCCGATTTAGCGGTGTGGGTGTGTGTCGGGGGGGGGGGCTTGGGCATAGTCTGCCTGTTTAGATAAATTGGCTTTGATCATGATACTGTGAAATATCACTCATAAGATTAAAATATTGAATTTTTCTTTAAACAAAGATGTAATAAATAAGACAAAGTGTCTGGATATTAATTTAAAGGCTCAATGTATCTGTGATATGAAAACAATAAAATGTTTAAGCAGATCGGATATAAATAAACTCTTATATAAATAAATTGACTGATACAGAGCCATTCTGAGGCATTGGTAAACAAGGCAAATGTCTAGGGCCCACAATCTTAAAAGAGCCCCAGCCATTACACAATAGGGTCGATTTTAAATTATATATAAACATAATGAAGTATACATAGCTTTAACAGTGCAGTTGTGCAGATGTAATGATTGAAAATATAAAAAAAAATATTGATTTTACTGTGTTCGATGATATTGCTTTTTGCCCTGAGCCCCTAAGTCACTGCCAAGTCCGTACCCCCACCACTACCTCCCTCAGCCTACGAACAGCTCTAGGACATTATTACACATTGTTTTTACAATAAAAAAGCAGTGGTACAAATGTCAATGAATAAACAGTTTTGCAATAATAAAAAAAAAACTAAAGAAATAGAATCAATATCGTAATTATTTCTACTCACTTGAATGTCAGGGTCTCCAGAATACACCCACCTGGCGCCAGTTCAAACACCAGGTAGTACGAGTTGGTCGTCTCCATGGCCTCGTACAGCTTGACTACATTCGGGTGTTGAACCTGCTGCAGTAGCAGGGCCTCCCGTCTGAAGTGGCGCCTGGCCACCTCTCTCTGTACCAACGTCTTCTTCATGACAACCTTCATGGCCACCTGGATAGAACAAACAAAACAAGTTGTTGTTTTAATAAACGGTGTTTATTTTTTTGGTGTGGAGTGTTTGGACAGAAGGATGATATTAGACTTTGTTTTTTAATCTATATATGCTCCTGGGATATAACGTACTTTTATTTCCACGAACTAAATTTACATTACAGAACAGAGATCTTATACCAGTTTACAGATATTATCTGTTTTTTTTTTCAATTCTGATAGACGGCGAACTGAATATCTGAGAGTTAGTTTGTTGTAAATACTAAACGATTAATAGATCTCTTTGATAAATCAATCAGTTACTCACACAAACCACGTGTTTGTGTTATTTTTAACTTGTTTGTACTGTTTGACAAGGTTAGTTTTTTTGTTTTGTATCTGATCTAAGACAAAGTTTATTTATATAACATATGTGTGATTAGCAGCTCGTGTGACTACAGCAGTTCGTGCGACTACAACAGGACGTGCGACTACAGCAGTTCGTGTGACTGCAGCAGGGCGTGCGACTACAGCAGCTCGTGTGACTACAGCAGTTCGTGTGACTACAGCAGGACGTGCGACTACAGCAGTTCGTGCGACTACAACAGGACGTGCGACTACAGCAGTTCGTGCGACTACAACAGGACGTGCGACTACAGCAGTTCGTGTGACTGCAGCAGGGCGTGCGACTACAGCAGTTTGTGCGACTACATCAGTTCGTGCGACTTCGGTAGCTCATGCGACTACAGTGTTTTACAAGAGAATAGTTAGCACTGTTTAACAGAAAAATACAAAGGGGAAAAAAATAATGCAATAAAAACGCTACATTTGGTGTGCCTTTACCCAACGCTATAAAAGGATTTTGCAGCAAAAAAATACATGTCAAACGCAGAGAGGGAGCTGAGCGGCCGTGAGCGACTGTGAGCGGCTGTGAGCGACTGTGAGCGACTGTGATCGACTGTGGCTTTCTAAATCAAAACAATCTAAAACGCTCCTCCCCCTTCCCTCCCTTTCCAGCGGGCCGCGGTGACATGATAAAAATGTCGACCGGGCCGCGGAGAAATTATTAAACGTTGACCGGTCCGCGGCGAGAAAAATGTTGGGGACCACTGCTCTAAGGGGTTACGATGCTCATATGTCCTACAATGCTCAGATGGGGGTAGGGGTATGATGCTCTAGGGGGTCGATGTTGTTCATAGGGCCTAATATACTCTAAAGGGCCTATGATGTAACCGGAAAAAAAACGTAGTTAAAGAGAACAAAAAAAAAAATCAAACTGATTGTGAAGTGTGATGGATGCATTAGAATTAATCAGTAATATGTATTACAATATTCCTTTCTTCGGCAAGACACATTTTAGATCTCATTTTTACATTCTTGTTAAAGACTTTATTGTATGAAGCTAATCATTCCATGTACTTCAATAATGTGTTGGTATATCACTTTTTGTAGATTTTTTAATACATTAAATATGAGTAACTTGGAAAGATTTCACAAGATCGTTACATTGAGTAACGCATGTCCAGGACCGAAGAGAAAATAATACTCCCAGGGCCGTCTTGTCGTAAGGGTCAGCCCGGTGTCCTTGGCCGGTGGGGGTGGGGCAGTAAAAAAGATCAAAGAAAAAAAGATCACGTAAAATAAATGTCTACATAGTTTCTCAAATAGGATTTTAAGACCTCGTACTAAATGATTAGTTTTTCATTCTTTTCACTTAATGTCGAAGGGTCCACAAAACGGACTTACCCCATAGGTGAGTTGGGGTGGGGCATAGTCGTGTTTAGACAGATTTAAGCTGACTTTGTTTGACATACTCCGTTAATAAATTTTATTTATATACAATAACTTATGAATTATTTAGCCAATGTCAAAGTAAACGATAAATCAATATTTCACTTGTACCAAATAGTACAATCAATATCTGAGAACTTTGTAAAGACTTTTCCCTCTTCAAGCTCAAATTTTTCATCTTCACAGAATTCATTCATTATTCTTATTTACTCAAAGGTCGTAAATTGTTTAACAATTTTATTACTCCATTCCATGACATTTACCTTCCCGCTGAATAAAAAAAATTGACAATAAAGAATAACGTCTAACACAAACTAAAACTTTAATAAAATCTTCCCTTAAATCTGCTCCTACAACCACTCCCCCTCCCCCCCCCCCCCAATACCATATGGCTGCATAGAAACTTCCCTGCTAAAATCCTGTAAGATCAAAATAAATCTGTTCAGCGAGCCAGCCGTACACAATCTTCTGTTTGCAAATCTATTCAGCTGTCGCCGACGCCTGGTCTAGCGGTGGAGAACCTTTAAGTGGCCGGACTACAAGTGTCAATAGAACACAAGGAACACAAGGAACGCAAGGAACACAAAATACAGGAGGGGGGAAAGGGGTGAAATAATAATAATAAAAAAAATAAATAAAATAAAACATAAGCAAATGGAATAAAAATGTTATCAATCAAATCTAAGGTATTGAAGCTGATCGATAAAGTTATCAATAACCTAAGATTGTTATGTTTTCTTTTCAGTTTATATATATATAAATATATATTTACTTTTACGGTGTTCTGGATTCTATGTAGCGTAGGTGAAAAGTTGACAGGTGGTCCAATAGTTTTATAACGTCACTACCTGAACAAAGTCGATTGTTATGGCGGATTTTTGATCAATTCATTTTGGTCTTATATATGAGAATCAATGAATTTGATATCTCCTGGTTCACAGTACACGAGTCATTATGACATACAGTCAGTGTGACATTTATTTTGTGACATCTATTGAGTGACATTTATTGTATGACTGTTGTGATTGAGCTCGTTTAAATTTTTTTAGAAGCGGTAAATGACTGCATGGTGGTGCGGATGTTGGATGATAAGTAAGGGACAGGCATTGTCGGCAATTGCGGGGATAAAAAAAAGAGGGCACCGTATCATCAGTCTTGTATAGTATTTAATAGATAAACATTCCATCCTCTCAGGTACTTGTAAAATAAAGAAGAAGGAAAATAATATACAATTACGTGTCCCCTAGAAATAAACAATAAACATTGAGAAAATTGAAAATCTAGTACACACAATATACATATTTTTCTTTTTTACATTTAATCGCTCAAATTATTTTATTAATTGAATTTATATTCATCATAAACAAAATCACAGGTGTAACTTACTTAATTGATTTGTAATTGTAACACAGGTGATTTTAAATCGATGTTAAAAGTATTGACAGCTCTTTTCAAATTATATATCCCATAGTTTTACAGTATTCATCATTATATATCACATAGTTTTACAGTATTAAGCATTATATATCACACAGTTTTCAGATGTAGAATTATATATCACATAGTTTTACAGATTTAGAATTATATTTCACATAGTTTTATATTATTTTACGCTATATATCACATAGTTTTACAGTATTTAACATTATACGTCACAAAGTTTTACAGTATTTAACATTACCTGTTGTTTAGAAATGAGATGTGTCGCCTGGTGAATTTTCCCGTAAGATCCTTCCCCTATGACTGCCCCCAGTAAATATTGTCCAACTTTCTTGTACTTGGCGCTCAGAGAAATTTTATCCAAGACACTCACGTTATCCGTCGGGCCTTTATTTGTGTGAGTCTGAACACATGAGTCTGTGGAGTTGGTGACTTCTCTGACGACATCGGAAGAAATGTTGATACTGTTAATACTATGTTCAGAGGTATCGGGGAAGTCAATACTGACATTTTGACCATCTGGACTTAGGGTCATCTCCGAACTAACTGAATCAGTCAAAGACATCTTTGCTCTGAGTTTACAGAAACATTATTATTGTAAATGTTTCTTTGGGACTGCAGAAACCAAATCATTTTTTTTTACGGATTTTTAAAAATTCATCTCTCTAGTGTCATCATTTCTCCTTTTTTATTTCAAAGATTAAACTATGTGTAGTTACATTACAAAATGTTAATATTTCACTTCAGAATGTGTGTTATTTCACTTCAAACTACCTGTAGTTTCACTTCAAAGTATGTGTAGTTTCATTTCAAACTATGTGTAGTTTCACTTCAAACTATGTGTAGTTTCATTTCAAACTATGTGTAGTTTCACTTCAAACTATGTGTAGTTTCTCTTCAAACTGTGTGTTATTTCACGTAAAACTATGTGTAGTTTCACTTCAAGCTGTGTGTTATTTCACTTCAAACTATGTGTAGTTTGACTTCCAACTGAAAATAAATACATACAGAAAACTATATTAGGCTAGACTATAGAGAAAACTATATTAGACTAGACTATAGAGAAAACTATATTAGGCTAGACTATAGAGAAAACTATATTAGGCTAGACTATAGAGAAAACTATATTAGACTAGACTTGGGGGGTTGAGGAAAACTTGCTGAATCACGGGCCACGATTGATTCAAACGTTTTAAGGGCCGGACCATGAGCAGACATTAGACATAAGGGCAGGATAAAACGAGTAAATGGTTGCAACGTTTACATGAATTATTTTAGCCTAACTGTACGCGGTTCTTAATTCGCCCATACCTGGGCTAGGCATTTCATCACAATATTAATATTCGATTAGATTAAATATAAGACATACCACTCTGGTATGTCTTATATTTGAGAAAAGAAAAGAAAAATGAGTTTTTATTTATACATACATACATACATACATACACACACATACACACACACACACACACACACACACACATATATATATATATATATATATATATATTTATATGTTAGATTCTTTTTTTTTTAATTCACTAATATGGGGAACTAATATTGGTAATTTAATATAATCTTTTTATAACAGTGGCTCTCAAACCTTTATGACTCGTGATCTCACGATAGATATGGCTTGAAAAATAACATTTCATTACAATAGATAGTCAAACAACTACGTGCATTTCAATTCAACAGAGAGATGAGGTTTTCCACTGTGAAATGTAATTTATTGCTAATGTCAATAATGACATGTGCTGCTAATGTTAAAAATAACATATGATGTTAAGGACATTTTTATTTCTAATTCGCTTGCTGGAAAAATCACTAAAGTTTTGTGGACATTTAATACAATATTCACGACATATTTACTTAACATTCTGTAATGCCATTTAAAGTATGTAATTTCATTGAAAGTCTGTAATTTCATTGAAAGTATGTAATGACATTGAAAGTATGTAATGACATTGAAAGCCCGTAATGACATTGAAAGTCTGTAATGACATTGAAAGTCTGTATTGACATTTGCTCCTCTACTACTCGCGGTAAGACTTTTCACCAAGACATCTCAGTCTCTCAGATCCTAGTCTTTAAATAACTCTAGTAGTTCTATTCACTTTCAGAAAGTGTTAACATTAATGTGCGCCAGACGGATCTTGCTATTGAAGATTACCAGGGATATCCCCATAACACAGGGACAGAGAGAAATCTTTTACAGGCAACGCGAGACTAACAAGATACGCACAAAATGGCGTACCACATATTGGGGAGGAAAGAGTGGTACAGGGATAATTCACCCCAACCAGGTAGAATTGTGGCGTCATTATGATAAAAAAAAAATTAGAATGTCTTGGTCAAGGCCGTTCTTAGGTATCTGGGGGCTGAGGCGGGGTATCTTAGGTATGGCCCGAGAGGGGGTGTCTACTGAAATGTAATATGAGCAGAGGCGTAGCGAGGGGGCATCATGCCGCGGGTGCTACTCAGAAAGGGGCGCCAAATGGTATATTTTGCATATAATATTATATGGTTTACGAATTGTGTGTGGGGGGGGGGAGGGAGGCGCTAAAAAGGTTTTGTGCCCCGGGCGCGAGTTAAGCTCGCTACAGCACTGAGTATGAGTTATTGCTTGAATGGACTTCTTTTTATATTATTTCTTTTAAATAAAAAATAATAAAACTTACTTAAAATTTGAAAATATTCTTCAAAGAGAGGGGTTAGTTGATGTGTGTGTGTGGCATGACATGGGTTACGAAATTAAAGATCACCCGTTGGTGTATGTGTGTGTGTTTGTGGCATAGGACACACAATTAAAGAAATGTGTGTGGGGGGGGGGTCCCCCGTTGGTGTGTGTATGTGTGGCATGGGGCACACAATTAAAGAAATGTGGGGGGGGGGGGAAGGCCTGAATTTCGCTATATTCATTAATAGAAAAGCTGCTTGTGGTACAAATGTACACTGGAGAACTGACATTCGTTGCTTTTTTTAAAAAAAAAACTGACATAAATTTGGTATAAATCAAATTAAAAAAAAACTATTTAGAACATCAAGTACATTTACCGTGCAGAGTAAAAGTGTACATTAATGACAGCTATAAATAGAAGAAAACACAACTTACGCCTGTATAGTTAATCACGATTATAATACTTAGTCGGCAGATTATAACTTAATTATATAACAATAAAGTCCAGATCTGTATTTCACGTGATTTCAGTAAACAGTTCATTTAACAAACGAGGTTTCCAAACTGGCACCATATTAAAGGCAATAATCAATAGCTGCGTGTAAAAAAAAACCGGCCAGGTTTTTTTCTTCTTTTATTAGTCTTGAACAAGAAGCCAATGATTTAATTGTATTTTTCTTCTTAATCACGAGGTCAAAACAGAGCAGTAAACTGTGATGGTTTTGAGGTGGATAGTACCATTTTAATGGATTGCCATTGGTTGACTGAGAAATGTCATTTAATAGGAGTTTTATCAACGGTATTTAAAATTATTTTATACATAGCATATTGAATTAAGATAATTAAAAAAAAGGAGAAAAAAATTTATTACTATTTTCAATTTTGAATTATAGCTGTATTTTATTGGAGATGGCAATCTTTAGTTTGTCCACCGTAACCAAAAATCTCAATATTACATTTGCAAGAAAAGGATATGTGAATAGCAATGTAATTTTTTTTTTATCTTATTTCTCGAATTTTGCCCGAAGCTTCCAAGACAACATTTTATATCACATTCCCCACAGTTTTCATTTTTGTTAAAATTTTTGACAGTTTTATCCAGTGAACTGCCATAAAAGTTTATTTTTATAACGAAGACTTCAACTATTAGAACCGCCAGAGATGTACGTGCCAATAGCCCGCTGAGACTCCGTATTGTTTACGTTTGAGCCGAGCGAGCCTAATTGCTTGAGCTTGTTGTGGGGGCTATTTTATGACGCGGCACACGAGTGAATCGTGTGCGTGTGTGAGTAGCGCTGGGTGGGATGACGTGTGAGGGAGTTGGGTAAAAATAAGCGCGTGTGTTGAGGGGCGGAGGGTGAGATGCACGAGTTACTGTTGAAAGTCTTAACCGCTTCTGGTTTTTTTTTTTGTTTTTTTTGTCCTGCGTTCAAATGCGAGCTTCCTGTTAATGTACAAATCAGTCGATTCCATCTGAACATTATTTGTTCAAAAAGAGGATATCGGGTCTGTGCAACAAACCTCGTGTTATCTTGCGTCACGTGATGTTTAAGGTCGCGACCTTTTTCGTTCAACTCGGAGATTATGACGTCATAGGGTTCAATAAAAGGGGCAAGGGGGGGGGGGTTGTGAACGCAACAGGTGAAGATAAAAATAAAAAAAAAGTATTACTTTTATCGAATCGACATTTTTTTTGTTCATCTAGTTTTTAAAACAATCCCAAACTACAGCCCATGATACTTCCGGTTGTTGGTTTAACTGGGTTAGTTCATGACATCTAATTAGAATGTCATTTCGGGGTAAATGTGACGTTTGAAACTGTCATGACAAAATGGACACTTTAAAGTTGTCCACCGCTCATAGAAAAGCGAAAAAAAAAATGCCAGCTGATAACAACTTGTGGCTATGTCCACCTTGAGAAAGATTTCAAGGTTTACTCACTGCTCACACGCCGATGTCGAGAATCTAGTGGACAGCGTTGCCAGATATGTTTAACGAAATCCTTCGAAACTCAATAAAAACACGCCAAAAAAATCCCACCAAAGAAAAATTGTGAAATGTCAAAATGTAGTCCTAATTTAAAAGTCGTCTGCGTCAATGTACGTACGTTGTATTTTTAGGTATAAGCCCTAATGTCCCGCCAAACCGCCAGTGAGCTTAAACTGCCGCTAATGCCAGAACAACACAGCTCATATTGGCTGAAAATCATCTCTACTTGGCAGCTCTGCCAGTGGGCTTTGAGATTCCCTCGGGAGTCTGTCTCCTAAGAAATGCAATACTCTAAGTATTTTATTTCTACAGCGTGGCATACCACGTGGTGAACAAGTCAGTAACTTCTCTCCGCATTCTCTTGTAAACTTTGGAGTTCCCTTCTAAGGTTCCCTCCCCCCCCCCCCACCTCAAATGATAAAGTAGATGGACTACGGTAGGTTGTCTGGATAGCCAGCGTGTTATATAACTTTTCGGTTTGTAACGTTTAACCTTAGACCCCCCCCCCGCCCCAATAACTACTATTTAGAGAACACGTCGTGCCCTTTCTAAATCCCCTCAATAATCGGAGCTGTAAATGGCAGGACGACAGACTTAGGTCATTGATGTCGATGTGGCTACAGCCTGTAGCCTGAACCGAGTAAATGGGATGACGCTCTTGTCACTGGTGTCGCTTAGACTCCACCCTGTAGGCTGAACCCAGTAAATGGGATGACGCTCCTGTCACTGGTGTCGCTTAGAATCTACCCTGTAGCATGAACCCAGTAAATGGGATGACGCTCCTGTCACTGGTGTCGCTTAGACTCTACCCTGTAGCATGAACCCAGTAAATGGGATGACGCTCCTGTCACTGGTGTCGCTTAGAATCTACCCTGTAGCATGAACCCAGTAAATGGGATGACGCTCCTGTCACTGGTATCGCTTAGACTCTACCCTGTAGCATGAACCCAGTAAATGGGATGACGCTCCTGTCACTGGTGTCGCTTAGACTCTACCCTGTAGCATGAACCCAGTAAATGGGATGACGCTCCTGTCACTGGTGTCGCTTAGACTCTACCCTGTAGCATGAACCCAGTAAATGGGATGACGCTCCTGTCACTGGTGTCGCTTAGACTCTACCCTGTAGCATGAACCGAGTAAATGGGATGACGCTCTTGTCACTGGTGTCGCTTAGACTCCACCCTGTAGGCTGAACCCAGTAAATGGGATGACGCTCCTGTCACTGGTGTCACTTAGACTCCACCCTGTAGGCTGAACCCAGTAAATGGGATGACGCTCCTGTCACTGGTGTCGCTTAGACTCTACCCTGTAGCATGAACCCAGTAAATGGGATGACGCTCCTGTCACTGGTGTCGCTTAGACTCTACCCTGTAGCATGAACCCAGTAAATGGGATGACGCTCCTGTCACTGGTATCGCTTAGACTCTACCCTGTAGCATGAACCCAGTAAATGGGATGACGCTCCTGTCACTGGTGTCGCTTAGAATCTACCCTGTAGCATGAACCCAGTAAATGGGATGACGCTCCTGTCACTGGTGTCGCTTAGACTCTACCCTGTAGCATGAACCCAGTAAATGGGATGACGCTCTTGTCATTGGTGTGGCTTGGGCTACAGCCTGTGGCCTGAACCGAACAGAAGGGAGGACGCTACTAATGTTGAGGGCTAGTTGTTATAAATATGAGTTTATAGTTTGACGGACATTGGCGATTGAACTAATTGGACATTGGCGATTGAACTAATTGGACATTGGCGATTGAACTAATTGGACATTGGCGATTGAATTAATTGGACATTGACGATTGAACTAATTGGACATTGGCGATTGAACTAATTGGACATTGGCGATTGAACTAATTGGACATTGGCGATTGAATTAATTGGACACACTTTAACAGTTTAAAGCATTATATTAATACACATTATTCCAACATTGCAAGAAAAAACAAGAATTGAACTAATTGAAATAAAAAAAAATAGTTGTTTACCACTCGATAGTGTAACTCTACATAGTCAATGAGCTGTCCCCCCCCCCGGGCCCCCATACACACACGTTAAAATCAAATCCATCAAATGCCACACTGGACGAAGTAGACTTAATGATGTATTATTGTTGAGAATATTTTGTAGGTATATTACTTTTGTTGTGGTAGAACCTTTGGTGAACGTCTATCTATCTATCTATCTATCTATCTATCTATCTATCTATCTATCTATCTATCTATCTATCTATCTATCTATCTATCTATCTATCTATCTATCTATCTATCTGTCTATCTATCTATCTATCTATCTATCTATCTATCTATCTATCTACCTACCTACCTACCTACCTACCTACCTACCTACCTACCTACCTACCTACCTACCTACCTATCTATCTATCTATCTATCTATCTATCTATCTATCTATCTATCTATCTATCTATCTATCTACCTACCTACCAACCTATCTATCTATCTATCGTTACATTGATCTCTCGTTCTATCTATCGTTCTATCGTTCTATCTATCAATTGTTCACTCTATCGTTCTATCTATCGCATATCTAAGGGGCTTAAAGGGTTGAGAGTGTTCAAGGTAAATACATTGAAACTACTATAGAAATATGTTTTAGTAGCTGAAAGAGACCAGAGTCATTAATTTGACATTAGAATTGTACATTTCGTTTGTCATTATTTTAAATATTGATTTGTTATGTCATATTTTTTAAAGTAAGAGAGTAACAGACAATATCGACGTGTAAATGCATGGTTATTAATATGATAAATAAATGTCATTCGAAAATACAACTTAAAACACTCACCTTTTTACCAAGACTTATAAACTTTAATAATCCCGTCGTTACAAAAAGACTTCTGTAAATATAACTTACACATAGAATCACACCGCTTGTGTCCTTTTTTTGTTCAATACGATATTACACCAGTATGTATCCTTCCACTGTTTGATACACACAGACAATATATGTATACAGTCTGGCTCTCTTTCACGAGTTGGTTCTATGTAAATAATAGTTCATTCTATTCGCTATAATAGAGACCAGAGCTCGTTAATCCAGAAACAGGGCCCGCAATAAAGCCTGGCTTGAAATCGATCACTCCTAATATGTTATGACTTCACTCCCTTTGGGGTTTTTTTTTTTGGTTTTAAATCGTGTCTACCAAGGGAAATCACTGCTATGACGTTTGTAATGGCTCAATGTTTTTATATGTATCTGGAATAAGTCTTGTGAGAGAAGATATAGCCAGTGCACATCTAGGTTTTTCTTTTTTTAAACATTCACGCTTGAGTTGGCACATGTCACAACCTAATACACATGCACGTATACAAATAAACAAACTATATAGATATAAATGTGTGTGTAAGTCTGTCTGATCTGTCTGTGTATTCCACACTGATTGTTTGCTTAGCTAGCGTGTGGTTTTTTTTCAAGTGGCCATTTATTGTACTGATCACTGATATGCACAACGATTGGCTTTGGAAATATTTATGTCTTAAAGCTAAATATATTGTGAAGGAAAAATACAGACAGCATTTTAAAACGATTTTTTTTAACTCTGTTCTACTGAATATTGATTATTCGTTAACTGTAAATAATTTTTAAAATAAATCTGTATACTTTCTATAGAAATCCACCTTACTGCATTCTGCTTTCTGCCAAACTAATATATATATATATATATATATATATATATATATATATATATATATATGAGGGGGAAAAAGCTGTAATCTCGATGAAATTTTACGATGCATAATCAGGACTGACCACAATAGCACCAACCAGTGGCGCAACCAGCAAAAAGTTGGGGGGGGGGCTCACATAGTGAAAAAAGACAGTTTGAAGTCTTTTTTGTAACTTTATAATGTAAATTATGTATTGATGATTTGGTCTGCCCCCCCCTGGTTGCGCCACAGGCACCAACATAATGTGCAATGTATCATCAGCACTGACCACTATAGCACCAGGATAATGTACAATGTATCATCAGCACTGACCACTATAGCACCAGCATAATGTACAATGTATCATCAGCACTGACCACCATAGCACCAGGATAATGTACAATGTATCATCAGCGCTGACCACCATAGCACCAGCATAATGTACAATGTATTATCAGCACTGACCACTATAGTATCAACACACTGTACATTGTGTCATAAGCGCCTTCCCATTTAGCATCAACATAAGTTGTATCCATTGTAGGTGAGCCGATATTACATAATACTCACTGAGTGCAGTTCTGTCAAAAACAATCTGTCTTTCCACCCACCACCCTGCCCTCCTCTAAATGTTCATACAATGCAGTCTGTGCACCACAGGTTAATTAGCAGGGGGATTCTGGCAGGTTTTTAACCCAAAATACTGGCAGGTTAAAACAACATTCATCACGTGACGCCACCACTTACCCCCCCGCCCCACCCCACTCTTGACTGCCAAAAAAAAAAATTGTTCAACCATCTGGGTTATCTTTAGTCACACATTCTCGTGGCCGGCAGTCACATGGAACAGTTGTGCTCTGTAATGCCCGGCAGCGACCTGTATGAACTCGATGCAATTATTCATCGCTCAAGTGATCCATCAATCTATAATGGCTTTCAATTATGTCTTCCGGTGGGAGCGAAAAACAAAAAAAAAATGCCATCATCAAGTGATTACGATAACAATTTGACTGAGAGAGTTTTTTTTTTTTTTAAAAAACTCTCTACCCCAACAGTTTTAAAATCAAAACAGTCTCTGCTAAATATTTATAAAAAATAAAAAAATAAAACTGCTCTGCCTTTAATATTAACGGGGAGTGGTGGGAGGGGGGCGTCAAGGTGTTAAGAGGATCTCCCTGCTAAGTTCGAGTGTGACACGATAGGGCGCTTAAATCTACGCCCCACCACCGAATGATGTTGTTTAGAATTTAACCCACTTGTCAAAAAGCGCCCTAGCACAGTTACTATTAGTATGGCCAATTTTTTGCAAATTGTAACAATATGGTCAAGTTTTTTTCTTCTGCTATCAAATTATGCAAATACATGTAGATATTGTTATGAGTATGTGGGCTAGTTGCATATTTTTTGTTGTTGTAGTGAGCACGAAATGTTAGCTGTAGGTTAGTGGTTCCGATCCCAGGACCTACATTATATATATATATATATATATATATATATATATATATATATATATATATATATATGCATATTATTTAGACTTAAACTTGCACTTGTTGCATACTTCTGACTAATTTTGTCTAATCTATATTAGAAACAAACATCAACATTGGTACAATTGGTACATTTAGGGACCTGTTCTGTATTTTTTTTAAACATTTTAATCTCAAGGCGAATATTTTTTTTGTGTCATTTCGTGTCATTATAAAAACTAAAAAAGTAAATCAATTCGTAACTCCACAATATTGTAATTCATTATTATAAAAGGTTTATTGTCAGGTAGAATCTAGACTAGAACAAGTCCGTAATTGAGTTTACAAGATATCAGGGCATACAAACCAAGCCACAAACTCAGCCGCAAATCCAGCCCAAAACCCAGCCGCAAATCCAGCCAAAAACCCAGCCACAAACCCAGCCGAAAATTCAGACACAAACCCAGCCATAAACCCAGCCAAAAACCAACTTTCAGGTGAAACTCTATAGTAACAATAACAAAATAATCCAGTGGCCCTCCCGTAAAATAGTTAAATGCCCTAAAACAATAATTCCGCTGTCCGGTGCCCATTAAAAACCGTAGGGGCTCCCATCACATCCATGGGGAGACTACGGCCAGCGGGCCAATGCCGACCCTCTGGCTCACCACTCGTTTTAGAGTGAAGCACACGACAAGCAGTTTACGTTCTGGCGTTAAAATTAAATTTCTATTTGTTCATGTCAACAGTCCATCCATTTTCTTTTGGTCCGGCCCGCCTGTCAAATTTACGAACCCAATGCGGCCCGCGATTAAAAAAGTGTGCCCACCCATGGTCTAGTACTTCCTATAATGACGTCACAAAAAAAAAAGGTTGTACATTTTAAAAATATTTTTTTTTCAAGGGACTTAACCAATGATAAATGATGTTGATGGAAAATTTGTAAGAGCTGTTTCCCTTTCTTTAAAAATAATAATGCGACAGACTTCAGCCTGTGGAAACAAAGTTAAAATCAATCTAAAATACCTTTACTAGCATTCCGTTCTTACTTTTTTCGGTTCCCAATCAATTGTACTATTGGGGTCCCTTTGCGAAGATAATTTTGGGCCCCTTGGTGAAAGATACTTTTTTGGAGTAATTAACAAAGGTACACTTGACAACACTCCTCAACTTTTAAATCATTTTAGTCCAAAGGCCCCAAACAAGTGCTCATTTCGTCTTAACAATGACTCTTAACAAATATCATACTCCCTAACAGTGGGGGAAGGGGGTCCAAACCGATCGTATAGGTTACCAATCCTTATGGACGTGTAAGGTCTTATTATTAGTATTTAGGTAATTATAGTACAGAACATGTATTAATAACTTTCTGTTTTCATAACGGATGGTCTAGAGGTGAAATGCTCGACTGCCGACCTGAGAGAGGCAAGTGAGTTTTTCCGGTCAAGTTGAAATTTCCTTCCTTGTCTCACGAGGCTAGTGTAATAGTGGGGATGAAAAATGGGCGCAATAGATACTATCCCATTCATGGTATATAGCAGTGCTTCTCAAACTTTTTGAAGTCACGGCCCCCTTGGAACGCCAATCAATATGTCGCCCCCCCCCCTTTTTTTTTTGGTTTAGATTGCTTAAATTTATAATTTTTCGAAATTCCACGCCCCCCCCCCCCTAAATATATTTAGATTTTAGGTTCATTCCTTTTGGGTCACGAGAAAAAACTTAAATAGGTCACATGTTCCCAATATGGGTGTCGCGACACGGTGTTTGAAAGTGAAATAATTTGGTGTCGGGTAGTCAGGCACGCTGAGAGGGGGGGTCAGGGGGGTCATTGCCAGGTGGCCCGCATCTGTAAGGGGGCCCGGCCGCCCCGACCATGTCAATTTTTTCACGACTCATTGTTTATTAAGGGGCCCGCAATGATGTCCTGCCCTGGGGCCCTTGTTGGCTCTCGGCGCCCCTGCGGGTAATGACTTAGGCAACCCCAGTGGCGTATCGAGCTTAACTCGCGCCCCCCCTTTCGAAAACCATGCAATATTAAATGTAAAATGTACCATTTTTCACCCCTTTGTAAGTAGCGCCCGGGGCATGATGCCCTTTTGCCCCCTTCCCGCCTCACTACGCCACTGGGCAACCGTCCCCATTAGCCCCAATTAAAACCCGATTTAGGTGATATTTTTTTTTATCAACTTACCATAACTAAAACTTAATTCTAAGCTCAATGTATATTTCTCGCCAAAGATCCATTTAATGTGTCCCATTCCCCACCGGGATAAGGTTAGGCCAACCATAATATAATTACTAAACCGAAGCTAGTTGTATGAATAATTACACCATGTTTGTCTAATTATAGCAGACTCGTGTAGAATAGAACGAACGGACAAATATTCATTATGAGCTTTTTTTTTTAAAAAAATGAATGCATGATGTTTACTAAATAGAGTTTTATCAATAAAAGATTGTATTGAATTTTATTTTATATGACATTGTAACTATCCGTTACATAAATACACAACAGGTACATACAATTTATATTATTTCATACTAGATGTACCCTGCAAAACCTTTGCATAGAGTTCTATCCCCTTAGGCTTGATCGGTAGGCTAGATAATTTTTGGTTTCGGGCCGATCCGATTTTTTCATGATTGTATTTTAAACTGGAATACTGTTGTATTAATTCTTTACTTTCGATTTAACGCAGAACCTAAATCGCTTTTATTTTATTAGATACTCTCTACCCATCTGTTCCTTGTACGGTCCTTATGTCATATTTAAATACCCATTGTGGCCTGCGGTCAAAAAGATTGCCCACCACTGGTATAGTGTAAAAACAACAACAACAACATCTAGGGACCGTTATTTCCGTAAATGTCCCATCATATAAACCGGTAAAACAAACTAGAGTCCAGATATATATCAGTCAATTGAATTAGTACCCAGGCGGACAGCCTGCGAGCAGACATTGTCTGGTGAGATAACATGAATACATAATATGCAGCAGCAGCAGCAGCCATATCGTCCAGGGACGGTTATCTTAGCAGTTTAAAAACAAACAAAACAGAGACGCAGTTTGTTAGAATAGGATAACAGCACACTCGTAAACTATTACTCACCAGACTCAACAATAACACTGGTTTGATTTTTTTGTAGTAGCAGTGAGTGAGTGAGTGTGTGTGGGGGGGAGGGAAGGGGGTGAGTTGAGATGTCTGGAAGTTGAATCCTTTTGATAATTTGAAAAACTCAATGCATCCAAGTCATAAATATTGTCCCCCCCCCCCCCCGTTGTTTACTTTCTGATTTATTCTCCTGGATGTTGTGAGGTTATTAAAAGGCAATACGCAGTGAGACTGAGACAACCGTTCAATAATATTTGTCTGAGATCATATTAAACTTGATTTAACAAGATCTGTTTACTTGATGATGTCCTTGTAAGGACACTGAGATCCTAATAAACCACTAATGGCACGTTCTCTTTAATGGAGTCCGTCTTTCATCCCCATCTTAGCTGTGGGTTCATCGGCGATGGAGGCACCACGGGAGACATTCGTAGTCGATTACCCATTTTAAGCCGTGTGGACGGGAAATTTCACAATAGCCTAAAACAAAAATCACAAGTCTCTTAGCGAAGTTATCACCCTAGGGTCGACAGTCAAACACCTAACCCAAGGACCTTCAGGTCGACAGTCAATCACATAACCTAAGGACCTTCAGGTCAACAGTCAAACACCTATCCCAAGGACCTTCAGGTCGACAGTCAATCACCTAACCTAAGGACCTTCATGTCAACAGTCAAACACCTAACCCAAGGACCTTCAGGTCAACAGCCAATCGACTAACCCAAGGACCTTCACGTCAACAGCCAATCGACTAACCCAAAGACCTTCAGGTCAACAGCCAATCGACTAACCCAAAGACCTTCAGGTCAACACCCAATCGACTAACCCAAGGACTTTCAGGTCGAAAATTAATTGTTATTTTTGTTAGATCAGAAACAGCATTTAAAATGGAAAGTGTATACTTTTTTTCCCATTCCTAAATCGATCCTTTGGGACCGAAATGTCATAACTTGATGGGACAACTCTTCTTGACCTGTGAAAATGTTTAATTAATTGAGTGATCTACCTTTTAATAAGAGCCTGCGGGACAGAGATTCAACTACGCAATTCAAATAAAACTGCGCGGTAACTTAGACAGAGTGTCTCAACGACCTTAACTGGCACGAAAAGGTCAAGGCAATCGGACACTAACTTCCATCGAGGTAACATCGTTGTCGGGTCATCTTCCAGGATCAGATATATTTATTATTTGTGTGTATACTAATAATTCAATAATACGTGAATTTGAGCTGCGCTCAAAGTCAACAGTATATATGTTTTATTAAACTTAATTTTATTCGAATTCTCAAAACATGTTGTTGCGTAATACACATCCTGTGGTTTGTTAACATTTTGGTTGTGTAATGACACCAAAAAGAGAGTTTCTAACCGAAAATTCCTCATGTGGTCAGATAATTTTGCAATCTTTAAATGTATGCATCCTAATCGATTACTATTTTAGGTATCGACTATAATTTAGACCTCCAAGTATTTCTTTCCCAGTCTCAAGTGTTTTAGTATAATTCATTTCTCTTATAGCATGTTGCAAAATCTAAGCTGGCAAATTAGTTTTAAATAAGTAGCTGCCTCATTGTGGTTGTAACACAATTGAACAAAAAAACAACAACAACATATATTTGTTCATGTGTACTTTAATCATATAATTATATTAATCATTCACGTTCAGTTACGTCATTGCCGCGTTTATTTCATTGGTTGATGATGAAGCTGTACTCTTACTTTTTAAACCTTGAGAATTCCCGTTTCTATTTTCAGTCGCAGCTGAGTGTCACGTCACATGATCAATAGTGATGGATGTTATCTTCAGTAGAATTTCGTCACACTCACTCCACTAAGTTGATCCCACATAACTCTTCACTAAAAGCATACGACCCTGTAGCCTGCCATCTCTCACTCTTCAAAACCCTTCATTGTCAAAGGTGGCCAAATGCGGATCTTGATTATGCTCAATGCGCCTTTCATAGTTAAAATAACTTTGGGCTGGCTGTTGTAAAAGTCTTTTTACTACATGAAATACAAAAAAACAACAACAAAAAAACGATGCTCTCGCTGACCTCATTTCCGTGTTCTGGTCAACGGTCTGTAACCGGTGGTCGCTGTCCATTTTTTGTACGAGTTGAGAAACTTTAGCCTGGTCTAATCAATCCTGTTTTTAAGTAAGAATGAAGCAAATTATTAAAATGAGTGGCCGACTATGAGTGTGGCAACTAGGTGAACCGCCACAAGCCCAGCACATATGGGTGGGTGGGTGGGTGGAGGGGGGGTGCACGTAATAGGAGCTTTTTTCCCCTCTCGCCTAGCTCACCTAACTCTCAGTTTAGATATGATACTCACCAATGGCCGCGCGTGTTCCTCCCCCTTCCCTTCACGCACAAGGCCACATCTGATTTAAACACATTTTCCAATATATTTAACAGAGACGCCTGATAATGTACTAAGGCAATCAATTGTTTTTAGCGAAAAGTGTTTTTAGCGAAAATGTTTTTTTTTGCGAAAAGTGTTTTTTTTTTTGCGAAAAGTGTTTTTAGCGAAAAGTGTTTTTAGCGAAAAACGTTTTTAGCGAAAAACGTTTATGGAAAATGAGTCAGTTATTATGTATGTATTGTGGATGACGGTTACCAATCAACACAGACATAGGTATGTAGTCCGAAGGAGAAAAAAAAACAACAACAGGAATTTACTCATTCGTGCGGTCAGATAGATCACTGACCGTTGCTCTAATTCTCATTCTTTTCATTGTTTCCTCCCCCACCCTTTTCCCTCCTCACCCCCCCCCCCCCCACCATTTCCACAGTATCAGTCTCTCTATCACAAATCACCTGCTGTAGCCCAGACGTATTCAACATTTAATGTCCATATTGAGACTTTCTCTATCACCATCAGACAACACGAGAGCTACTGCTGACTGTCTTAATCCTGCTGGAAATAATGATACAGTGACGTATGATGGATGACGAACACAATGGAGCAAACTGCCTGACCACGTGACCCAGTTATGACACACAGTCTCCCATTTTTTAAGAAACTTTATTTTTTTTTTGTTTCTCTCTTAGAGTCAGAGATTGATCTGGTAACTTAACTACAGTCAATAAGTTTGGGTGTACTGTGTTTGGATGTACTGTGTTTTGGATGTACCGTGTTTCGGTGTACTGTGTTTAGATGTACTGTGTTTAGATGTACTGTGTTTGGGTGTACTGTGTTTGGGTGTACTGTGTTTTGGTGTACTGTGTTTGGGTGTACTGTGTATGGATGCGAGACAGGCCCAGAAACTTTTGATAAGAACATTTTGCACGTTTTATGAACATTATCCAATTTTCCTAATCGTGGCTGTGGACTTCTTGGTGAAAATAATTTTGTTTTATTTCAGATTTTTTTAATGGTTATTCTAGTAAGTTATCAAAATGGCTCCGTAAACAGAGAATTAAAAAAAAAAGGAGCGGGGGCTTGAACAATATCTACCCTTCAACAGGTACACGCAAATACTATCTACCTTTCAACAGGTACACGCAAATACTATCTACCTTTCAACAGGTACAAGCAAATACTATCTACCTTTCAACAGGTACACGCAAATACTATCTACCCTTCAACAGGTATACGCAAATACTATCTACCCTTTAACAGGTACACGCAAATACTATCTACCCTTCAACAGGTACACGCAAATACTATCTACCCTTCAACAGGTACACGCAAATACTATCTACCCTTTAATAGGTACACGCAAATACTATCTACCCTTCAACAGGTACACGCAAATACTATCTACCCTTCAACAGGTACACGCAAATACTATCTACCCTTCAACAGGTACACGCAAATACTATCTACCCTTTAACAGGTACACGCAAATACTATCTACCCTTCAGCAGGTACACGCAAATACTATCTACCCTTCAACAGGTACACGCAAATACTATCTACCCTTCAGCAGGTACACGCAAATACTATCTACCCTTCAACAGGTACACGCAAATACTATCTACCCTTCAGCAGGTACACGCAAATACTATCTACCCTTCAACAGGTACACGCAAATACTATCTACCCTTCAACAGGTACACGCAAATACTATCTACCCTTCAACAGGTACACGCAAATACTATCTACCCTTCAACAGGTACACGCAAATACTATCTACCCTTCAACAGGTACACGCAAATACTATCTACCCTTCAACAGGTACACGCAAATACTATCTACCCTTCAACAGGTACGCAAATACACTATCTACCCTTCAACAGGTACACGCAAATACTATCTACCCTTCAACAGGTACACAAATACTATCTACCCTTCAACAGGTACACGCAAATACTATCTACCCTTCAACAGGTACACGCAAATACTATCTACCCTTCAACAGGTACACGCAAATACTATCTACCCTTCAACAGGTACACGCAATACTATCTATCAGGTACGCAAATCTACCCTTCAACAATTACGCAAATACTATCTACCCTTCAACAGGTACACGCAAATACTATCTACCCTTCAACAGGTACATAAATACTATCTACCCTTCAACAGGTACACGCAAATACTATCTACCCTTCAACAGGTACACGCAAATACTATCTACCCTTCAACAGGTACACGCAAATACTATCTACCCTTCAACAGGTACACGCAAATACTATCTACCCTTCAACAGGTACACGCAAATACTATCTACCCTTTAACAGGTACACGCAAATACTATCTACCCTTCAACAGGTACACGCAAATACTATCTACCCTTCAACAGGTACACGCAAATACTATCTACCCTTCAACAGGTACACGCAAATACTATCTACCCTTCAACAGGTACACGCAAATACTATCTACCCTTCAGCAGGTACACGCAAATACTATCTACCCTTCAACAGGTACACGCAAATACTATCTACCCTTCAACAGGTACACGCAAATACTATCTACCCTTCAACAGGTACACGCAAATACTATCTACCCTTCAACAGGTACACGCAAATACTATCTACCCTTCAACAGGTACACGCAAATACTATCTACCCTTCAACAGGTACACGCAAATACTATCTACCCTTCAACAGGTACACGCAAATACTATCTACCCTTCAACAGGTACACGCAAATACTATCTACCCTTCAACAGGTACACGCAAATACTATCTACCCTTCAACAGGTACACGCAAATACTATCTACCCTTCAACAGGTACACGCAAATACTATCTACCCTTCAACAGGTACACGCAAATACTATCTACCCTTCAACAGGTACACGCAAATACTATCTACCCTTCAACAGGTACACGCAAATACTATCTACCCTTCAACAGGTACACGCAAATACTATCTACCCTTCAACAGGTACACGCAAATACTATCTACCCTTCAACAGGTACACGCAAATACTATCTACCCTTCAACAGGTACACGCAAATACTATCTACCCTTCAACAGGTACACGCAAATACTATCTACCCTTCAACAGGTACACGCAAATACTATCTACCCTTCAACAGGTACACGCAAATACTATCTACCCTTCAACAGGTACACGCAAATACTATCTACCCTTCAACAGGTACACGCAAATACTATCTACCCTTCAACAGGTACACGCAAATACTATCTACCCTTCAACAGGTACACGCAAATACTATCTACCCTTCAACAGGTACACGCAAATACTATCTACCCTTCAACAGGTACACGCAAATACTATCTACCCTTCAACAGGTACACGCAAATACTATCTACCCTTCAACAGGTACACGCAAATACTATCTACCCTTCAACAGGTACACGCAAATACTATCTACCCTTCAACAGGTACACGCAAATACTATCTACCCCCTTCAACAGGTACACGCAAATACTATCTACCCTTCAACAGGTACACGCAACATACTATCTACCCTTCAACAGGTACACGCAAATACTATCTACACGCCTTACCCTTCAACAGGTACACGCAAATACTATCTACCCTTCAACAGGTACACGCAAATACTATCTACCCTTCAACAGGTACACGCAAATACTATCTACCCTTCAACAGGTACACGCAAATACTATCTACCCTTCAACAGGTACACGCAAATACTATCTACCCTTCAACAGGTACACGCAAATACTATCTACCCTTCAACAGGTACACGCAAATACTATCTACCCTTCAGCAAATACTATCTGCTATTGTCTATTTGGGAGGAGGGGGGGTTAGTTGAATGTATCTGCCATGGGCCTGATAGCATCATATTTAAAAGGAATTAAGAACTGTTAATGAGCCCCCCCCCCCCCCAACTGTGAACCTTAAACCTAATTTGACAATGTAAGTGAAAGGCTCTGCCGTTAGATCGTGCGAACACCTCCAACGGTAAGAAGTATTAAATAAACAAAGGGGGGGGGGGGGTGGCGTCGACATAAATAGAGTTTGGTAATGAGTTCAAGCCTCAGTTTGAACGAAAGCTTTTTATTGTAGTCACCATGTCTGGCGGGGTTCATTTAAGTGTATCATCTATCTATCTATCTATCTATCTATCTATCTATCTATCTATCTATCTATCTATCTATCTATCTATCTATCTATCTATCTATCTATCTATCTATCTATCTATCTATCATCTTTAAATGCATTTTTGTGTGCTATAAACATTTTCTTCTTTCCGTCTATCCAAATAGCTATTTTGTCTGTTGGTCAGACTGTAGGTATTCCCTAAGTATTCAATGGGATAAAGTCGCTTCTCTGCTGTACTTTTGTACAAGTTTAATATCCATCACCTGGACAGAAAGTACAATGCTATTAATGAATAATAACACATCTGGTGTTAAAGAGATCTACATCTCTAGGATAATAAAAATAATTTAATGTTCAGAAACTGGCTGAGTTCTCTACTATATATCAGTAAATGTACTATTAGACTTGCCCCATGTCTCTACTATATATCAGTAAATGTATTACTAGGTTTGCCTCCTGTGTCCACTATATATCAGTAAATGTATTACTAGGTTTGCCTCCTGTGTCCACTATATATCAGTAAATGTATTACTAGGTTTGCCTCCTGTCTCCACTATATATCAGTAAATGTATTACTAGGTTTGCCTCCTGTGTCCACTATATATCAGTAAATGTACTATGAGACTTACTAACCATCATCCGGTATTATAGTGGTCACATGACCAGTCTATCACGGATGTCACAGGGTCTATTTTCCCCGCCGCCGTATCCTTTTAGCTGTCCCAGGAACTTCTGAGAATATGTGGGCAACGTCACCAACACTTGATATCATAGTTAATTATCTATCAATATTATGTTTCACATATAAAGACTATTTAGACCATCGGGGTCAGATGAAGTAGAATTGAATTGTTTCTGTAGCCACGGGCTATTCTATTGGATTGTGTGGCTAATACAATGCCCAGCTGCCTTTAACTTCACCAACAAATGACGAATGTTTAATCAAAAGATTAGTTAACTTAGGGGCATCTATAGGAAACGAGAAAAAGTCTAGGATCTCTACTTAACTTACTATTATACAGGCATTTATGTGTGTGGACTCATGCCTCGTTATTCTCTTTGAAAAAAAATACATTTCAGGTATAACCCTTTGAGATATCTCAGGTTTAACACATTGAAATGAATCTTTAAGGTATTTCATTCACAACCTAGATAAATGAATCTTTAAGGTATTTCATTCACAACATAGATAGCTGAATCTTTAAGATATTTCATTCACAACCTAGATAGATGAATCTTTAAGGTATTTCATTCACAACCTAGATAGATGAATCTTTAAGGTATTTCATTCACAACCTAGATAAATCTTGTAGATATTACAGGTATGATCCACTGCACACTCTGACAAATACCGTAGTTAGAATAAATGGTCATGTAATGTATGACTTCATCCAGTGGCGCCGAGAGCCAACACGGGCCCCAGGGCAGGACATCATTGTGGGCCCCTTAATAAACAATAAGTCGTGAAAAAATTGACATGGTCGGGGCGGCCGGGCTCCCTTACAGATGCGGGCCCCCTGGCAATGACCCCCCTGCCCCCCTCTTGGCGTGCCTGACTTCATCCATCACATGAAAGTAAATCAGTTCTGTCTGTCCAGCCACCCGACCCTCCAACACACACATCTACGATTCCTCGTCCTAACAGAGGTCACACACGGTGGAGGATTAACTTCCTGGTATCGCCTCTTTCCTCATTCAGTGACGTCACTGTGGGGCTCTCTGGTATCGTCTGGCTCATCTCCATCCGGAGTCTAAACTTAATAGGAGGTTCAAGGGGGGTGTGGGTGGTGAATGAATACCCTCCCCTTCCCCCCCCCCCCACCCGCATGCCTCCCCCCACGCCCCCTTTCGCGTGAAATAGTTCTGGCTGCAGGCATGTCAATTACTGATATTATCTTGAGATGGCCCTTGTGATTTCTCCGTCCAAAGTGATAAAAGCCGGAGCAGACCTCGATCGACGCCCGAGTGACGAAACGTGCCACTAACTCGTCTTGAACTGCTCACTGTCTTGGTGTGTGTGTGTGTGATTGGGGTGAGCTGGAGTGAAACAGAGAGTCAGTGTTATAAATAGGTAGGTAGGTAGATAGATTGTGAGGTACGTAGATTGATAGATACCTTGATAGATATGTTGATATATAGATAACATTTATAGATATATTGATTGGTTCATATTTACATTTACACATAGATAGATAGATAGGTAGATATATAGTTAGACCGATGGATACATTGATAGATGGATACATTGATAGATGGATACGTTGATAGATGGATACATTGATAGGTGGATACATTGATAGATGGATACATTGACAGATGGATACATTGATAGATGGATACATCGGTAGATGGATACATTGATAGATAAAAACATTAAATAGATGAATATAAATATATTTATATAGGTAGGTTGTCAGGTATGTTAGGCTAGATACATTAAAAGAAAATTATGATTCCTCTTAAAATACAACAATTGTGTTTGCTTTAAATGAGTTGCTAGTACAGACAAATGCAAACTACGGCCCGAGGGCCACGTACAGGCCGTTTGACTGTTTGATCCGGCCCGGGGGGGGGGGGCGACGTACAGGCCGTTTGACTGTTTGATCCGGCCCGTGCGTCCATTGAAATACATTTCATTTATATTAACCAATGAGAAAACGTCAATCCATTTGCTCCTCAACCACCCCCTTCTGAACATTTACT
Organism: Bulinus truncatus; assembly: GCA_021962125.1. Classification (NCBI taxonomy): domain Eukaryota; kingdom Metazoa; phylum Mollusca; class Gastropoda; family Planorbidae; genus Bulinus; species Bulinus truncatus. Next base: position 4,208,463 of record JAGDYQ010000070.1, read on the forward strand.
GTCGACCGCGATTCAAAAGTTTTTTCCTCCCCCGGTGCTAGAATGTTGCCAGAAGGACCCCCCCCCCACCCTCCTATATTGATATGATTCTTCACCTGTCTTACACGGGGCCGGCTTTGCCAAGTGGCCATGCCCGATTGGGAATAATTTAGATGCAGATCTGGTTAAAATGATTTGTTTTAAATACCCGATAACCCTAGGTTAGTCTACTCTAGATCTGAGATGGTCTAATTGTGTACAATCATGTCTAGCGTTTTAAAAAAAAAAAAAAAAAAACTACTATGAACACCAAACAAGTGTGAGACTAATAACACCACATCAGTAATAAAAAAAGAGATTGAGTGATGTAGCAAACCATCATCATCACCACCACCATCATCATCATCATTATCATTATCATTATTAGCATCATCATCATTATCATCATCATTATCATCATCATCATCAGCAGCATTATCATCATCATCATCATCATCATTATTATCATCATCATCATCATTATCATCATCAGCATTATCACCATCACCATCATCATCATCATCATCATCATCATCATCATCATCATCATCATTATCATTATTATTATTAGCATAATCATCATCATCATCATCATCATTATCATTATTATTATTAGCATCATCATCATTATCATCAACATCATCATCATCATCAGCAGCATCATCAACATCATCAGCATTATCATCATCATCAGCATCATCAACATCATCAGCATCATCAACATCATCAGCGTAATCATCATCATCATCATTATCATTATAATCATCATCATCATCATCATCATCATCATCAGCATTATCATCATCATCATCATTATCATACCCTTAACCAGTGTGGTCGTTGGGAGGAACGCCTGGACACCTCAACAGACATATTTCTCTTTAATTGTCTTATCCTGCGCGGCTGTCTTTAGTTGTCTTATCCTGCACGGCTGTCTTTAGTTGTCTTATCCTGCGCGGCTGTCTTTAGTTGTCTTATCCTGCGCGGCTGTCTTTAGTTGTCTTATCCTGCGCGGCTGTCTTTAGTTGTCTTATCCTGCGCGGCTGTCTTTAGTTGTCTTATCCTGCGCGGCTGTCTTTAGTTGTCTTATCCTGCGCGGCTGTCTTTAGTTGTCTTATCCTGCGCGGCTGTCTTTAGTTGTCTTATCCTGCGCGGCTGTCTTTAGTTGTCTTACCCTGCACGGCTGTCTTTAGTTCATTCACTGCTAGCCTTGTCTATTCTTTTGTCCATTTGTTTATTATTGACAGGTTAAAGACAATGAAATTCAGCAAGTCTTTATACAGACACACAATTACAAACACAGACTCTCACAAATACACTCAGAAATAAACAGGTACAAAGGCCTGCTTAATGAAATTCAAACACACACACAAACAGACTCAAACACATACAAATAATCATATACAAAGCCCTAATCAATAACATTCAAACACTCATACACAAAATAACATATACAAAGACCTGCTCAATAGCATTCAAATCAGCGGCGTAGCGTGGGTATCGGCCGCCCAGGGCGGAAGACGATTTTGCCGCCCTCTCATTTAGGTATTTCAATTTAATCTATACATTTTTGCCGCCCCCCCCTAAAAAGTAATAAAAAGTGCCGCCTGGTGCGGACCGCACCCACCGCCACCCCCCCCCCCCCAAGGTACGCCACTGATTCAAATACATAAACACATAACCTATACAAGGACCTGCTCAATAGCATACAAATACATAAACACATAACATATACAAAGACCTTCTCAGCAGCATACGAATACATAAACACATACATCTTTTGATTAAGGTGATATTTTCCTCAGTCACAGTACTTTGTCCTTGTTAATTTCAATTTAAGTTTCCACCCTGTTATCCCACTGTATTTTTTTGTCCTTCTCTGTCTTCAATAACCGGATCTCTAACAGTCACGTCTCCAGCACAAAAATCAACTTTGTTCTAAGATTGCCATTCTTTTTTTTTCCAAGCCATTTTTTCTTCCCTTTCAATTGAATAGCAAAAAAATTGATGCTGGCATTTCAAGTTTCTCTCCAATTCTGCCAAACAACTAATCTTGTGAGACTTATGTATAGATAGAATTCTGATCCCATGATCCTGTAGCTAGGCTGTCGCTATTATTCAGACAAATATGTTATGTAGTTTCTGCACTCGCCTTCCTTAGAGACAAGGTATTTTGTGCTGATGCGTGCACCCGACACGTCATGACATATATATATATATATATATATATATATATATATATATCTGATTGGTTGTATGGCGGGAAACCTTGCATTGATAGGGTTTTAAACACGTGACCTGGGCCGGTTTAAGACGACAATGCTTGAGTGCAAAAAAGCCATTTTTTTTCCTTTAGAATTTGTTACACGTGCATTTTTTACTCGCTGTGATTGGTCCATTTATTTTTTGTAGCATTAAAATCACTGACCTTAATTTTTTTTTTTGTTATCTGGAGCTCAGATGACAAGCTGATTATTAAAAAAAAACGAAACAAATATATGCAGAAGATGAAATACAGGAAATGACTTCGTTTATTTAACTGTTTAGACACCTAAGCAGGGCTCGATTTACCGCAGGGGATGCCGGGGAGATCCCCGGCACTGAGACCTGTCATTCCCGGCTCTGCTTTAGCTAATATATCCCAGCCGGGGATGAAATCATAGAAATTTATCCCCGGCACTGGTTTTTTCTTAACGCAGTGGCTACGGATACGGGAACGTACTCCGTATTATTTTTTTCCGGGGTACGGCTATAATTATTGCTAATTTTGGTTTTCGGGGCTAGGGTTAGGGTTAGGAATGTGGTTAGGATTAGGGTTAGGGTTAGGGTTGTGATTAGGTTTGGAATAGGGTTAGGGTTAGGCGCAATATCTATAGCCGGACCCCGAAAAAAAAATACGGAGTCCGGCTATCGCGCGTGCGCACATCTACAGCCGTTAAAAAAAAATAAAGCCCGTCTAGAGCGCTAGAGCGCATGCGTTTGCCGTATTCGTAGCCACTGCGTTTTCTTAAATAGAGCGCTGCACCTAAGTATAACTTAATATTACCAGGTATTTTCCCTGGGGTGGGGGGGGGGGTGGGAATGCTAGCCTTTCATAGTTTACTTCCTTTTTACTATGTGGTACAGTGTACAAAACTAACAGTAACAACCGAGTCAAAGGAGCGTAAAGAAACTACACATTATATTAATTTACTTTTAGTAATTTCTTCATATTATACACCTTATTAAACATATGTTACTAACAAATTCTTAGATATTAAGTTTGTAAAGCTATACTCTTTTTTCACACCTGTGGTCTCTTTTTAGAGCCATGATTTGTCGATAAAATAAATTATTGCGTTCACACAGTCAATACATTGGGAAGATAAATAGGCCATAGAAGTGAAGGGAGAGAGTATCTATGGAGGATTAAAATGCTGAAATATCTTTATCCCTATTATTTATAAGATAAATAATTAGCGACGTGCATTAACATGCCAGGATTCACTTCATCGGAGAGATTTGATCTTTATTAGAGCCCATTAATAACAGCAAATGTCGGTCTCCATAGAGATTGGATCTTTATTAGAGTCCATTAATAACAGGAAATGTCGGTCTCCACAGAGATTGGATCTTTATTAGAGCCCATTAATAACAGCAAATGTCTGTCTCCATAGAGATTGGATCTTTATTAGAGTCCATTAATAACAGCAAATGTCTGTCTCATTCAGTTGGCTAGTCCATAACAATAAGTGTTGGTATGAATATAGAAATATAATCGTCACGTGCTTTGACAAGTCTTCAGCTACTTTGTTTGTTGTACGTAATGTCCCTAATTAATACAGGAAAATGAAATCTCACCCAAGCAGTCACACCGGGACTACGATCAGGGTTAATGGATTTTTTCTGTTTCCCAGGTCTATATATAGCCGCACACGCCCATACACCCAAACAATCAGACACATACGCAACAAACCACTCACCATCCCCTCCCACACACACACACACACACTCCAATGACCCGGTGTATTTCAAAACGAGTTAATTTCAGTCTATAAATAGATCCACGCCTTCTTTGGTTACTCACCATGTCACAGTTTCCCCCCCCCCCGCCCCGCCATCAATGAATGACAAAGTAATATTGTCCACCGTTCTGCTTGTCACGAGACTCTATTAGTTGGAAAAAACTAGTTTACTAGACGAGATATTAAGTATTCGCTCTATTAGCACTTGTCAAACTTGTTGCATCAATTTGACCTTTTTCAGAAATTACTTTTTTTTTTTTTAAATTATGAGACTCCTAAAAAAAAAAAAAATTATCATTGGATGTTAACGGGTCTAATTAAATGTTTCTCCTGGTTGAAAAAATAAATCGCTAATGTGACATTCAATTATAGTTTTTTGTCAGCGCATCCATGACTTGGACACTATTCACCAAATAAAATCACGACGGGTTTGTTCACATGAATTTAAATACAGAAATATTGGTTTTAACGTGCAGAAATCAAAATATAATCTTCTTTTTTTAACAAAACAATCAAAGATTTCCTCATATAATCCAGTTTAAGACAATCCAGGGTTAGATGAGGACGAGTGCATCTGTTAATGTTGTCATAACTTTGCGTTGTTAGTCCAATATGCAGCAGTATTTACTTCCACTCCCCCACCTCCACACCAACAAATTCCAGGTACCTATTTTTAAGCCGGGTGGACTTAAGGATATTGATGGGACACGAGAGATGTCCAGTTACTCAACAGGACTCAAACCCGACACTTTCAGGTAGACAATCGTGCTCTCGACCACACTGACTTCAAAAATAATAATAATAATAAAAAAACACATCAATAACAGTATACACATCTATTCTTTTGGTAATAAATACACACACACACACACACACACACACATATATATATATATATATATATATATATATATATATATATATGTATATAAATTGTTGTTTTCAACCATGGTTGATCGTGTGTGGTAGTGATGGTAGAGAGGTGAGACTGAAGTGGTCAGGACACTGTTAGGTAATCACTAAGAAAAAAAGAAGTGGGAAGATTAGGTTCGTGCGTCAAAACTATTCACTTTATCGGTGTGTGTGGGTGTGTGTGTGTGTGTAGGGGGGTTTAAGATTAAATGCCCACAACAAGTAATACCCGTAATTAATATCTGTTAAAAAAAAGTAGGTCAGCTCTCCCATCCAGGTTGTAAATAGTACCAGTTATGATTACGATATTTATGACTTCTGATGATCAATGTAGGTCAAGAGAGATTTGTGTTTGTGCGCATGTGTATAAGAGTATCTGTGTTTCCGCTGGATTGGGTGTGTGTGATAGTGGACCTGAGGAGGGGGGGCTTGAGTGAGTAGGTTGTCCACTCAGATTTCTCCACTCCCACACACAAAACGATGAGATAAGACACGTTTCACTGTTTATCTGTTTCTGTCCGTCCATCCATTTCCTTGAGTGAGTCACGGAAATAAATGAGTACTTGCGAAGATTAGCTCAATCCCCTGGACTGACCGATTGTCCAATCCATAGACTGACCTTTGATACTGACCCGGCCTAATTTATCCTGGTGACAAAAGAATCAGCAGGTAATTAACTGGGAATGAGGCAGGAGAACTTTTGATGAGGTTTTGTTCTGTTGATGTACTAATTTAACGTCATGAAGTCACACACAACCTTTTGTACTGACTAACCCGGGGAGATAACCGCATCTTGAAGAGGTAAAACATTGAGTTACTGTTCTTAAATATGAAAAAAATGTTGATATGACATGCATTTTGAAAAAACAAAGAAACCTCAACACAATTTTTAACATACCGAGCCCTTTTTAAATGGACAGGCGATCTGGGTGTCTGCCAACGACTTGTCAGGGGTGTTGGGCTAAAATGGGTTAACAGTTGAGGTTTGTCAGAGAGGGGAGCCACAGTTTTCAAAGATTATTATGGGCTCAATATTTACAAGCGGCGGGCTTAGAAGCAATTTTGAATCGTGTCCAAAAAAAGAAACTTTTGTCTAGGGTCTCCAAAGTATCTAGACCCCCTATAAGTAGTTTAGCTTAGAGTTCCCCCACAAAAGCAAAACACGAGAACACTTCTGCCAACACGTCTACGAAATAAATACGAATCAAATAAAAGATTATTTCATCAAAATTTGTTATTTTATTAGTAAACAAGTTTCAAAATAATTAGAACCAAAAAAAAATAAATAAAGTATTGTTAACGGTGTACATATTATTGAATATCACAAAATGGCAAGAAATGTGTTATAAATAATTTACAATATTATCACATAATAGTTTTTTTTTAAAAGCAGCGTTCAAATTCAAAATATCTTATGTAAATGAAATTTGACAGTTTTTGATGCAAAGTAACAACTTAATATTGGCTGAGACTGTCTGCATTTAGTCAAATATAATTCTACGTTCTGTGGTCAGATTTTTTGTACTAAGTAAAACAAAAAAAAATCCATGTTTTGCCTAATGTTAACTTAATGTTCTGTTAAAAGGCAATGCTAAAATGGACGAAAGATTGATATACATGTTCCGTGTGAAGATATACACCTGCTGTTTGCTGATGAGACTATTCTGTCAAAAGACAGGAGCAAATTTTGTCAAAGGACAGTGCAGTGATAACTCTGAGTCTGAGCTTAATCCGTCATTAGAATCATTCTAATACTAAATCTATTCAGTTTTTTATGCACTTTTCAATAATATTGATCATATACAATTGATTACTGCACTTAGGTGCTTAACTAGTTTCACTTTTTTTCAATGAAATTTTACAGGAAAAAAACATTAGTTTTATATATTCGTATGTGGAACATTTGAATAGTAATTACACTAAGAAGGTATTATGTTGAAATTAAAAAAAGTCAAATGTAAAAAAAATAAATAAATGAGTAGAAATATAAATGGATGTATGTTTTGGACATGTACACAACTATGGTAAAGTTAATTAACGCTCCGATGAAAGTCAAAAAGAACAAAACAGACTAACAAGAAAATCGTATAGGTGTTAGATTCAATTCTGATTTCATTCACCAAAACATCCCTACTTGAACTAGATTTACCAAAACATCCCTACTTGCATTTGAGTCACCAAACCATACTTGCTTGAATTGGATTTACCAAAACATCCCTATTTGCAAGATCCCTACTTGGATTGAATTAGCAAAAACATCCCTACTTGCATTTGATTCACCTAACATCCCTACTTGCAACATCTCTACTTGCATTGAATTCACCAAAACATCCTTACTTGCATTGAATTCACCAAAACATCCTTACTTGCATTGAATTCACCAAAACATAACTCCTTGCATTGGTCAAATGAGATTAGCATACCGTCTGGATCAAAGATTAACTGCCCAAACATCTGAGGTCACATTTCAAATAAAAAAGATTGCGTTTATTCTTTCCAGTTCACACTGAGCGATGTTTTAAATAAATGAATCCTTGCTAATTGCAGAGTGCGCGAAATGTAACAAAAAAAAAAAGACTTTTTGCTGTACATTGTCATGGAAACAAAAAGGGAAAAAAAAGTGAGATTTGAGAACAAAAAATATTTTGAATTGAAAGATCGCGGCGGAAGTTGATAGTTCGATAAAATAAAATAACATCGTTTGTTTATTAAAGCTTGATGTTTACACTGTTGAAACAATAAACAACGGTACAATGATGTATACAATGATGTCAGACTTGAGGTAAAAGAATGCAAAATATAACAACACATATTTATGCTTGAAAATATAAGAGTTAAACTTTAACGATCAACCAATGCTAAAAAAATCCCCACGTGTTTTATACCAGAAATGTCAAAGATAAATCCTCATAATGGGGATCATTGGGATCACCACGAGACCCCGAAGTTACTTTTACAGCTACGGTTCAACGACTCGGATTTTGAGAACCTGTCTTTAAACAGGATGGTCTGATTGTCAAGCTGGTGTCTAGAGTGGCACAGTATGTCCGGGTATGAAATGATCGTCCGCGCGTTAGGCGTGGCCAAGACCTGGGGGCCGGTGGACCCGGTGGGGGACAGGCCGGCCCGACGAGTGGAGCAGTACTTGTGGCGGCAGATGCGGTGCAGGCGCCCGTCGGAGTGAGCGTGGGCGCCGCTGGAGCTCCCCCCCGCCGTGGGGCTGGAGTTTTTCAGGGACGTCTCGTTCGTGGAAGGGTGGGCGTAGCCGTAAGGCAGGTGTCTGAGCCCCTTCCTGACGTCATTTTCGGTGAACTTGGCCAGGCGTATCCCGTTGTCCGGGTACAGGTAGCAGGAGTTGCTGTTGTTCAGCCCGGGGGACCTCTCCGTGCCCACGAACTTGGCCTTGAGCTTGTAGAAGGCTGGAATGGAATGGGCGTCCAGTTTGAAGCAGCACCGGCACAGGGTCCTCTTGAAGGCCTGTCGGAACTTCCTGGACAGCAGGTTGTATAGGATGGGGTTGACTGTGCAGCTCAGAAAGTATAAAACACCTGTAAATAAAAAAAAAATGAAACGTTTTTACTGAAGGCAACATTCTTACAACAACATATTATGTATGATTGAACAAAAAAAAACGTTCCACTGACCAGAAAGAAAGTCTCTGTATCAGTACAAATACTTTTTTTTTTTAAATGAAGTATTCAAAGATGAACACCGCTGTAGATATATAAGAGATGAAATGGTAAGTAATGTAAGATGTAGTGTTTATAAAAGAAGAATACTACATATCTTTCATGATATTCATTATCATATGTAATAACACTGGAATGTCTTTCATGATATTCATTAGCATATGTAATAACGCTGGAAGGTGTTTCATGATATTCATTAGCATATGTAATAACACTGGAAAGTGTTTCATGATATTCATAAGCAGAAAGAAAAAAGAGAATTTCAATAACTGTTTAAACCACAGTGATAAATAGTATGATTTTTTTTATTTAACATTAAATATTTTTTTCTGTTGATATTCTGTTGGTTGATCGAGACGCAGCTGGAATTCCACTTCAATAAAAAAACTAAAATGTTGACAATTTCCACAAATCATTTCTCGCTATGAACACAAAAAAAACAAAAGCATGCAGATACAATCTAGAAATTTACAAATATTAATTGCAAATAGTCTTCGTTGTCTGTTAATGTTTCCCTTGACACTTGTACAGATTAAATAGTCAATATTTCACATTATAAAAACAAAAAAAAATATGTTCTAAACATAATGAAATATTAATCTCTTAATAGTACACACATTGACAGGGAGGCTTTAAGAAAATAAAATAATATTGAAGGGAAAAAAAAAAGATGAAGTAGAAAGGCGATAAACAAGCGATGGGGGTGGGGGGGGGGGTGAGGGGTATATTGACACACAGAGGATCTCAGTTTGTGGTAAGCTCAACAAGGGAGCTTCATGAAGCCACTTGAAAAGGTGGGTTTTTTTTTTTCCCAGATCCGCATCTTTATTGAGATGAGTGCTACTCTTTATTGAGATGAGTGCTACTCTTTATTGAGATTAGTGCTACTCTTTATTGTAAAATAGTGCTACTCTTTATTGAGATGAGTGCTACTCTTTATTGAGATGAGTGCTACTCTTTATTGAGATGAGTGCTACTCTTTATTGAGATTAGTGCTGCTCTTTATTGAAAATAATGCTACTCTTTATTGAGATTAGTGCTACTCTTTATTGAGATTAGTGCTACTCTTTATTGAGATTAGTACTACTCTTCATTAAGATTAGTGAAGCTCTACATTGTATTTGGTTAGGCTTATCAAAATCAGGATTTCTAATTACTTCATTCGACTAAAACTTATTAAATTAGCTCATCTGTAGTTCTTTATGTGTGTAGTCCCTGTAAGGATGAGATGAAATCTCTTAAATCCTATAAACCATTATAGGGACGCTTTTTTGCAGTGCCCTTCTTTCATCCCCACCATAGCCGAAAGTGCAATGGCCATGGAGGCACCACGGGAGATATATCGGGAACTTGAGCCAAGACCTGAAAAATGTCTTGATCCTCACCGAAGATCGAACCAGATACCTTCAGGTCGATAGTCGAGCGTTTCACCACAAGACCATTCGTCCCCTCTCTTTATAGAATCTTTTAAATATCATATGGGAAAGCTGTGATCTGGCTCTCGTTAAACTACATCGTGGTCATATTAAACAGTATAATTTGTTGCAATAGATAAAAAAAAATTTCATAAAGGAAAGGGATTTTACTTCTTACCAACATTTTTTTTTCCATTGTGCTAATGAATTCAAATAGCTTAGCCATCCTTATTTTATAGCTGATGATGTACAAATATATATATATATATATATATATATATATATATATATATATATATATATATATATATACATTGCGGTAAAAATTGTAATGTTCCACAACTTGAAATATAGACTGAGAACCACCGCTGTAGGATAACGTTAGAGGAAGGGCAGAAGTAGAGAACGGAGGAAGTGGGGAATAAATTGAAAGACTCTAGACTGAAGTCAACAAGTCAACTGGAGTGACTTATCTCATCTGGAGAAACTGTCAACAGTTGGTCTGGTTACACAGGTGCTTGTAGCCCCAACAGACGACACGTCTGCTCAGAAATACTCCCCCCCCCCTATTTCATGAAGTTCGTTGGACTACATTGGATGGCTTTGACCTACTTAATTCAGAAAAGGAATAAAAGAAATAGTGTTTTGCTAAAAATTTTAACGTCAAGTTAAACATTTCCCTACAGAATTAAATTTAAGAAGAGTACTACCATCGAATTGTTTTTTTTAGATGATTTAACAGATAAATAGGTCATCATTACATTATCTATCTATCTTTATATCTCTCTATCAATCTATTTATCTTTCTATCAATCAATCAATCCATCTATCTTTATATCTGTCTATCAATCTATCTATCTTTCTATCTAGCATTTTCTTATCTTTTTCTCACTCTCCCTTCATCCTTCCGACCCCCTCCCTCCCCCTCCCCCATCCATTTCTATGTAGAAAAGTCTCAGCTAAAAACTTCTACAGAACTGGTTTTGGAAATCTTGCGGACGTTCTGTCTTAATGGGTTCTGTCTCATGTTGATTGTTACAAATACAAAGGTACTGACAGATGATGAATCAACTCAACGAAATCTCCACAGTACAAAAATATAACAAACTAATTAAAAGCTTATGATGAAAAAAAAAGTACAAATTATCTTGTTTAAAAAACATCACGTGGAGCTGGTACATCTCTGTTGATGTTGTCAAAAACCTGTTTGTTGTTTTAACTTTAGTTTTCTTTAATTTTGAGGCTGTATTGAGCTCAGGTTTCGGTGCACCCGTTGACCTAAATTAATTGACCAGACTGTTTTTTGTATGGCTACAGGAATGACAGAAAATGAAAGAGGAAAACAGTTCATGATTTCTCAATGAGAGATAGAGGGGAGGGAGAGAGAGAAAGAGAGAGAGAGAGAGAGAGAGAGAGAGAGAGAGAGAGAGAGAGAGAGAGAGAGAGAGAGAGAGATAGAAATAGAGAAAGGGAGAGAAAGAGTGAGAGCTGAGAGAGAAAGAGAAAGAGAGTGAGAGATGAGAGAGAAAGAGAGAGAAATAGAGAGAGGGAGAGAAAGAGTGAGAGCTAAGAGAGAAAGAGAGAGAGAGTGAGAGATGAGAGACTAGAAAATCAATGTATTTTAATTCAGTTTACTTAACTCCATCACTTCTCTCCCTTAAACTGCTAGGGCCATTGATATTTAACTTAATTGAAACCTTAGTGAATAATTCGTTAACGGCTGCCTGACACGAAGTCGTCAACACTTTAAATGTTTTAGAGCTGAAGCAGGTCGAACAATTCGTAAGGAAAGGTCAAGTGTCTGGAACCTTCTTCGAATTACTCCAGAAGGTGGACACACAAACAACTTCATTAAAACTAATTGTTCACAATGTTTGAATGTTTTATCAAAGTCCTATTATAATTAAACATGTTTATTATTGCCGAGATCTGTTCTTTTACAACATTTACAAGCCAAACATAGATCAAAGTAACAGCATTTAGTAATGAAATAATGGATTAAAATTCTCTTGATGGATTCACAATATCTGAACGTTAAGTGGGTTCAATAAAAACACACCATTTAATGATTTATCTACAATAAACAACTACAAGGGCTACTATCTCTCATCATCACTACTCTGCTGCTCTTACGTCATGAGATCACTGCTTTCAATACGTAAATTTTACGGTGCGTTGGTCTTCGGGAATTCCCTATTCGTATGCAGGGCTCGATTTACCACTGGGGATGCCTGGGATATTCCCTGCACTGAGACCTGTTATTCACGGCTCTGCTTTAGCTAATATATCCCAGCCGGGGATGAAATCATAGACGCTTATCCCCGGCTCTGCCGGAATTTTTTTCTACCCCGGCACTGGTTTTTTCTTATATCGAGCACTGTTCGTATGGCAGAGAGAGAGAGAGAGAGAGAGAGAGAGAGAGAGAGAGAGAGAGAGAGGGAGAGAGAGATGGAGAGAGAGAGAGAGAGAGATGGAGAGAGAGAGAGAGAGAGAGAGAGATTTGACAATTCTATACATCTTTGAAATATGTGAAGACATTTTGATAATATGTCAGAAAATATGCGCTAATAATGTGAGAATAGATTATTTTCTACGTAAAATAACTGTCGTGATTAGTCCAAATACTATCAAAGAGTATTGATTTTTGAAATATAATTTTTGTGTCTTCAAAAATGAATTAATTTGTTAATATCTCAAGCAAAGCCTATCTCACTCCATCGGCAAGTCCCATTCCACTGTCAAGTTTCTCTGTTGCATACGTCACTATCCCATTCCCCCCCCCCTCTCCCCGTCCCCTCAATTTTTTTTATATCTTCCCTTGACCTTTTTTTTTTTAATTCTAAAATACTGACCATGAAGACAAAAAACGAAGAAGACAGAAGAAGTAAAAGACACAACAGGGGTAGACAACCTCTATTCCAAGCGAGGTAATCTATATTACACTTGAGACTACTGTATCATTTTTTTTTTTGTTTCTTCTTCCCACTGTTGGACTTACGAGGGAATATCGATTTAATTCATTTATTGGTCTAGCGTTCGTTACCACCCCACCCCAACACCGGTCACCGCGAATTTGTAAAGTGACATAACGTCTCGCGTTCAAATTGGAGTGTAACGTACTGTTGCATGTCCGGTGGTGGTAGGGTGGGGGGGGGAATTATTTCATAACAGAAAACTGTATCGATCGTTATAAATTGTTCTTTAATTATAAAATCGATTTGGGAGAGAAAATTAAAATAAAAGACCTAATGATTTATCATTAAAAATTATTTTATCATTATCATAATTTTTTTATTTATTTTTTATCCTTTTAATAGCTCGTGACATCCGGTTTAATGAAATTTATTTTTGTAATTATAACTGATAAGAAGAAAAAAAAGTTATTTTTGATATTAACATTAATACCCAGCGTATTGGGGTTTGGTAAAATTAAACTGGGAAAAATTTTATGTTAAATAAACATTTGGATTTTTTTTTAAAGAATGCTTTAATTGGAGCCGTAGCTAGCTATTGTGGCGCCCTGTGAGCCGTAGCTAGCTATTGTTGCACCCTGTGAGCCGTAGCTAGCTATTGTGGCACCCTGTGAGCCGTAGCTAGCTATTGTGTCACCCTGTGAGCCGTCGCTAGCTATTGTGTCGCCATGTGAGCCGTAGCTAGCTATTGTAGCGCCCTGTGAGCCGTAGCTAGCTATTGTGGCACTCTGTGAGCCGTAGCTAGCTATTGTGGCACCCTGTGAGCCGTAGCTAGCTATTGTGGCGCCCTGTGCGAGTTACATTTTTGGCGCCCTCTTCCCAATCTGGAAACTGGAAAAACATTAAACAGCGCTCTTTAAGCGCATTTTTCTTGTTCGTAGCCCCTTGTGGCCCCATACCCCGCAGTACGCATTTCTAATCTACTGACATCAACTGTAATGTTAACATTCATAGTGCCCTTAACATGGGTAATCAAACTAGGCGGGCTTCCAGGGGCCCCTACTTGTAAGGTGACCCCATTTCAGACAGTGGCGGCACTATGGGATGCAGGAGGTGCGGGCCGTACCGAGTGACATCATTTTAGGGTTGACACCAAAATGAACAGTTCTAATTTTCATAGCAAAAAAAAACTCAGTCCAGTCGGCTTTATAACCGATTAGAGTAAAAAATATGAGCAGTAGCACAGGGTGCCACCATGCAGAGCAGTAGCACAGGGTGCCACCAAGCAGAGCAGTAGCAAAGGGTGCCACCAAGTAGAGCAGTAGCACAGGGTGCCAACATGGTGAGCAGTAGCACAGGGTGCCACCATGCAGAGTGTCCGGAGCTTAGGTAAATGAATACAATTTAAAACTGATCGGATCAATCTGGAGTTATTTGTAGACGGGCTAAAAAATGACGCATGTAATCACGTGGTTTCATGAAATTGGAGACGTAGTTTACAAACTCAGTTTAGTGAAAGTAATGTCATCTTTCTGAAATACAGTCAGTAATACTTTTCTTTTTACCGCTGAAGTATTTTAAAGTATATTTTCTAAGGTCTCATGATGGAAGTCTTGGGGGTTTGAGGCAGGGGTGACACCCTGATTTTCCGCACCGGGTGACACCAACCGTAGTGACGCCACTGATGTCAGGGGTCAAACTTTATAAAAATCTCAAGTTAAAAAATTTCAATTAATTAAAGAGTTCAAATATTCTGGACCAAGCAATGTCAAGAGCCAGTTTCACATTCTGGAAAGCCTAAATTTGCTAAGGGTCAGCTGACCACATGTAATGGCGATATGCGCACTTGTAATGGGGGCCCAGGAGTAATATGATTAGACACATGGGGCCCAGATGTTAGATAATATAAGGGACCCAGGATCTCTTACTGGGCGACCTGTACAGAGTTTTTAAATTAGGGCCCCCTTAATGTAAATTACCCAAGGGCCTGCAATGCCCCGAGGCTAAGAGCCGATAAATGCTCTTTTTCCTAAGTCCCCGAAATGTACCTTTGCTTAGGGGCCCCTGATTGTATTTTTACATAGGACTCGATAAATGTAGGGGCCCAGAAAACCGTAAGCTCGGCTGCCTACGTTCAAGTAGAATAAACTACTTTGAATAAGATAATAACTGTTCAATATGTAATAGGACCACAAAACCAACCACCTAATCTCACTTTATATTTACTTCTATTTTTACCAACGTTTCCATGATATTTATCTCATTTTTTTCTTCCAATTTTAACTCGTTAGTTACGTAAACAAAAACTCGTGCAGATAATGACCTTCTCAAAATAGTTGGAGGTCAAATTTTACGAACAGTGTTTAATATCGAGGATATTCGAAACTAAAACAGCCACCAGATATTACATCATTACGAAATTTCTCTCCGTGACTTTTAAAATTTTATTATTTGTGTTTTATTAATTATTATTTTATTATTTGAATCTGAATGTTCACCGTGTCAATGCCTTAGGGTCCAAAGTGACCATGATTAAATAAAAATTGGATTTTTTAAAAAATGAATTGGAACTGATTATGTGGCCATTTGTCAATAAAGGATCGATACAATACATTGTTAAAAGCTGTAAACAGAATACTATATTTATGGCTACTAAAGTCTTTCATTCTATTAAAACAACGAGAGGGTAATTAATGACAACAGTAAGTAAAAAAAATTGTGAATGAACTGCTTATCAAATCTTAATTAATACACCACCGGCCTAGAGTTACGTAACTCAATAATGAACTTAAAAAAAAATAGAAAATAAAATACAGCAATTATAATTTTCTTATAAACTGTTTTTCTGTTTGCTCCATATTCGCCCCAAGTGTCAAGGGCATTATTTTCTGGAGATCGTGTTACTTCTTCTAGGTTATATCTGGACATCAGTGATTCTTGTACGGTATCAATAGCAGAAAATGGTTCACTTGGTGGTGCGCTCTGTTGTGGCAGGAATCATAAACACATAGCGCTGCTAGATCTCATGAGATGACAAGACAACCGCTATTTATATGGGGGGGGGGGCCCATAACAGAAATAAACTTAAGTCGAGATCCCAATGAATGACAAAATTTAGAAGCCCCGAGCTATCGTAGTTCTATATTGATGTGAACCTGATTCAGATATTGAGTAGAAAAAGTTCAAATATCACAAGAAACTACGACAGTGAGACTGAAAGGATGAAGTTTCATCTATTAATCTTATAACCACCAGTTCCCATCATGTCCGGGTGTGTAATGGCACAGTGTACTCCACGAGACCACTTGCAAGGTGGAGAAGGGAGTGACCTTAATAGGATTTGAACCCTTTATCACCCTTTTTTATATTTTAGGAAATATCACTTTCAAGGACAACATTTGATATAATTACACCTGTTCTTTAGTTAAGAGTCAAAGTAAATTCTGGGTCCCTGATTTCTTAAATACATTATACATAATATATACACTACACTTATACATAATTGATACACTAGAACTATTACTATTATTTTATCGATCTAAATTCATATCAAATAATGAATTTTACTTTACCGTTTTGCCAGATAAAAAGTATTTCAACATGGATATATAGCAGAGGTGTGCGGATCTTGAAATTTAGCGTCCGCGTCCGTCCATGGATTTCTATCAAAGATCCGCGTCCGCAGAATCTTACAACATTGGTTTGCAGTCAGTCCGCGCGTCCGCATTGCTGAAATTTAGCTGTTTAAATGACTTGAAGTTTTTTATGGTAACGCTAAAGAAGATCCGCGTCAGTCCGCGAGTCCGCAACTTAACCATACGAAGCGTCCGTTGTCAGTCCGCGGATTCGGAAAAGTCTGCGGATCTGCGTCCGCAAGCGGACGCGTCCGCTGTCCGCTCATCTCTGATACATAGTGGTGGCTTTAAACAATCGCCATGTTTGTCTATCCCCAATAAATTCACAGGACATAATCAATGAACATTTTAAACTCGATAACCTAACATTACGTGTAAACTGAAATTGTGAGAATAGACAAATAAACAAATGAACTCAAGAATTTTCTTTTTTTTTTTAAATAAGTAAAAACTTTTTTTTTTTTACAATCGACCACATCGTAACTGAGTTTCACCCTGTGGGTTGCCACAGCCACACTTTGAGAATTAATACATCAGGACACATAGAGGACACCACACAATGATTTCACCTAGATATATATACCAGTTACACATTTAAACGTATTCTTCAAGCTCACCAATTTATCAAACTCATTTTTATATCAAACTCTCCGATATATAAAATATACACACACCCATATATATCAATCAAACACCTTTATATGAAACCCAACTGTATATCAAACTCAACCGTATATAAAATACATATTGTAACACTATATATTTTTGTATATAATGTTATGTATGTGATGGATACTGTTGTAGACACCAATTTAACGTTGGAAATTGTCAACGTT
Organism: Bulinus truncatus; assembly: GCA_021962125.1. Taxonomy (NCBI): domain Eukaryota; kingdom Metazoa; phylum Mollusca; class Gastropoda; family Planorbidae; genus Bulinus; species Bulinus truncatus. The sequence goes on from JAGDYQ010000070.1 coordinate 4,225,884, forward strand.
ATGGTACTATCGTTGTTCCACCAAATGCAATACTTCTTGTTCTTCACTGCTGCTTCAATGTGACGTTATGGTTTGAACGTTATGTAGTTTGTTGATATTAGGTTATGTAGTAGCCGATATTCTCTCTGGTTTTACTTCAAAGATGGTAGCGTTCAGTCTCTTGGCACTCACACACAAACACACCATGAATAAAGCCAAGTTCCACGATTCAATAACATTTATTTAAATAATAATAAAACACAGATAGAATGCACTCAAGTGCCGAAATATTCACAAATATGCTTTAGCAGAATAAACGTTGACTGTGTACTGTTAAAATTCAACTTATCTCTGAATGTATACTGTCTTCTCGTATGAGTAAGAGTACGTATATTTAATAACTTGATTTCTCTCTGAACACCTGTATACTGTCTTATCGTATAATAGTACGTATACTTAATAACTTGTCAATATATGTATACTGTCTTGCGGTAAGAGTACGTATATCTAACATGTATACTGTCTTACAGGCAAGAGTACGTATATCTAGTATGTATACTGTCTTGCGGTAAGAGTACGTATATCTAATATGTATACTGTCCTACGGGCAAGAGTACGTATATCTAATATGGTTTCCTGATGTCTCTATCTCTATAGTCGTTCTGTCGATCGGTAGGTCTCGATGTCTTTCGTCAGCCTCCCGAAATTTCCGCTACATCTCTTTTTATGTGATGGTGAATTATCACATGCCCCGAACGCCCAGAACTTCTGATTGGCTCCCTAACACCCTTTCTAACTCATCTACATATTAATGAATCTTATTCCAGCCTAGGGATTGGTGCGGCTAAAAACTCACTATGGCTAGTATTTCTTTGTCTCCCTAATTACGTCTTATCACGTACATCCGGTGTCATCGACGCTCATTGACAGATTTATTCCACCCAAAACAAAGATAACACGCTGGAATTCTAATTATCAAAATCTCTGCCGTTTCCTTGGCCCATGAACTTTCAATGTTGACCACCCAACTAAACCAGTGGTTCTAAAATTGTATGAATCTATCTAAAACTATTGTTACACATATATATCAAACTCAACTATATATCAAACTCAACTTTATATCAAACTCAACTATATAACTGAGCTATATATCAAACTCAACTGTATATCAAACTCAACTATATATCAAACTCAACTATATATCATAGCCTAACTCCTATAACGTTCAGTCTGATACAAAAAGACAATTACAATCAATGTGTTTATGTAAGAACACAATTATTAACTTTCTAAACAATAACATATTATGTTAGTATCTGTGCAAAAATATATGCAGACCCATTCTTATTCACATACCAACTAGGAGACCGCTACGGACCCTTCCCCTTGAAACAGGGGCCCTTCAAATATTAATTCCTTAGAAATATATTTATATTAGGGCCTCCAAATCTTTTGAAAAAAAAAACGTGTTTTGATTCGATTTACCCAACTCCATCACTTTTCTCCATTGAAATGTTTCGACATTAATAGTTGATTCAGGTGAAACGTTCAGCGAATGAATTTTTGAACGGTTGCCTGACATGAAGTCGTCAACAATTTAAATGGTGCACAGCGAAAAAGGTGAAACAATTTTAAGGAAAGGTCAAGTGTCTTCACCTTCATTGAATCACGTTAGAAACTGGACACAAACTTTAATCAAAACAAATTCTTCAGAATGTTTACACTTGTTATCAAGTGTTATGTATATAATTATAAGCATTGAATTATTGAGGACACCTTGTAAGAGGTACATTCCACGCTGAAAGACAGGTCGCATCAAGTATCATTGCCCATAAAATCTAATGATATTTGGGGCCCTTACTTTCACCTTTGCTTAGGGCACCCAATTATTTAGGAGACCATACCCAGCTCCCCTCCACCCCCCCCCCCTATCAACCAAGGTACCTCAAATTTTGTGTAGGGACGTCGAAATCGTACTATACAGCGGGCCCCAATAGCTATACCTTTGATGGGCCAACTACGGCCTGCGGGACCAATGCTGCCCGCCCGGACTGTCTAATCCGGTGAAGCACATCACTTATTATTTCTGTTTGTTTATTTCATTGATATTTTAATTTATATTTGTTCATGCCAACACTTTATCCATCTGCTATTGGACTGGCCCTCAGATAAAATTTTTGATTCCCACAGTGAATACCCGAGACTCAAAAAGTCTGCCCACCCTCTCAGCTATACTCAATGGGATCAAGAGATATAACCTCATCCTTACAGTGGTCTCATGGGATTGGAAACACTGTCTCTCAGACTTAAAGTTATTGCATTGGATTACACTGAATCATTGAAATATACACAAAAAAAAAACAGACAATGTGAGAGATAATGTAAAAATTGAACCCTGGCAGCTAGTATCTGCTGTATATCAGTTGACAAGCGGGCAATCAAACGTTTGAAACCATGAGTGGAGTTTGTTTAGTCTCAAGGTCAAAAGTAAATCCTTCGTGCTCACCAGAAGAAAAAAAAAACTTGCCACGGTGAAAGTACTTGCCTATATATAAAGTCCAGAATAAAATTTCAAACTTTCTTGTGGTCAAATCACATTGTGGTCAAACTATGTCATGGTCAAATCGTATTGAGGTCAAACTATCTTGTGGTCAAATTATCTTGTGTTAAAATCGTATTGTGGTCAAAGGTTCTTGTGGTCAAATCACATTGTGGTCAAACAATGTCATGGTCACGTCGTATTAAGTTCAAACTGTCTTGTGGTCAAATTATCTTGTGGTCAAATCGTATTGTTTTCAAACGTTCTTGTAGTCAAATCGTATTGTGGTCAGCAATGTAACATAGTGATGTGATTTGTAACTGTCAGTTTAAAAACTCGCACCTAACCTACCAAAATGACCATACATAGTCAACAGAACCGCTCTTAAAGATAAGCCAAGCTAGGCATGAGCCTATATTCCTTACTGCAAAGCAGTTGGATGCCCTTAAAGTAAAAACCCTAATATGTATGATCTAAAGAGGACCCCGAGAGGTCATTTTATCTAGGGCACTCAAAACATCTCTATACGTTTCTGTCTATGGTCCACTAGCACATAAAACAATGTACTGGTCAAGCACTGGAATGGAATCCACAAGGCGTGATGCTGTTGAGACCATACGCTCCGACTGGGGATAAAATCAAAAAAAGATGAATGCCCAGAAACGGCCCTTAATATGCTAAATGAAATTAAGTGCGTCCTTGACCTGAATTGAAAATTCCAGGAATCTTCTCTGCCGTGCAATAGGGTTACAGCACCGCCGGCTATTTAACCTGATTTTTTTGTATTGCACCCCCCCCCCACTATTATTGCTATTTCCCCAAATGATGAAAGCTGGTCAATGGGGCTATGTAGCCCCAGCCCCCCCCCCCACCCCGACCTTTTCTATCACCAGATTTATATTTCAGAGAGACCCCATTTCCTTGGCCTGTCATTTCATCAGAGACGTGTTGTTTCAGCGGTGGAGAAATCAAGCACTTGAAGTTGGTTCTATGTTCGCCATGGGGACGGGGGCAGAAATTGTTGGGAAACATTATTACATTGGACTCACTCTGAGTGAGTGTGTGTGAGAGAGAGAGAGAGAGAGAGAGAGAGAGACAGAGATAGACAGAGATAGACAGAGAGAGAGAGAGAGACAGAAAGAGAGAGTCAGAGAGAGAGAGAGAGAGAGAGAGAGAGATTTTGGGTTAAAGAGGAAAGGAGTTATATAAAAGCCCATTTTGTGCTGATCTTAAAAAATGAAATCGATGATTTGATATATTTCGTAGGAATAGTTTTTGTATCTCGGAGATATTGATCATGCTTCACACATATAAAGTAAATTCAGTGTCAAAATTTGATATTGATTCCACGCGTCAACATATTTTTTTAGCACAACTATTTCATAAGTACACCATAAACTGGACGGAAGTGAACTCTCATTAAAACATGGGGCATGGTCTATATTTTTAAACAAAAATTACTCATAAGAGTTCATTAAGTATCAACATTTTTTATGATCATGGTTTTATTCGCAGTGTGTGTGTGTGGGGGGGGGGGGCTAATTGAAGCATCTGGAATACGGCAGCTGCAGATAATTAACTTTAATAGAGACACAGGTGTCGCTGTGTTGTGCAATTGTTTAAAGGAAGATAGTCTAGTGGGCGGAGATGTGCTTCTTGAAATTGTAAATTACCTCATCCTAACTTAATAGTGTTGACACTAAAACACGTTGGCAACACTTCTTTGAATAATTTAAATAATTTACTGAGAAACCAGGTGAACAGAATAAGTCAGGGGTTGGTCGTTCATCAGGCTCTTTTCTATTAAAAAGTTTGTTGTGGTTTTTTTGGCGGAATGGTGGAGAAATTGGCGTTGTTAAAATGTGAATGTTTGGGTTATGGTTATTGTTTTTGTGGGGTCCAAGACAAACCCGCTGTGGAGAAAACCTGTTTTAGACGTCGGGAAATTAATATTCTTTTAAACAAATTTTGAAGTGTAATACTTCATCTTATGATCTACAACAAAAAGAACAACAAAAACCAGTACTTAGAAATATTTAGTCATCTCTATTTGGGTCAGTACTTAGGAATATTTACAGTAATCTCTACTTGGGCCTGTACTTAGAAATATTTACAGTAATCTCTATTTGGGATACACGACATGAGTTGCTGGCCTTGACCATCTCAAACCTTGGGAATTATAAATGCTTGATGAAGATCTAATGAATTCAGAATTTATGAATATCTGCCCATGAAATGAACTTAGAATCCTGTGGCATCTCTGTGTGCCTGTGTGGAATCTAGTATATATTGGATACGAACTGAAAGTTTTCGCGATCTAATTTTTGAATATCTGCCCATGTAATGAACTTAGATTTCAATGCCTGTATGAGGAATTAAATATATTCTGGATACGATCTATCTATCTATCTATCTATCTATATATCATCTATCTATCTATCTATCTATCTATCTATCTATATATCATCTATCTATCTATCTATCTATCTATTAATTTAAATATCTTACTAAATTTCTTCACTAGTGTATCTGCCTTTCAGCCTAACTTTTAACTATGTATCTGTCTGTCTTTATATTTCTCTCTCTCTCTCTCTCTCTCTCTCTCTCTCTCTCTCCCTCTCTCTCACCCAATAAATGTACACACAAATAGATATCTCAAACTAAAATCTAGAGAAATAATAAGTAGGCAAAATATTAACTGCATGAAAAATATTGATATAACATGTAGAGCATTATTTAAAAACCCTCAAGCGTGGTAGGAAATATTTTTTCAAATGGATAAATAGATCACTTGTCTGTTACGTCACTTCCTTTTTTTTATCTTGCTCGTTAGACCCAAAACACAACATTTTACATCTGTTCTCCATGGCCCGAAGCATTATTGCTTGCATGTATATTATTTTAAGTAAACTCTTTCCTTAAAATTGCTAAATTTAACGAGTGCAGAAAACGCATTAATGTGTGTGAGTAGATTAAATTGAAAAAAAAAAATGAAAATATTTTATAAAATTGTTTCAAGTAAAGAGATAATTATTATCGTAAAATGTCAAGAAACTTGGAGAATGAGAAAAGAAAGTGTAAAAAAATGTCGAAGGACGTAAATCACAGAATAAACGAAAGGGTTTATAAAATTGAAGGCAGCAATTAAGTTCGTAATTATCAAATACCACTTTGTCTATTATCAAATAAACTGCATGTTGTTTCATAAAGAGAATGTCTATAAACTAATGCACCAAAAGACTAAAAGAGTACACTGTTTTCGTTTGTTTGTTGTAAGTTTTAGTACAAACAGCATTCGCTTATCTCTAAAGACTTGTATTGACATTTGATCTTTAAATATTTGTATTACAATAACGTGTTTTATTTATGTATTTATAAAATACTATCCATTGTAATAATATCTATTTCAACATGAATATAATGACAGTGGCGAAACTTGAAGGCTGGTGGGGGTGGGGTACCGGCAAGGGGCGTCATTCCACCACTAGAGTTTTATTATTTGGCAAAATATATCTTGGGTGGGGTAGGTGGAAGTGGGAGAGTACTTTCTGGTAATAACCCTCTGTCAGGGTATATGTTTTGGGCTATCACTGCTATCAGCCTTGACAGGTTATTACTTTTTTATATCATTGTGAACTGGAGGCGTGTATTTGGTAGCTGTGGCGGTTCTTTATTATTTACAAATCACAACATCAAATAACTTGATATAAGAGTACTTTGCTGATTCAAGTATTTATTCTCGACACAATAATATTATAAATAAAATGATGAAATAAATTCCGAGTACATATTGAAAAATCAATCCAATAAATTATCACATTCAAATAGGAACTCAATCAAGTTCTAAGGATCCATCTATAATATCCAAGTACATGTATATAAAAAAAACTGTCTAGCACAATATCTCCAACATGGAGGTGAACTATAACTCTCTCGTGATCACTCAGAATAAATAATATATATCACTCAGAATAACTACAATGACACGTCTCTCCTATACGAGAGTGGATCTTCAACTGTCTTAAATAATTCTTTCTTACTTCCGGAAATATAAAAAACTCGGATTTAGTTAAATTAAAAGTGATCTTACTGTTTCGAAACAATTATATTTTTACACGAAACAATTATACCTTTACACTTCTATACCTTTACACAATTATACCTTTACACCTCCCCACCCACCAAAAATGTGCAACATTTCTCTAAAAAAAAAACTATTATTAATTGCACTATAGATCTGTACCATCCTTAATTTATGATAAGTTACAATCAATGTATTAAAAAAAATATTCCACTCTATGCAACTAGAGTAACTATATACATCAATATATATACACTTGTATTTCTATTTATAATAAGTTATCTACAAAATAACATTATAGGTGCATATATTTGCATCAACATCATGAAAAAAATTGACAGAAGTTACAACCATAAATTATATGTCTTACAATGTGGTATCTTAATACTACAGCATTGTCAAAATCAAATTAATTATTTTATCAATTGTTACTGTATACAACATGGCATATCGTGCCGAAGCGATGCCAAAATATATTCTATATCCCCATTAAACTCAATTACAATATCATGGCATTCCTATGCCCAACTTAAATATATGCGTAGTTATCCGAAGAAATTCAAATAAGACAGTATGACAATACCGATGTCCATACTCTTAATTCAATAAATAATAATCATCAGCCACCTGGCTGGATCTCATGGGGTACAATCAACATACAGCGTCCCTGCTGCTTATATGGTCCTTTCCGACCAACCCTTGGATAAACCAAGTACAATAACTAATTGAGAAAAAACAAATGATTATGAACAATATTACCTAAGTCCATCTCAACATTATAACTAATTCATAGTACCAACATAATATATTCCACAGTTTCAAATTACACAATGTCTAACAGTGGTATACTTTTTTTTTTTTTTTTTTTTTTTTTTATCCTGTTATATCAATATGTATATCACCTCAAAATTTGGTGAACAAGTACAAGTTTGTGGTATCCAAATAATTACAAGTAATGGTAACAACTAATCATGTCACAAAAAAAAATGTTATTTCATGTTACCAAAATCTATGTAAACAATCTTCCTAATATGTACTAAGTAAATGATAAAAATAATGTACAATACCATTATATACAATAATTTGCTAATCAATGTCAATTCATGCAATATTTAAAAAAAAAAATAAATTACAATGCCAATGTATGCCATCTCAAAAAAAAATTTTGTTCAATGCCATTATATAGAATAAATTGTTCACAATGTCTTTCTATTACAAAAAAAATTGCCATGTCAGTGTTTTTAAACACCAACCTAACCTTAACAATCTTCAAAAAAAAAATTATTGCCAAGTCATTTATTAACATGAAGTACAATGTGCCATAATCAACAAAAATATAATCATAATATATCATGCTGAATGAATTTATATTCTTGAGTAAGAATTTCTAAAAAAAAAAAATTACTATGTGTTACCAAATATGCTAACTCAAATCACTATTCTCCATTTATAATATCTATGTAAATCACATCATTATTTATCAATGTATGTATATATGTGTACTAGTTAAGTCTAAGATAAATTTCATTTAACAATCAAGAAAAATATTTTGTATGTTATTAATTGTTATTTAATTATTATGCCAGCAACAAAATATCTGATCAATTTATTCAGTTAGCCTTGATAAAATATCTGGTATGAAATTGTCTGAATGCTTAATATGTGCTAAATCTAAATCTATCATTTTCATCTAAGTCTTGTTTCTTATTAAACAATGTGCCTCTTGAATGTGTGTGTTTTCTCAAACTGGGTTTCAAATAAGAAATATGTCTAAGTTTAAAGCAATTATTCATTGTGTGACCAAAATTTTTACAGTAGCTACATTGAAGCTTATTAAAATAATTTGTATGTTTATTTATCTCATATATTTGTCTTGTTCTGCATTTATTGTTATTTACATGGTTGGATTTATTCTGTACATGTCCATTTCTATAGTCATTTTGTGGTTGTTTATCTCTCATTTTGCTATTGTGTGTATGTCTATTACTATATGTCTTCTGTGGTTGTTGTCTAATTCTGATGTTTTCTTCATAGGTATTACTAGTTTGTTTATATCTAAAGGGGCAAAATGATTGTTTGTGACCAAAATTATGGCAGCAATAACATTCAATATGTTTAAACTTTAGGGTGCATCTATTTGCTTTATGGTCAGGTTTCTTACAATGAAAACATATTAATTTGTGTTTATCTGATACTGTTGACTCTTTCTTACCTTGTTTATTATTATGTGTAACAACTGAAATTGAGTTTATTTGTTTTACTATTGTTGCCTCTGTCTGTTTTTCAGAATTTTGCATAGTTTGCATTATAGTAGTAGTATCATTTTCTATCGGGTCCTTATCTATAGATTTCAGTACTTTTTGTATGTTTATTTCTTTGTTACTTAACCAAAATGTAAATAACTCTTGAGAATTATCTGGTTTAATGTCTGGAATATTACCTATAATTAAAGGGGCTACTGGTGATGTCATAGCTATGGCCTCAATTTTCCCACTAATCCATGGGGTGTCTATATCTATCATGGCTTTCTTACAGCTAAGTGTGTGACCATTTCCTAATTTAATATCTTCTGAACTGTCCATCATGCACTCATGTGGAACAAGAGATACATCTACCACTACACATGTAGCACCTGTGTCTCTAAGACACATAACCGGTTTATTATTGAGAAAACAGGGGTAAAATATCAAATTACCATTGTTACTTAGCAAAGCATTAACATTATGCACTTTGTTATTTCTATTTAAGGATCTGCCTCTATCATTATTATGTCTAGGAGGACTATTGTTTGGTGACTGTCTATTTCTATATTGTCCCTGATAACTACCAGAAGATCTATCATTACTGTTTCTATGATACTGTCTATTGGGTATATATCTGCTTTCTTTTACCTGACCATTATTCACATATCTATTTCTGTTGAGATATAATTTGCATTTGGCTATATTGTGTCCTGGGTTATGACAGTAATAACAAGTCCTTTGCATCCTATTAGGAAATCTGGCAGGTAAGCTTCTATATCTATTATCATTGTAACTGTATTGTGATCTGTTTTTGTGTCTAATGGCACTAAAAGTATTGTCATTCTTACTTTTGAACATGGGGACATCTTGATTACTATCTTTATAATCAGATAATGTGGAAATAAGATCTTTCTTGCAATTGACCTTCTTTAATTTAATGAAAGAGAATAATTTGCTGGAGCTTATGTTTAAAATTTTGTCTACTAGCATTAATTCTATAATTTGTTGGGGATCAGATGCATTTATGCCAGCCATTTTAATGTAGTTATTTAAATAGGACTCCAATTTATTTATATAGGCTGTAGGGTGTTCTGTTTCAGTCATTATTGAATTGTGGAACAGATTCCTATAGTGTTCCTCAGTTTTGTTATGAAAATCTAAGAGGTGTTGCTTAATTTCATTATATGATTTATGTTCTGGTCGTCCTAACATTTGCAATACGCTTACTGATTCACCACGGAATGCTTCTAGTACATATTTAGTCCACTCAGACTCTGGTATATTGTTAACTGTAAGTATAGATTCAAAATTGGCCAAATATGCATCAATGTTACCATCTTTAGAATTAAACTGAGCTATATGTGGTCTACCACCTGTATTATTCTTTTGCAGTGTTTTTGTGTGTTGCTCTGAGTCTATTCTTTTCATTTCTATTTCTGCTTCTAATCTTTTTATTTCTAACTGTATTTTCTCTTTCTCTAACCTTTCCTGTCTGTCTAATTTCTCTTTCTCTAATCTTTCCTGTCTGTCTGCATCTAACTTTTTCATTTCTAATTTCTCTTTCTCTAACCTTTCCTGTCTGTCTGCCTCTAATTTATCCTTTTCAAGGTTTCTAAGAGCAAGTCTTTCTTCTCTATCTATTCTTTCTTTATTTAATTTCTCTTCTTTTTCAATGTTTTCTTTAATAAATTGTAGGAGTTTCTCTCCTGTTAGACCATATTTTTCACCTCTCCTCTCATATACTTCCCATAAATTGTCTTCTATATTTTTAGCCTCCATATTGCCGGTTCAGATATATCAAATAGGGAAATATAGTGAGAAAAATCACTATTATAGAAAAATATATGATACTGATACTGTATCACTGGCAATACATAAATCTAAAATCAATGTAACCTCAAGAAAAATTCACTGGCACTGATCAATATTAATTGGCACTAAATATTACTAACTGGCATTGACTACATGGCAAAAATCATTATACAATATTGTACATTGAAGTAACAAAAATAGAAGGGGGGTCAGTGTTCAGTGTCCAATAAATGATAAATAATAAAAAAAAAATAATTATGAAGAAATAAGGTTTTTACAAGACAGGACTTAAACGATAACAGAATCAGCGAAAAAAAAAAATTCCTAATAGAGTATGATAGTACACATGAGAGAAAAATAATGATTAAACTAGACGAGACATCGACAAAACTGGTAGAAAAAAAAAATTTCGGACAATATTTAAACAAAGGGGGTTTTAAACAATGAACAAACAAGTCGCAGACAACTAAATATTTACATGATATCGATAATCTATCTGGATCCAAAATTAAAGATCCAGAAAGAAAATCAGTATGTCCTAACAGAAAGCGCCAGATGACTAGTTCAACTGACTCACCACTCCACCACCCATTAATGAAACAAATAACATAAATGAACACTGATTATAAGGGGAAAATAAAATAGGAGAGAAGAAAAAAAAAATTATTTAAATTTAAAGTAAATATATTTACTTGTCTTCCTTGTTCTGCTGTTCTTTCTTCTTGTCAAAAGCTTAACTCGGATGCTCCTGGTTCCTAATAATGTTAATACAAGCACTAACAAGCACAGTCTTTAGTGTTGTGTGTAGCAAGCAGCCATCTTGACCTGAATTCCTCTTGTGTAGTGACGTCACGGCAGTCAAAGTTCTTCAGTATACAATGTCAAAAAGAAAAAGGACGAATTCTGTAATTATGGATACTTGTACACTCATCAAAGTGTAAAAGAATTATTTGGCATACAATTGCCAAGCACGACAAATGACTGAACAGTAGAGACTGTCGCAATCAATTAGAGATGTTAGTTATTAACGATCTCAGTGTCGGAACACGTCGACTTGAAAATGTGGGTCACTGTGCTGTGGGTCACCGTGGGGCTCCGTCGGGTTGAATCGACTTCTTCTGGTGCCGCCTCTGGAAGATGAACTTTTACTTGCAAACTGGTAACAGTATACTGGTCTCTCTGGTCTTCGGGATGCTTAGGTTCTCCATGCTGCCACCATTTGTCAGGGTATATGTTTTGGGCTATCACTGCTATCAGCCTTGACAGGTTATTACTTTTTTATATCATTGTGAACTGGAGGCGTGTATTTGGTAGCTGTGGCGGTTCTTTATTATTTACAAATCACAACATCAAATAACTTGATATAAGAGTACTTTGCTGATTCAAGTATTTATTCTCGACACAATAATATTATAAATAAAATGATGAAATAAATTCCGAGTACATATTGAAAAATCAATCCAATAAATTATCACATTCAAATAGGAACTCAATCAAGTTCTAAGGATCCATCTATAATATCCAAGTACATAAAAAAAACTGTCTAGCACAATATCTCCAACATGGAGGTGAACTATAACTCTCTCGTGATCACTCAGAATAAATAATATATATCACTCAGAATAACTACAATGACACGTCTGTCCTATACGAGAGTGGATCTTCAACTGTCTTAAATAATTCTTTCTTACTTCCGGAAATATAAAAAAACTCGGATTTAGTTAAATTAAAAGTGATCTTACTGTTTCGAAACAATTATATTTTTACACGAAACAATTATACCTTTACACTTCTATACCTTTACACAATTATACCTTTACACCCTCCACCCACAGCCCCACCCCCTCCACGCTCCTCTTTGTATCTGGCAACGGCCGGAAACAAAACCTGTTATCGTTAGCTATTAAATTGAGTACTAAAAGTTCAGCCCTGATCTCTATCCCCGGGTGTTGATAGGTGAGGGGGGAGGGGGTAAAGGGGGGATAACAAGTGATGGTATTACATGAATTGATCACTTCACCCAGTCTTAACATGATGTGTGGGTTAACTCTAGGTGAAAGTCTGAAGTGAAGCCAGTAAACACTTGTCAGATGGGAGGATAACGTTGATTCCCTACAGCCTCAACACACCCCCCACCTCCACAACTCCATCCCGCCCTCCCACAAACCTGGAACTGTTGACGTCCTTCATTTTTTTTCAAAAAGAACCTGTTATCACATAACCAGACGTACGATTGTCTATTTCAAACATAACCAAACATATGTCAGTCTGAATGTGGAGTTTACGGGAACATTAAGTTCTTTCAACTGTTATCTTAACTTGAACTTGTCAAAAGAAATGTTCCACATACTTTGTTCTTGAACTTTTCTACTGCACATAATTCTTTTTTAATTGAACGATTCTATTTTAAGTGACAGGGACATAATATACATATATATTTCGCATATTTTATAAAGCAAGCGTGATGATGCAAGAGTTCATAGAGAACTGAATCATGTTTATTGCAATAGCAAAAATGTACCATGTACAGCCTTCCCATAGTGAATGTAACAATATTTTTGTTGTAAAGTGACAGTGACAAAAGTTTATATTTTAAAACCGCGTTAATTTTAACTAAGAGAACCATGCTGTAACAAACAATTTGGAGCCACATGTGGCTTTTCCTTTGAGCCGTGTGCGGGTCCAAATGAGCCATTCTAGTCGATATTTTTTAAAATTAATTTTTATCTAAACCCTTTTTATATAAAATATCTGCATCATTAGAAGCTGTCATTGTTGCAAACCATTGAAGCTCTCACTCCAGATAGGCTTAAGATACATATCTTATTAAAATATAAACAAAGAAACCTCACTAAGAAATTATGGATTATTTAAATCTTCCATCTGCAGAGTAAAACTAATTTGGCAGTATTGTTCTTTATGGTAACTGTGTATACTGTGTGAGGGTTAAACTGTGTATCTTTTATTCAAAATAATTATTTCGTACCTAAGTGATATTTTTTATTAGTTTTATTTTATTTCAATGAAATCAGTTGAAACAACTAACCATCGAGTAGTGGTGAGTTGTGCGGACAATCACTGACACTCGCGAATAACTGAACTTGCAGTGGCTGACAGCCATAATCTGCAAAGGTATAATGAACGTGACACAATGTCTCCGTCAGTTGTAATGGCAGTGACGCAATATGTCCTTCAGTCTTAATGACAGGAACACAATATGCCATTCAGTCTTAATGACAGAGACAAAATGATACCGTCTCAGTCTTAATAACAGTGATACAATATGTCAGTCAGTCTTAATGATAGTGCTACAATATGTCAGTCTTTGTTAATGACAGTGACACAATTCGTCAATCATTCTCATTGACATTGACTAACACAGGCAGCAACTAAACATTTTGGCAACTTGCAAACATTGAATATTGACACTCAAGACTGACATTCTCACTAACAGATGACAGAGCATGTCCGTCAGTAGCCAACACAGTGATCCGACCTGTCTGCCGTAGGTACATTGACACTCAGACTGACATTCTCACTAACAGATGACAGAGCATTTCCTTCAGAAACTGAGACAATGACCCGACCTGTCTGCCGTAGAGACATTGACCTGCAACCAAAAATATGCAGGTCTTATTGACAGTAACAAATGCTTGCTGTTGGTGACAAGTTTCCCAATCTACCCTCTCTATCCCCCCCTCCCCGGGGTCTATCTCTTTCTCTCCTTACCCCTCCCCCCAAAAAATTAAACAACTTGTTATCTATTTCTGCACCTGCTTCACTCTCACCAGAATACGAAAACATTCCACTACCCAACTATTTTTCTTTGTTTTCATTTCCCTGGTAATGCAACAAATAGAAAAAAACACACATTTTACACCCAATGTCCAGGTGTGGATGTTACGTCGGAAGGATGGTCCTAATGCTAATCCTTGCCACGAACAGGTCGCTGTCTAGAAGTATGAGAGAGTAAATGTAGATGTTCTGATGACAATATTTCTATTTTCACAGCTCACGTACAACCTCCGCTAATAAGTCAACAAATACCGGTTTCTTTGCTAATAACACAAGTTTTATTACATACATACATATATATATATATATATATATATATATATATATGTATATATATGTATGTATGTATATATATATATAGATGTTGACGCCAGTTCTTCTCGCATACAGTACTTCAGTTTACCTCACACTCTTCCGCTCCTGCTCTCTCCTCCTCCTCCTTTCTCTCTCTTCCTCTCTCCGACTCTATCCGACTCTGCTATCTAGTCCTCAGACTCTCTTCTCTCTCTATCTCTCTCCGACTCTCTCTCTCACATACAAAATCGTCCAGCTTATATACAGTAAACGATTGGCTTGGCATCCCTGATTTATTATTTCTAATTAATTCTTAACCCACTAACTCTGGCCTGGGACGTGGGAAAGAGATCTGACATCTTGAAAAAGGGGCATGTGAAACTTTCTAACTCAGCATCCCCGGTCCCCAAACCTCATCCTACGTGTCCCGAGCTGGCGATTCCCAATCAATTAACAACCTCCCACCTAGGAATCTGACACGGTGACCTAGGTCACAATGACACAGCCCTTTCCCAAGTTGATTTTTGTTCCTGAACCAGTAAACCATTGTGCTCAAAAAAACCTACATCGTAACAGTGGATTATGAAGAACTCGGTGACCTGCCATTGATTTGTCAACCTTTCACAGCAAATTAAAACTTTTCCGCCAGGTCTCTCCATGTGTTTGTCTTTGCACCCATGATTCTTAAAACTGTATTTAATTGTTTGTGGTTATTCGTTGCTTATTGAAAGACGGAAGTTACATGTTTATTAACCTGTCTATTCCATCAATGATAAACATTGAATCGTGTTGTCTGTTTTATGACATTTACTTCTATTAGTCTAATTTTTTTGTGGCAATTTATGTCCGGACTCATTAGACAACATCAGCGGTTCTAATTTTCTGATTTTGTGCCCCAGAACCCTACGTGAAAATCTGAGTGTACCCTTAATAAAGCTTCTCTCCATTGGGCCATTACAGAAAGGGCTCCAAAAATGATTGAAAATGATTGGGGTCGTATATAGTAGATCGATACGTGTTTTGGGAAAGGGTCAAGGTGAAATGAGATGGTGCTGCTTTGATGTGTTTGAAGTCCCTGTAAGAATGAGATGAAATCTCTTAGATCCTATAAACTACTAATGAGACGGTTTGTATGGTGCACTTCTTTCATCCCCCCACCATAACCGATAGTGCAATGGCCATGGAGGGACCACGGAAGACATAGCGGGGACTTAAGCCAAGACCTGAAAAAATTTCCTTGGTCCTCACTGGGGATCGAACCAGGTACCTTCAGGTCGACAGTCGAGTGTTTTACCACATGATCACCCGTGGTGCTTTGGTAGCGAGGCGGATCTTCACACGCAGCACTACTGGGTTACTGGTTCGACTCCCGCTGAGTCCGAGTCTCCTGTCTTCAGTAGTGCCTCTATGGCCATTGCACCACTGGCTATGTTCATGATGAAAGGAAGGACTTATAAAAAAAAAGAAGATACGTATTCATTTTGAGAAACGATTAAAAGTTGTACTTACTACAATAATAGAACACAATCAAAACAATGAATACAAAATTAAAAAAAAAATAACCCGCGTTTTTCACTTCTTTTATCAAAATGGACGAGACAGCTATTGGAAACAAACACTTCATTTAGTACCTTGTAAGACCTATAAAAATCGCTCAAGCTACAGGTTAAACTGCCAGACAGTCCAGCAATGTCTTTTATTTCACCCAGTGCATGCAGCTCGGCCCACCGACAGAAATTTCGGTCCCCTGGCAGGGCTGTCACGCCCCCCCCCCGTGCTGATAATAATATTTCAGAAGGTAATTGCCCCTGGTCAATTGCCCCCCCCCTCTCGGCGGTACTGCATGCAGACCCAGCAATGGTGGGAATGAAACTAATGGGCTGCTGAAATCATCGCAGGGACTTTAGTACAAGAAATAAGTTCTTAAAAAAGCATCAGCGTACTTAGATTATTGGGAAAACCCAATCTTCATTATTGCCAAGCGACTGAAAGTTAACACTTATATACATACTGTACTAGAACTTTAAAGCTCAAATTTAAATCAGTTGAAAACGAAACAAAAAACCCATAACATATGATTGTTGCACTTGGTCACTCCTTGAACCTGATATTCAGAAATATTCAACGTGTTATTCTAGCGAAATGAAGTCTCCAAATGAAAGCCATTCAATCGGTGACATGTTATTAACACCACCGGTCTTGAGATGTATGATTGTATTATTTATCATTTAAAGTGAAATCTCCCGGGGATGTTATGATTGACGGGCGTGGTGTAGGGTCACCCTGGCTCATTGCGTGGCTGAAATCTTGTTTTCATTACGCCAACTGGCCATTTTTTAAAGGTTACTCTGACCTGAAAATGAAAGCACACAAAAAAAAATACGAAAAAAAAAAAGAATTAATCTCCTAGCGACGGAAAAAATATATAGGTCGAATGGAGTTTTGGGTGAGTCGGTGACACCGTGACACCGTGACACCGTGGTTGTAAACCTGGCAGTCGTAGTGCGGGTCCAGAGTTCAAGCCCAGAAAACTCCAGTCAAATGTGCCCTCTGTGGCGCCTTCATGATCACTGAATGCATCCCACCCAGTGACATATCAGCTTTATGTTCAATAGCGAACGGACGGATGGTCGAGCAGAGTAAAGCGCTTGACTGTCGACCTAAGGGTCCTGGGTTTGAACTTTGGCGATCTTTCCATGTTCTGGTGAAAGTTTATTGAAAGTTTGTCGAGCAGAGTAATGCGTTTGACTGTCGACCTGACGGTATTGGGTTTGATTGAACTTTGGTGATCTTTCCATGTCCTGGTGAAAGTTGGCTGAAAGTCCCCACAGCTAAAAATGGGTACCTGACCTCTAATTGGGAAACTAAAGGCGGGTGGGCGTTGTGCTAGCCACACATTCCCTTAATATACCGGGTCTTCAGAAACAGTTGAGTGGTTGATCTGGTGGCTACAGAAACAGTTGAGTGGTTGATCTGGTGGCTACAGAAACTGTTAAATGCTTCATCCGGTGGCTACAGAAACAGTTGAGTGCTTCATCTGGTGGCTACAGAAACAGTTGAGTGGTTGATCTGGTGACTACATAAACAGTTGAATGCTTCATCTGGTGACTACATAAACAGTTGAATGCTTCATCTGGTGGCTACATAAACAGTTGAATACTTCATCTGGTGGCTACAGAAACAGTTGAATGCTTGATCTGGTGGCTACATAAACAGTTGAATGCTTCATCTGGTGGCTACATAAACAGTTGAGTGCTACATTTTGTTGCTACAGAAACAGATGGATACTGTAAACGTTACTTTTTAAGATCCACAAAGTTAACGAAATTAACAATATTTCTTTTTTATCACTTTATTTCTTTTAAAAGTGTACCTGTTATTGATAATTAATTACTTTTCGCGACAACATACTTTTTTTTAAAACCTTCACACAATTTCTGCATTGAACCTGTAGAGGACGGTATAAGGTCAGAATCACATCATGCAGACAAAGACACGGTACATCAGCTGGTCAGACGTTCAATGAGGCGTGACAGAATTTACTTGAAACCTGTGCCGAAGGTCTGAGAGAATTCATTAAGTTGGAATCGATTATTTTTTTTTCTTTCTTTCTTTAAATCCCAGAGTGAATTTCTCTGTTTGACAGTGACATGTAACAACTGTCACAACAGCTTCGCCTACAGCTGGGCGTTATTTGTCTGTGATGTAGTGTGTATACTTTTTACAGTTTCAGATGAATTCAATTAAGAAAAAAACACATCAGAGAACGTATTATTAATGTATATGTGTGCTATTTGGTAATATATATATATATATATATATATATATATATATATATATATTTATATATATATATATACTTATAAGAGGCATTTGTTGTCTGTCTGTCTGTCTGTCTGTCTGTTCCCTTATAACTCGAGATCCAGATAACCAAATAATGTGAAATTTGTTACACATACACATAATTACATGAGGAAGGTTATAGGACAGGTTTCGTTTCATCTCGATGTGTAGTTTAATTGTAATTAATTTTTTTTTATTTTAGTATTTTACCATATTAAAAAAATCTATAAATAAAAATTCCTCTGTGACGTCATTTCCCGAATAGAACTTGCGCGCATAACCTATTAAAAATTGAGATCATGTTTATGTGGCTCGCTAGCACAGTCGGTTACTCGCTTGGCCGTGACTCAAATTTGGCCGACTATGTGTGGGTTCAAATCCCGACAGTGAAATTTTTTTTTTTTTTTAATTTTTTTTTCAGAATAATCTCTATACTTATAAGACGCATTTGTTGTCTGTCTGTCTGTCTGTCTGTCTGTTCCCAGAGAGAGAGAGAGGGAGGGAGAGAAAAAGAGACAGAGGGGGCAGGTGGGGAGAGAGGAAAGGAGGGTAGGAGGGAGGGAGGGGGAGAGAGGGAGGGAGGGGGGGATGGACAGGGGGAGAGAAGGAGGGGGAGAGAGGGAGATGGGAGAGGGAGGGAGAGAGAGGGAGAGGGAGGGAGAGAGAAAGGGAGGGAAGGAAAGAGAAAGGAACGAAGGGAGAGAGGGGGTAGGGAGGGAGATAGAGGGGGAGGGAGGGAGAGAGGGTGGGAGAGAAAGAGGGAGAGATAAAGAGTGAGGGGGGCAAGGAGAGAGAGAGAGGGAGGGAGGGAGGGGGAGAGAGGGGGAGGGAGAGAGAGAGGTGGAGAGGTGAGGGAGAGGAAAGGAGGGTGGGAGAGAGGGGGTTAGGGAGAGGGAGAGAGAGGAAGGGAAGGAGAGAGGGAGAGAGAGGATGGGAGTAATGTGAGGAAGAGATAAAGAAAGAGAGGGGGCAGGGAGGGAGAGAGAGGGAAGGAGGAAGGGGGAGAGAGGGAGGGAAGGGGGGATGGACAGGGGGAGAGAAAGAGGGGAGAGTGGAGAGAGGGAGATGGGAGAGGGAGGGAGGGAGAGTGAGGGGAGAGAGAGGGAGGGAGGGAGAAAGGGAGGGAGGGAAAGGGAGAGAGAGAGGGGTAAAGAGGGAGAGGGAGGGGGAGGGAGGGAGAGAGGGGGGAGGGAGAAAACAAAAGGTAAACAGAAAACCTTATTTTAAACCCGGGCAAAGCCGGGTACTTGCAACAAGTATATATATATATATATATATATATATATATATATATATATATATATATATATATATTATCTAAATCGATATCAGTATTTTTTTATTTGCTGACATATTACACGTAATAACAATGATAAAAAACAATGACTTTTATCACAGTGTATCCCGAGTTAAAGATAAGCGTAGGCGGATAAAATGTAATAATACAGCGATTCAACACAAGTGGTTATGGTGGGGATGAAAGAAGGGCGCCATAAAAAAAAGTCCCATTAGTGGTTTATATTATCTGAGAGATTTCATCGCATCCTTACACGGGCGTCACACGCCCTCTCGACCTGAGATTTAGCTAAATACAACATACACAAGCTATATAATAGATCTAATTTCCATGGTCATTTAAGCATCTACTTATCTGTCCATCTTTCTATAACCTAGCTATAATACTACTGGTCAACAACTAAGGGTCAACTAGCTCCTCTACCTGTCTCACCTGAGATATAAAATAGATGGCTCTGTGCCAGCAGCAACTCCGGCGTCCACTGGTCTCTTCCGATGTAAAACGTCATCAGCCTCTGGGCATGGAAGGGGGCCCAGCAGATAAAGAAGGCAATAACAACAGCAACTGTGGGAATACATTTAAAGTCGCATTATTCCTAGTAGGCAGTGACAACAGCAACTGTAGGAATACATTTAAAATCGTATTATTTCTAGGAGGCACTGACAACAGCAACTGTGGGAATACATTTAAAATCGTATTATTCCTAGAAGACAATGACAACAGCAACTGTAGGAATACATTTAAAATCGTATTATTCCTAGAAGAAGAATACAACGGTTATAAAATTTTGAGTCATTGAAGGCACAGTGTAATTCTATTTTTCAGTATTACATAAACATATACCGAGTTACAAAATGAGAAATACAAATACAAGTATGTAACAAAAATCTTTTGTAAATAAAAAAAATATCACTACTAGTATCATAGAGTATACAGAGGGGGTTTTTCAAGTAGGGAAATAATTTAGGTAATAAAACTGAAGCTCAGGGAAATTGTCGATGTTCCAATCTTCAGTTATCTCTCTTGTTCTTTATTTGAAGGGTTACTTGTAAAGTTTAAGACTACTTTAACACTGATAGATAAAACAACAACAACGAATTGATAAATAAATGATTAAAAAAATAAATTGTCTAATCCCTTTCAATTATATTGTCGAGTATGCTTTATATTTTATTGAGCAATATTTTGTTGCCTGAGATTTATCTTAGGTTCAAAGTGATTTTTCTTGATATTTTTTGTGATAATGGACCATTTTTTTTTTAAAGAATGTTGTTTATACTGCAGGCTATAAAATGATCCGCTGGCTGTTTGAGTTCAATTCTTTGCCATGTGCAAATTGTGTCTAGAATGTACATCTAAAATCTTGTGGCCTTGAAATATTAATCGTTATTATCAATCTGTACAGAAAGTTTGACATAAAATTTGGCTCAAAAAAAAAAAAAGGAAAGGTAAAATAATGTAACGAAAATCTTAGGTACTCAAAGTATAACTAGTGTTGTTTTAGTCCCAGGTCATATTTTAGTTTCAGTTTTTATTTCGTTTTTTCTGTAATAATTTCAGTTTTCGTCTAGTTTTAGTCTTGCCGCTAATTTTAGTTTTAGTTTTAGTTCTCGTTGACGAAAAGTCAACATTTTCGTCAACGAAGGTTTTAGTTTTAGTTTTTTGTCAACGAAAACAACACTGGTATAAACCGTTTAACCTACATAGATATAATCAAAAAATGCCGGGACTTTGTGCAACGCAGGTGTTTGGTCCCTAGAGGCCAGGCAGTAAGTTGGTCTCAGCAATTTTCTTTCAACTCCTCACTAAGAAATTAATAATCGCGAAAATATGGATTTTTTTTATTCTGTCCAGTGTTCATTTGATCACAACAAAACTGATGCTATTCTCGCATGATCCCAAACTTTACTTGCAATAAACAACTCCATCAACAGAGGAGTTTTGTCCCCCTTGCTAATTTTAGAATGAACTGATTTCAAAGCTGGGCTTGACCTATTTTCTCAGATCAGAAGCGGAAAGGATTAGGCTTATAATGTATACTGTGACATTTATTTTTGGGGGGTTGCTTACATTTTTATTTATACATTATTACATGTGTAATGACATATTTAAATAGAAGAATGGCGTCACAAACATATTGAAACAGAAGACAGGCGTTACAAAACCTTAATTGGTTGTGAGTCCAATAGGCAAGATGTGAGCTGCAGGTTCATCTCCCGTCGTGTCTAGTCACCTACCTGTGTTTCCCCGCGGTGCGATTGCCTTTTACATAATTTATGTAGACATGCATTTTGGTTCAATCACTTTAAAATTGAAACTTTACTGCGGCCACATCTCCCATACGTCAGCGTGAGAATCATTGTGTTGGTGTGGTACACAGCCTACGTGTACTGATCACCCCTTCACAACATTCTCAAAATACTGAGGAAGGTACCCGCTATAACGATGATGCTGGTACGACGTATAGCTTACACTGCCGGCTCTCGGCATCGCACTCGCCCAAGGCCTGGCCCCTACTCACAGATTTTTATATCAGTGGCGCAGAGCTGCCAACTATTTTCTTGAAGAATTATCCATAAAATATATGAAAAATATCTAGATAGCACTAAATATATGGACAATTATCAAAATTTGTTTATCTAAATTACAAAATAAAATGCCTCAGATCTATTACTTAATAGCATTTTATTATAACTCGATTTCTCGAAAAGAGAATATAGATTAGCAGCCCTGCAATGGTGAGAAAAACGTTCGCGTTAACAGCTGGACTAAAAACAAAAAAAAAAGGAACCTTTACTGGTCACGGACTGGTTTATACTTTTTAAGGCCAGAGGCACTAAAACTGTCACTCAATCGCCAAACGGTTGAACCATGTGTGATAATTTAAATACTCGATTTGCATATTAAAGTAGCTCTATGTCTGTGTTTGTTAAACAATTGTTTTACATCTTAGAGAATAAAAACAAAAAAACTATGTTCATTGTAATTGTAACGAAGATGTGTGAATTGGTGCAAGTTTTAACAATTAGCTAGAAACATAATCAGAATTGGTGCAAGTTTTAACAATTAGCTAGAAACATAATCAGAATTGGTGCAAGTTTTAACAATTAGCTAGAAACATAATCAGAATTGGTGCAAGTTTTAACAATTAGCTAGAAACATAATCAGAATTGGTGCAAGTTTTAACAATTAGCTAGAAACATAATCAGAATTGGTGCAAGTTTTAACAATTAGCTAGAAACATAATCATATTCATCGAAAGACTTTGTTATTTAACATGTAGGTTAATATCTAGATTGTATAATCCAGGCATGGCGTCACTAGAAAATGAATTGCGAAGTGAATGTAAGGCTAATAGGTATAAACAAACAAAATTAGCATACATGAATGTTGAGCTTGATATAAGATTACGTTACTATATATAAACATACCAACATTAGCGATGTTTCAAGTGTCAAGCGGCACGCTGTCTTGTCGACTTACATGTCTGCGTGTGTGTGTGTGTGTATTTATTTAACCTGGCATATTTTTTACATTTATGTATATGATTGTGTATGTATGTATTACTTTATGTATATATATTTCTATATGTATATATGTATTAGGGTGCATCACCACAATAGAGGAAAAAATTGATTGTTTGTTTTTTAGCTGTCTATGTTTCTAATTTGTTCTAATATCATTAAAAATAACTTGTGTAAAATATTTTTCAAATCAGAGTTGATGTAGAGGTCCCCCCTCCCCCCCCCCCCCGCCCAAGAAATCACACAACCTGACATATACAGAAAAAAAAAGTTTATTCTAGCCTATATAAAAATTACATTAAAGTATTAAATTATTTATTACTGTTGCATTTAATTCAGTTTCACTTTGTTGCACGTTTGTAAGGTTTACGCACATTTGAGATGTTTTTGTGGTCCATTTCTACCACTTGAAGAATGTTTTGAAAATGTTCATCCGTTCGCGCTGCTTCAACAAAGTCAGATGCCAGTTTCACTCCTCTCTCGCCACAATCGTTAACAACGTTAATAGCAGCAACATTTTCTGCACTGTCAATGTAAGAAGCTGTTTGGCACCAATCATCAACAGGCAGTTGGAGGAATCCTGTGTCCAGTTGAAGTCTGTATATAGTAAACCACAAGTCAACTCCAGCCAGATCACACAACCGAGTTTTAGAATCAATTGATTGGAATCGTGGTTTCCCCCAACCATTTCCAAATCGATTCTGTGGAGTTTGGAGGGCAACCACTGGTCGAAGCCTTAGCAGAGCATCTGCTAGAGCTCGCTTTTCCAACACAGGTACTTCATTGCTGAACAGAGCAAGTGGGATCATTTCAGCAGTGAGGTACCACAGATGCCTATTCAGGGCACGGATTACTGACTTGGATATGTCTCTGTTGACATCGTTGTAATCCAAAAGTCGCTTGTAGAGCTGTAGATCATTACATGGTGCATCCACACTCTTTTTGCAAGTGAGCCACCACACGACATAAACATGTGTTACAAATGTAGCAAATGCACAAATCTTTGGCACTTGATCACGTGTGGTAAAAGTACCTGGAGGCATTAATTGAATTTGTTTCTCACACAGTGCAATCTTGAGGCAATATATCAGTTTTGCCATCCATCGTGCTTTGTGCAGGGTACCTGGTCTTTTAAAGTTAATCTCCTTATTTGTAACATTCAGGTAAACAAGGGACAGCTTAAGGAATTCGTGGTAGTCGTCTCGCAAGAATTCGGTTTGTTTACTAGAGTTGGCATGTGCAATTACCGCATCTCTCTTTATCGTCAGTCGCTCTTGAACTTTCAGATCATGATCAGCTAACGTAAACGAACTACAAACGTGAGACCAATCATGCGCCACCAACTCCCAATTACTTCGCAGCTTAGTGAACAAAGTTATATCCGGGGATTTGGAAAATTCTATTTTCATGTCTGCAAACACATGCGAGAGGATAACTTCACCAATGTGATGGCGACAACCTGACCACAGAAGAGCACTTTGCAGCATATTTTGTATGGCAATGCAGGCAGCAGTCTGATGACCAGTGTTTGATCGTGTTGTGTCGAATGTCATATTAACGATACAATCATTACAATGCCACTCTGTCATTAGCTTCATGGTTAATTCTGCAATTATTTCACCAACGGGTTTCTTTGTTGCCTTGGCATAATTTGGCACTCCTAGAATTTTCAATTGCTTTGCATCACCGACAATAACTGTTATGCGTTCTTCAGTGACACAATGATTTTTTAGAGAAGGTGTCAGTTTGCAATCCCAGTGGAGAGTGCAGAGTTTGGGTGGTTCCCAGGAGTCGTGGATCTTTGGAGATATCTCATTTACAACTTTGCGACGTGAACGATCTGCAGTGGCATAGGAAGAAGCCACCGTTGATACATCACCCCCAGACTCGCTAATAAGGCCCTGTGTGAAAGCTGCCTGCTGTGTTGGTGTAATCTTTTATCTTGTCGCTAGTGACACAAGATTTGGTCGGCTTAAAACATCTGGAGGTACAAATACCAAAGCTCATGTTGGCTTTCTTCGCTTTTGCAATGGCATTATATCATCCAAACAGTTATCAACAAACTCCATATTATCTTCAGATTTAGAAGTAGAATCATCGGGTTCGTCACTGCTACCCTCGCTGGAAGGCACTGGTATCGTTGAACATGCTGCATTTTCTTCTCTTGCGCATTTCTGACGTTCCAATGTTGGGACATCTCGTGAATGGCGTCGAGCGACTTTTTTTGCAAGTGTTTTGTCAAATGATCCAAAGCTGGAAGACCTGTCTCCTTTCATAGGCCTCAAGAATGCTAGATCTTCTGCATTCTTGATAATATTCTCGACATTTGGTGGCCACAGTTGAAAAGTTGTTGCCAACATAGATTTCATTTGTTCCAGTTTACGTTTGGTGGCTGGTGTGTTTCGGCGACTTTTATCAATTGAACGAAGTTTACTGTATTCATCAAGAAGCTGAACAATCTTCTCACAAGCTCTCCTCTCTGTCACCATTGGAATGTGTGCTTTTTCGTAGAAAGCAGTAACTTGATTCAGCACAATTTTGGCAGTTGTAAATCGAGTAGGTGCACCAAGAGGACCTGGACGCTCACTGTGTGCCGCTACATTGCAGTGATACATCATGCACCTCAAAACTTGTAAACAAGTTGGTAGTCGAAGAATTCCAGTAATTATAGCATCATCAACACAGATTGCAGGGCCAATGCCAAACAATTCAGTTTTCAGAAGAGTTTGTGGTTTCTTTGTTCGCGAGGCAGGAGACGCAGTAATAACTGGATATGCATCTGTGGAGTGATGCCAGGGTCAGCCAGCATTTCCTTAGAAGGTGTAAACATTTTATTGTTGTTTTTCATATAATTTCCATGTTCTGATTTTAGGTAATGAATCAGTGTCATAGAGGTAAAGAATCAATGTCATAGAGGTAATGAATCAGTGTCATAGAGGTAATGAATCAGTGTCATAGAGGTAATGAATCAATGTCATAGAGGTAATGAATCAGTGTCATAGAGGCAATGAATCAGTGTCATAGAGGTAATGAATCAATGTCATAGAGGTAATGAATCGGTTTCATAGAGGTAATGAGTCAGTGTCATTAATGAAATGAATCAGTGTTATAGAGGTAATGAATCAGTGTCATAGAGGTAATGAATCAATGCGATAGTAGCATTGAATCAATGGTATCAAGTATCATAGAGGTAATGTTATTTAATGAGCAATATATGGGCCAATATATGGGAAACAAATGCCAAGTAGGTCAATGAAGATGTCATCAGGTCGTACACGAAGACATAAAAATACCCAGTAATGTCACATGCCAACAAAATGTTCACCACGAATTCTCACTTGCCCACACAATGTGTATCATGTCAGTACTAATATGTCACTTGCAACACAATTTATGTTTTTGATTGTTCTTAGAAAACTTCAAATCCAAAAAATTAAATTACAAAAAAAGTAGAGCTCTCATTGACCAAATATATCTCCATCACAAACATTTCCACTTTTTTTTTCAGGTTATACTTTAATTCCATTTTGTAAATTTGATAAAGTGTGCATGTTACATCTGTTTATATGATTAAATAGATTAGCTGAACTATGGGGATTTCCCCCATTGAACTATGGGATTTTCCCGTTGAACTGGGGGATTTCCCATTGAGCTATGTATGACGTTTATATCGATTAAGAAAGAGTAAGGCTCCTTTTCTATAGCTGCATTCCACCTTTCAACCAACTAATGGACGGAAAGATGGAACATTTCCGCCACTTCTCCTTTCAATTTCATTTTTTCCACCCTGCCAGTCCAACTTCGGTCAACAAAAGCTGGATCACGAGTCATAGTGAAATGAACCCAAGTCGACATCTCCCAGTTTCCTCCTAAGGTCCCTAACAAAAAATAAAATATCAAAGAACACCAAGGGAGAGAAATTAATGAAAGCGAGTTCTATCCAGACAGAGTTAATGATCCTGAAATCCTGTCGTTTACCCATTTGATGAATACACACTTGGTCGACAGGTCATGCATGGCCCTAATTTCTGTAACATCTACAACATGTCCAAGTGATACTCAGCTTTTGTCTTTATTGAAAGGAAAACAGTAACAACATTATGATCTTGGTGCTAAAACTGACCTACATAACTTCATGATTAAATTGACAAGTTAATTACATCCGCGGTTCTAAGCCTGTAGCACGCGTACCACCAATGGGTATGAAAGGGTACGCAGTACTACGCAGTGACAAAAATATTTTCGGTTTAAACAGCCAAAAGTTTGAGGAAACACTTGGTTGTTCGAAGCTCATCCCCAAACCATCGTGCCCAAGTATCACATTTGAAAGGTATGTGTGAGAAGTTTCTACAAGGATAAGATCAAATCACTTAGAAACTTTAAACCACTATTTGGGACGGTTTTTGCAGAGACCTTCTTTCATCCCTACCATAGCTGATATTGCAATGACCTTGGATGCAGAAAGAGAGATATAGCGGAAACTTTTACCATGATCTAAAATGTCCATTGGTCCTCATCGATGTTCGAACTGGAGACCGCCAGGTCGACAGCCAAGCGCTTCACCACATGACCATCCGTCTTCTATATTAAAAAGTTAAGCACATTTCATTATGAAAATAAGTACATTTAAGTGTGAATGGTACCCGCGGACATGCTTTCGAAGCCTTAAGGGTACAGTAGCGAAAAAGTTTGAGAATCGCTGAATTTCAAGACAGTATCAACTCTACGCTAACAGCTAACTATTACAAGACAGTATCAACTCTACGCTAACTGCTAACTATTACAAGACAGTACCAACTCTATGCTAACACCTATTACAAGACATTATCAACTCTATGCTAACACTTAACTATTACAAGACAGTACCAACTCTATGCTAACACCTATTACAAGACATTATCAACTCTATGCTAACACCTAACTATTACAAGACAGTACCAACTCTATGCTAACACCTATTACAAGACAGTATCAACTCTATGCTAACACCTAACTATTACAAGACAGTACCAACTCTATGCTAACACCTATTACAAGACAGTATGAACTCTGTGCTAACACCTAATTAGCCAAGAAGCTGTACCATATTTGTTTGTTATTTGATCTCTTTCTCTACTTTGGGTTAGAATTTTTGTACTAGGTCTTGAAGGAGCCCAGTATTTTTCTACTGTATGCCGGACCCCAACCAAACTATGTCCGGCAATTTTTCATTTACAAAGCAAAAGATTTGCTCGACTAATCCTTCCTTCTTCTGACGTTGATTAGTTTGCGCAGATGTTCTTAGCCTTATATGTAGTATCACTAATGAGCTTTTCTTATATAACCATTTACTCCTATTTAGTCTTCAAGTATACGTCAAGCCGCTAAAGTCTAACGTTTTTTTAGATGTCCCTGTGGGTGTCATTACATAAACAAATACAAAAAAAAAATAACTGAAAATAAAACAATAGATTTTAATTCATGTTCTGCACTGTTAGCCTTAAAAAAAAACCCACCAATCAATGAACTCTTATTAAAACAGATATATCATGTCCAGTTCGACTATTCCTGTATTATTGAAGTCAGTTTAGCTGTATTTATCCCATTAAATGCACAGCGTATGGCCATTTTAACACGGGGCATGATTAGTTCCACCACAGCGTATGGCCATTTTAACACGGGGCATGATTAGTTCCACCACAACGTATGGCCATTTTAACACGGGGCATAATTAGTTCCACCACAGCGTATGGCCATTTTAACACTGGGCATGATTAGTTCAACCACAGCGTATGGCCCTTTTAACAGAGGACATGATTAGTTCCACCACAGCGTATGACCATTTTAACACGGGGCATGATTAGTTCCACCACAGCGTATGGCCATTTTAACACTGGGCATGATTAGTTCAACCACAGCGTATGGCCATTTTAACAGAGGACATGATTAGTTCTACCACAGCGTATGACCATTATAACACGGGGCATGATTAGTTCCACCACAGCGTATGGCCATTTTAACAGAGGACATGATTAGTTCCACCACAGCGTATGGCCATTTTAACAGAGGACATGATTAGTTCCACCACAGCGTATGACCATTTTAACACGGGGCATGATTAGTTCCACCACAGCGTATGGCCATTTTAACAGAGGACATGATTAGTTCCACCACAGCGTATGACCATTTTAACACGGGGCATGATTAGTTCCACCACAGCGTATGGCCATTTTAACAGAGGACATGATTAGTTCCACCACAGCGTATGACCATTTTAACACTGGGCATGATTAGTTCCACCACAACGTAGGCCCCTTTTAACGCGAGGCCTAATAGGTCTAGAAGTAAGGTGTCATCGACGTCATAGGTCTTTGGACGGCCAGTGTGTAATTAGAATTGATCGTTACCACAGTTGGCACACACATTTTTAAAAGAATAAATCAAATGTTTTTATTTTGTTCCCCCAAGTAAAAGATTCCCGTTTAAATCAACTGTGAACTGAGATCTGTGAGGTAAGATCTTAGTACAACAATGTCATACATTACCATAGCAAGGTTTTTTTTTTGAGGGCCCCAGAGAAAGTTAATTGTTGTGGACTAGCTCTCTCTATCTTTGTTATTACATGTAATACCAACATTTCTACCTATTGTATGATTAAAGATGTTATCCTAAGAATATGATTCCGAATCGATTAAATGTTGCCCTAAGCATACGATTCCGAAACGATTAAAGATGTTGCTGTAAGTATGTGATTCCGATTTGATAACCAATTCATATAGAACTAATGGATCCCGCTTAGTTCTCAAACCGCATCTGTATACGTTTTTGGTGTAAGTGTTCATCTAACTTACAATATATATATATATATATATATATATATATATATATATATATATATATATTAGGGCTGTACCGGATTCAAATTTTTAGATCCTGCAGGATCGGAACCGGAATCGGATTTAATATTTGAATCCTGCCGGAATCGGAACAGGAACCGGATTTTACCGAATTAAGTAGTAACTCTTCCGAACGAAGCAGTAATTTCTCGCCTAACATAAAAAAGATATAAAAATGAAAAATAGAATAAAAATTTAGTTTTTAAGTTCTAGATAGCGAAAAACAGTATTAACCATTTAGATCTTGAAGACTGTGACTAAAACCCATTCCCCAATCTTGAGTTAAGAAAGATAACTCTGTCAAAATAACAGGTTCTTCTTTTTTTAAAAAAAATATTTTTATAAAGCTGTACCTAATTTAACTTGATTTTTATTACACTTAAACAAAGAAATGGGTAACATATCTAAGAAAGTATAATAAACATGTTTGTTAATAAATGAATTCCAATATATATATATATATATATATATATATATATATATATATATATATATATATATATATATATATATATACTGTGGCACAACCCGATAGCTTATTTATTTTTAGTTTTCCATAGTGACGTCACCGAACCGTGTTATTTCATTCATACTTTCATTTAAACCATTGTCTGACTATTTTCCATAAAAACGCAAATTAAAATGCATTTCAAATCTAAATCAATATCACTTTAATGTTTAATTAAAAATGTATTTCAAGTTATTTATCTAAATTTGCGAGGAATTTTATCCGAATCGTGACAAAAACCACTAAATTAAAAAATGTGCAGAAAAAAAAATTATTGAACTTTTTTAAAAAAAAAGTAACTTTGATAGCTAAATATAGTTTATAGAAAACACGGAATCAAAAGTAGCGGAAGATAAGGTGTCGTACTAGACCAGAGTCGGCAACCTTTTGAGACGGAAGAGCCTAAAGTTATAATTTATAATTTTCTCAATTTTTAAAGAGCAACTAAATTTGTTGTTTCAATATTACGGTATTTGATCAGGTCGCAATTTGACATCGAAAGAGCCACAACTTGACATCGAAAGAGACGTATGCGGCCGGCTCGCGAGCCGCAGGTTGCCGACCCCTGTACTAGACTAAATACGATTCAAATCTTCCTTTTTAATATATTTGTACTTACATATAGAACTAAAAGCGATCGACGTTATTGTAGTTTTAAAACCAAGGAAGTTATTGTTTTAATTTAATTGTATAGCGCTAAATATTTCAAAATTATGTTGCGCTAAAATAATTTCCTACAAATTTCAAACAACAAAGAAATCCGGCTTAAATCCGGCACATTTTAACCAGAACCGGAATCGGAACCGGATTTGTTAAAACTGCCGGAATCCGGCTTAACAGGAACCGGAATCGGATTCCGGTACAGCCCTAATATATATCATTTCAATAGTGAAAATTTATTTTAGATACGAGTAAATTGACGTACGAGCCACGTTACGGAACGAATTAAATTCGTCTCTTGATGTATCAATGCATATAAACATATATTTACTAGTTGCAAGTACCCGGCTTTGCCCGGGTTTAAAATAAGGTTTTCTGTTTACCTCTGTTTTCTCCCTACCCCCTCTCTCCCTTCCTCTCTCTCTCCCCTCTCCCTCCCTCTCCCTATCTCCCTTTCCCTCCCTCCCTCTCCCTCCCACTCCCTCTCTCTCTCCCATCTCTCTCCGTCCCTCTCCCATCTCCCTCTCTCCCTTCTCCCCCTCCTTCTCTCCCATCGTCCATACTCCCTCCCTCCTCCTTCCCTCTCTCTCCCTCCCTTCCCCCTCTTTCTCTTTATCTCTTTCTCCTATTTCTTCCATCCTCTCCCTCTCTCCTTCCCTCCCCTCTCTCCCTAACCCCTCTCTCCCTCCTTTCTCCCTCCCTCCCCCTTTCCACCTCTCTCTCTCCGTCCCCCTCTCTCCCCCTTCCTCCCTCCCTCATTCCCTCTCTCTCCCTCCCTGCCCCCCACACTATCTCTCCCACCCTCTCTCCCTCCCTACCCTCTCTCCCTCCCTACCCTCTCTCTCCCTCCCTACCCCCTCTCTCTCCCTTTCTCTCTCCCTCTCCCCCTGCTCCCTCTCCCATCTCCCTCTCCCCCTGCTCCCTCTCCCATCTCCCTCTCTCCCCCTCCTTTTCTCCCCCTGTCCATCTCCCCTCTCTCTTCTCTCCCCCTCCCTCCCTCCCCCTCCCTCCCTCCCTCCCTCCCTACCCTCCTTTCCTCTCACTCCCCCTGCCCTCTCTCTCTTTATCTCACTCTCTCCCACCCCTCTCTCCCTCCCTACCCTCTCTCTCCCTCCCTACCCCCTCTCTCTCCCTCCCTACCCCCTCTCTCTCTCCCTTTCTCTCTCCCTCTCCCCCCCTGCTCCCTCTCTCCCATCTCCCTCTCCCCCTGCTCCCTCTCCCATCTCCCTCTCTCTCCCCTCCTTTTCTCCCCCCCTGTCCATCTCCCCCTCCCTCTTCTCTCCCCCTCCCTCCCCCTCCCTCCCTCCCTCCTACCCTCCTTTCCTCTCACTCCCCCTGCCCCTCTCTCTCTTTATCTCTCTCTCTCCCTCCCCTCTCTCTCTCTCTCTATATATATATATATATATATTATATATATATATATATATATATATATATATATATATATATATATATATATATATATGTATATACTTATTATTATGGCTTCACACTTCTTCTAAAATCCTTCCTCATCCTTCCTCATTCCTTTACCTTCCTCAAACTGTACAATCAGGGAGCATGAGAAAACATCAACAATTCTTTGCATCACAAAGGCACAATACAGCACCAGCGCGCAAGTTCTATTCGATCATCGGGAAATGACGTCACAGAGGAATTTTATTTATGGCGCCGTCGAGATTACTTTAATATAGTAAAATACTAAAATAAAAAAAAATTAATTACAATTAAACTACCCATCGAGATGAAACGAAACCTGTCCTATAACCTTCCCCATGTAATTATGTGTATGTGTAACAAATTTCACGTTATTTGGTTGTCTGGATCTTGAGTTATAAGGGAACAGACAGACAGACAGACAGCAAATGCCTCTTATAAGTATAGAGATATATATTAGGAAGGGAAGTAGCAAGCAAGAAACAGTTTGAAACTAAAATGATTGTCTTCAAGGCTGAGTCATCATAACTCAAAAACTGCTTATAAATATGTAAAAATAAATTAATTTAAATACTGCAGTAATATTATAAATTTTTATTACATATTTTTTAAAATATTATCAACAGTAATATATTAAAATATTATATATTTAACGTCTCAACGTTCATATACAAAGAGATCGGACGTTTACGCTTTTTTTCGTTAATTAGAGTTTTCATTTTAATTTTTTTTATTATATTTTTTAATTCTTTTATTTATTATAGTTTTTTATTGTATAAAAATGGTTAAAATAATAAAAAACCATGTTAAAATCAAAAAATCAAAAAAATATAAAGTTTTATTAGAAAAAAGATACTTTGAAAACATCGTAACGAGACGAGTTTCTGTCCGCCATGTTTGGAAATTTCTCGAAGCACATGTTGAATAACAAGACTCGAAAATCTTTGTTCCTTGCTCGAAAAAAGCTCTAGTAACATCAAAATTATATTAAAATGTCTGTTAAGGATTCCTCTTTCGAATGGATTACTGATGAGGACTTTTTTTGGTCAGAAAAGAAAAATATTGCTCCAAATGTTCAACATGCTTCCTGTCCAATTCTAGACATATTTTATATTATGTGGGCTAATTTTATAATTATTTCAATAGTTAATATGTGTTATATTTCACATTTTGGCCTAAAAAATAAAAAAAATAATTGATTGCTTTTTTTACTTCAGCTTGTTTACATAATCAGCTGATTGAACAGCTAAATTT
Organism: Bulinus truncatus; assembly: GCA_021962125.1. NCBI lineage: Eukaryota > Metazoa > Mollusca > Gastropoda > Planorbidae > Bulinus > Bulinus truncatus. The sequence continues at coordinate 4,260,025 of JAGDYQ010000070.1, forward strand.
ATTAAATCAATACCTACTTATAACCATTATGCTACAAATTATTTCTTGTGCACCCCTATACAGTTTCTAATTAACTGATAATTTATTTTAGTTTTATATATAATTATAAGTTATATATATTTATTATTTCAGTATAAACAATGTAAACAAGTCCCTTGCTGAAGGTATGATTCTACTGATGTTGATATTGGCTGTACCCTCAGATAAGATTCCCACATTCAGATCATCCTGAAAGCCTAAGCTACATATCTTAGACACAACAGCCACAAGAAATAGATATAAAGTTAACTACAACAGGTTAGTATGCATTTTTTAAAGAACAAAAAAATAGTGTTCTGTTAGTAAAATTGAAATGAGGTGAACTTTTGAAAATGTTACTAGTCATCTGCATTTTCCCCCTCTTCATTTATTTACAGATATTCAGATTTCTCTGACAGCACAGATTATCCAGTAGCAATTCTTATTTGTACACATTTTGCATTTATAGTTTATGTATAATATATATATGTATATATATATATAAAATATATATATATATATATATATATATATAAACTATATATGTGTATGATTGGTTAATTAATTGATTTTATTTTATTTTAGGTACATTCTTCAAACTATTTTGCACTCAAAGACCTGATGCCATGTGTTTGTGACAACACCAACAACTAGGCTGTACAGATGAGGAACAGTGAGAAATCTTTTTCAATATTGGATGGGCCTAAAAATCACATGGGAGGAAAAGGATGGATGTTAGTAGGTTCTAGTTATGGGTATATGTATAATCTTGAGGCTTATACTGTGAATGAGCTAGATAAAAGTAAGAATGCTCAGAATTGGTTAGCTTATAATGTAGTAATGGGATTGTGTAAATCTATTGTGGGATAATGGTATAGGATTTATGTGGATATTATTTTTGGAACTGTTGAAACGGAAAAAAATTTACCTTATTCTATAAATTTGCTACTTGAATCTTTAATGTGGTTTGATGATAATATCTTGTTTTAAAATATTTTTTGTCTATATCTATATGCCTTTAAATAATATCTTGTTTTGAAATATTTTTTGTCTATATCTATATGCCTTTAAATATTCTGTATGCATTTAAAACATTGTTTTAGCATAAAATATCTTAAAGTAATAAATTAATAAGTTTTTTTTTATTCTGCGCACAAAGAAAATGGTTTCACTTAGCATGTCTTTACAAGTTCACTGCCAAAATTTATCTTTAGGGATTTGTTTGATTTTTTTATAGATTGTGTTAGATTTATTGTACATATACTTCAATACTTTTCATTATATCTTTGTACAAAAATTGTTCTTCATTGTTTGAGTGTACTAAAATTGTAAAAAAAAAAAAACAATTGTTACATTTTATCCATATATGATTAAAAAACTGTGCAGCATATGTAAATAAAATACTTATATAGATTGCTCATCTATTTCTGATGAATTTGATATATAATTTGGCACATTTACAGCTTTTAAAAAAAAAGTTAGGGAAGACACTGATTTTTCTTTGAAAAAATTCAAAAAATGTATGCATAAACAAAAACTTATATAATTTTGTATTTTGCTACTCAATTTGTTTCATGTTTGCATATTTTGTGTAATATATGTGGTAAATGAAAATAAACTTCAATTGCACTAAATTTGTGTATAGATTTTTTTTTCTTTATAGCCTTTTTGAGAGTGTGTGTGAAAGTTGCTTTGAACAAAAAAGAAAAATTTCATCTCAAGTTCATTAAATAAAATAAATAATGATCTAATTTAAAATTAATTACCATATCTATAAAGCCCATTCATTTCTGATTAATTTGATATATAACATATCATAAATAACTTACACTAATATAAAATAGATATGAAATATAAAGGTAACCCAAATTAAGGTAAATAACCTTGAAAAATCAAAGAACGATTAAGTGTTAAATACCAAACACCATATGGTTTTTGAATTAAAAAAAAAACATATAGCAACGTGTACATCTCTCACTTGCCTTGGTCTTAAACTAGTATAAAGAGTATTATGTAATATTTTGGCATGATATTTTATGATCTCTCCTTCCTGGTCTGACATACATAAAACATGGTCCACGGGGGATGGATCATATGGATTGTCTAGTCAGGATAAAAAAACCCATTACTTGCGAGGGTGGTGGTACTGTGTTCAATGAGGACTATCCGAGACCGCAGTATTCACATCTGGCGGTGGTGACGGATGTGGTCGGCACACAATACCCTTCCTCTCCGTCCCACTCAAGCACACCTGCGCAGCCTGCCATTTCGGGCTGAGGGTACAGGCACACCACTCCTTCCCCTCTGTCCGAGTGGCAGGAAAAAATCATTTTCCTTGCCATTCTGGCCGATCAGCAGTACATACACCCTGCTGGTCTGGCCAGTTTGGGCAAGGCTTAAAACCCATCTTTCTGCCATCCCTGCAGATGATAGCGGGCACACTCACCCCGCCGCTCTGTAGGGATGGCAGACGTGCATCAACGCCGCCAACAATGCTGGTGTGGTAGGCACACTACACCCTACCATGCTGGCAATGGCGGCGTTAAAGAAAAAAAAAGTTTTCATCAAAACTGAATACTTCACTGCATGTTATTTCAACATTACAAATGAAGGTCGACAGCTTTAACCTATTCAATAACTTGTATGATATCATTATTCACAATGGTGTTTTTAAATTGAATGAAAGAAACTCGATATATACGCTTAGAAGTTGCCATAGTGAAGCTGTTATCACCACTGAAGCGAAAACTGGGCTTTGCAATTGACTGATCGCTATCAGCACATTGTTTTATTATTTTCTTTTTCTTTTGCGATCTTGTAAAACTTGTAAGTATTTGGCCTATCTGGCACTGGGTAATGTTATGTAACAAGAAGTCATGAAGGCACACAATAGAATTAACACTTAACCCGCAGAGATAGAGGAGGACAATATACAATCTTACAAAAAAAAGTCAAGAGGTAGCCACCAATTCGAGTATTTCTCTGCCATGAAAAAGCCAGGAAAACGTGTGATTCTCTGCTAAGAGATAGCAGGCAACGCGTGTATGTATTTCCCTGCCAAGGGGCTATGATACATCAGCACAATTTTTATTCGGGAAAAGTGGAGAATTCCGAGAAGAGTAGTATGGCAGGCCAGGGCCCTAAATGAGATGTAGAGCCAAAGAAAGAAAGAAGAAGACAGCTTTTTTTTTTGCATTTGCCTGCTGAAGAACAGTGAGTCTGACCTCCCTTTTTTCATTTTTTATAACAAGAACCTCATATGCTTTATTTTGTATGGTCTTTCCATCAAATTGTAAGCACCAAAGTTCTTTTTTTTTTTTTTAAAGTTTTCCTTGAAATTAACTTTTAATTTTTCTCCATCTTTCATTAGAGCAACACCTCTCTTGCGACGCCCTTTCACATAGTGGCAAATATTAAAGTTTACCACAGGGCAGCCAAGAGAATTTCCAGCTCCGGGTGCAGGTAAAGGTTAGCCCCCCCCCCCCCACCCCTTCCCCTTCCACCTATAAATACATTAATATAATTTTTAAAAAAATGAAATTTACGACAAAAATGGTAGCGTGACTGGCACATATACTTTCATGGGCCCTATCTTCTCCCATCACTTCCAGTGCTTCAAATACAACTTTTGCAATATACATAATATATATAAAAGCGATTTGGGCTCTGCGTTAAATCGAAAGTAGAGAATTAATACAACTGTATTCCAGTTTAAAATACAATCATGAAAAAAATCGGATCTGCCCGAAACCAAAAAATAACCTAGCTTACCGATCAAGCCTAAGGGGATGTAACTCTTTGCAAAGGTTTTGCAGGGTACAGCTAGTACATAAATAACACCTTCCCCAAACCAAAAAAAAAACCACTCAAAATGCAACATCTCGCACATCTCTCCTAACCTAACTCCATACACAACATTGATATCTTAGATACAGTCACAACATGAGTGGAGGGATAGTCGAACGGCGTCGAGTTCATGATTGTCAGCCTGAGGGTTCCATCCTCGGCGAAAGCTAAAGGAATCGTTCCATGTCCACCCAACTTTAAATGGGTAGTAACTGACTTTAGTTGGGGAAGTGAACGCGACGTGGAGCTTTGCTAGCCACACAATCCCTTAAAATGCTATGTCTACCGAAACAGATGAACTTTACACCTCAGGGCTAAAGGGAAATTTACAACATCAATTAATTCTGCACATAAAAGCATCTAAAGTAGCTAAATAAACAAAGCAAAATAAATTAAAAGAGCACAGTGCTGCCTAATAGAAAAAAAAACAAACACACGATTATATTACAATTTTTAATAAATTTTCTCATTAGAAAGTATCATATATATAAAAGCGATTAGGGCTCTGCGTTAAATCGAAAGTAAACAATTAATACAACTGTTTTCCAGTTTAAAATACAATCATGAAAAAAAAATCGGATCTGCCCGAAACCAAAAATAACCTAGCCTAGCGATCAAGCCTAAGGGGGTATAACTCTATGCAAAGATTTTGCAGGGTACAGCTAGTATTTAATATTTACTAAAAAAAATGCTTGTTATTCTAATTTTTTTTTTTCTGTACACTAGTTAGTTTTCAAAATCCCCATTCAAGAAAATTTCTTCTGGGGTTAATGGAGCACCCACAGAGCTCTGGACTGTCCTTAGCAATAAGCAATAACACAGTGACTCTCTGACAAAGAATCGATACTGTCAGCGGTATCCAGCCTGCCGATACTACCACCTTATTACCCTTCCCTCCCCAGCCCTTTCACTCCCCTCCCTTCACTCCCCTCCCCTGCCCCCCCCCCCCCCCAGTCTTAGTCTTGAATTTTTTTTCCTTGAGCATCGAGGAAACGGGACTGAAAGGCGAGGTCAGTTACTGCGAGGGCGGAATCTCACAATACATTTAGCGTGGGAGAGAGATTTGCCTCGACGGAAAGGTCAATCCAAATTAGCTGACCTTGATCGGTCAGGCTGTCGATACATCTGGTGTGTAGTGATGGTACTGTCCACTACTTGACGGACGAGACATTTATTTGAACGATTCGAGAGATTGGTGCTAGAGAAGTATGCTAGGGCCTGCTGTTCGGATTGAACTTAATTCAACTTTTCAGCGTAAAACTCGTAGTAAGACATTTCTCTTGTCTACACTGGCTCTAACACACCATTCAACTCAATACTTACTCCAATTCAAGAAAACATTTTCCTATTTTCGTTGTGTGTTTCAAAATTACTTTCCTATGTTCGTTGTATGTTTCAAAATTACTTTCCTATGTTCGTTGTATGTTTCAAAATTACTTTCCTATGTTTGTTGTATGTTTCACATTCAGCCACTGTAATGCAGATAACCCAAACTAAAGGGAATGTGACACGTAATAAAATAGTATTCACAAGCTGTCATATCAAACTAGAAAAGTCACAGATTGCTGTAGATCATCAAAAGAAATCACAAACGAGAACTGAATTTAAATAAAGAAATATGAAAAATATATCCAAACAAATTATGAACTATTTCCAAATACATTATGAACTATTTCCAAACAAATTATGAGCTATTTCCATACAAATTATGAACTATAAATTCCAAACAAATTATGAACTATTTCCAAACAAATTATGAACTATTTCCAAACAAAATATAAACTATTTCCAAACATATTATGAACTATTTCCAAACAAATTATGAACTATTTCCAAACAAAATATGAACTATTTCCAAACAAATTATAACTATGTCCAAACAAATTATGAACTATTTCCAAACAAAAAATTTAAATCAACAAAAATTTGACCACATAACGGAATATTTATTTCATACTCATTGTTTGTCAGATCTTATTAAAGATTTTTTTTAGAAAAATTCCCATGAAAAAAATAAACAAGTTTTCATTTTTAAGTCTGTTTACTTCAAGCAACAGCCAGGATACTTGAACAGCCAAGATACTTGAACATCATCAAAAAATAGAACAAACTAAATTTTCTTCCCCCAGAATAGAAATCGAACTAACGGAAATATTTCCTGTTATAAACAAGTTTTTCCATGACTTATTTTTAAATAAGACCACTGTTTATCGAGCTACCATTACATGCATCTAACGCTCCATGAATCATTGGTCATTAGAGTGGGCGTTGGTCATTAGAGTGGTCATTGGTCTTAGGAAATACTTTGATAATAATAGAATATGTGAGACAATAGTAATTTCTTCTGTTGGGTTGAATTGACATGGATTTCTATGGCTATATGTTCTTGTTTACCTTTATGTTCACTGCAACCCCTTACAATGAGTCATATTTAAAAAAAAAAACATGTTTAATTTATGTCTAAGCATTTATAGTTAACTAGTTTATTGATTAAAAAAACTTCGCCACTGTATCACGTTAATTCATTAATATACTTAAGATTATAATAAACAATTCAATATCATGAACTCGGTTGTTTTAGATTTAAAAAAAAATATAGTACTTGACTGAGTAGACGTAATAACACTGCAAGTAATTAGTTCTTACTTTGGTCTCATCTTCTTCGGTTAGTTTTGGCATTGCCCCAAACATCACGGTCATGTCACAGTTTAAACGTCTAGATGTCTACAAAGGCGTGACGTGAACAAAGAGTACCTAATGGGGTCGGGTTGCGGGAGGGAGCGTCTCATCTAGTCTTTCTAACTCCAAAAATATTTAACCGGAATAAAACATATTCACTCACATAAAGTATACGGCAGGGCCGTAGACACTTACTTGCCGAGTTTTTGATACAGACTTTTTGATACAGACTTTTTGATACAGACTTTTTGATAGACTTTTTGATACAGACTTGTTGATACAGACTTTTTGATACAGACTTTTTGATACAGACTTTTGATACAGACTTTTTGATACAGACTTTTTGATACAGACTTTTTGATACAGACTTTTTGATACAGACTTTTTGATACAGACTTGTTGATACAGACTTTTTGATACAGACTTTTTGATACAGACTTTTGATACAGACTTTTTGATACAGACTTTTTGATACAGACTTTTTGATACAGTCGGGGGCATCAGTGGCTTATATATGACTCAGGAAGTGAAGGTCGTCAGGCTTGTTCCAAACATATATGTCACAGTACGCTCCATCTTTTGAATGTTGATCTATCGATCAGTGTCATTCTACATATATTTGGTAGCCAGGGCTGTGACGTAGAACTTCACACCCCCCTTCACTACATGAACTATATACTATACTACACTTTGAAATTACGATTCACTACATGAACTATATAGCCTTCTATACTATACTTTGAAATTTACGATCCACATTGGTATTTTCTTGGTTGAAATAGAATTGGAACCAGGGTTGAAGCATATCTCCAGTCTTCTTTCAATGACAGGTAAGTCTGCTATTTTGTGTTTTTCTTAATGACAGGTAAGTCTGTAGTACTTTGTGTCCTTCAGTGACATGTAGGTCTGTGCTACTTTATGGATTTTTTTTTTAGAGCCATCTGGCTCTTATTGACTTTTATTAGAGATTTTACTAAAAGTCGGAAAATGTAACAATACAAGAAATAATCCATTGGACAAGTACAAAATGACCTTTGTCACGACTTCACTTAGCATTCCGATTCACTTTAAAATATTTTTTCCTCAAGTATAAATCCACTTCACATCTAGGGGGGGGGGGGGAGGGGCAATTAACATTTAAAAAAATAAAACCCTTGTCCACTTCCAATTCACTGACATACTGAGATGGAAATCAGATGAATTCCAATAGTAATAGCAGAGTGAGACTGTTTAGGACTGAGGTTTGATCTCGTGATCTGCATTACACCAGTTGATGTGTTTCATCACTTTGTCAGCAGTTTTATGCGACAATCATAGTCGTTAAATGTATGTCTTATATCAGTGGCGGCGTTAGCGGTACGCGGAGCTTTAAAGTGGGTGTGTCATCTGCTAGGGCTGACAGACATGTTTAGTTTTGATACAGTGAGGTAAATTAAAAAGCTCCTAACACGGGGGCCCACTCAGGCAACCCCGTAGCGTGAAAATTCTACAGCACGGACCAGGCGTTCTACAGCAGGGGCCAGGCATTCTACAGCAGGGGCCAGGCATTCTACAGCAGGGGCCAGGCATTCTACAGCAGGGGTCAGGCATTCTACAGCAGGGGCCAGGCAATAGCGGTAGGGGGGCAGGAAATAAATTGTACTAAGTAGAGCAAACAAGCAGAGGGGGCAAGACAAAACGCAGGGGAGGAGGCCGTCCCCCCTGGCCCCTTGCAGCTAAGGGCCTGCACCTAGGCAAGTCAGTTACCACCCCTGACCGCTGATGTTTAATTAATGTATTGATTTTTTTTTTTGGTTTAGTTTTGAAGAAAATTCATATATAAAATAAATCCCATATTTTAAAGTAGATGAACTGCTGTAGATTAAAAGTTCTTACAAATGTTTATACAGAACAGAATATTGTTACTACACTGAGACATTGAAATGATATTTCCTTTGAAAGATTTGTTTAAATGTGTTTGCAGAACTGTTCTGGTTTCATTTAGATAAAAGAACAGAGAGAGTCCAGAGCATGTTTCTGTTCTGGTACAGAACATTGTTTCTCCCTCCCCTCCCCCCCCAAAAAAAAAAAGAAAACAATTATACGAGTTAAAAGAATAAATGGAAATTATTTTGAACTCTGAACTCTCTGGACACAAAGCTGTGCACTCTTGTGGCTATCTGGTGATCATGTTCGACCTCATTCTACTCCATACTCACCGCCACCAGCCTCTTATACCTCCCTCACTCTACTCCTTCCTCACTAAACTCATTTTTTCTTTTCTGGAAGAGTAAAAAAAAAAGAAACAGGTAGCGGGAGGAAATGTGTGTGATGGGAGCATGGGGGTGGGGGAGAGGGTGTGGTGATGGCTAGTCGGTTTTTAAAAAAAAATGTTTCTGTACATAGCCGGTTTGTATTAAACTGTACGATGGACAGCTCTGCTCCAGTACGTCCAGATCACTGTCCATACAAACTGACCTCTCGTGACTTTGATTGATCTTTGCACCTTGGCTAAGGGCCATGGACCACAATATGAGCTCGCTGTGTGTGTGTGTGTGTGTGTGTGTGTGTCTGTGTGTGTGTGTTGCCTCGAAGTGTCTATGTGTGTGTGTGTGTTGACTCGCTGTGTCTATGTGTGTGTGTGTGTTGACTCGCTGTAGATTGTTTTACGTAGATCGAGGTTTGACTGACTCATTTTCAGACGCGGTCATTTTAAAGTAGCGGATACTCATCTAGCACTTTCTAAAATCAGTTTACAGTTGGCCAATGATTTAGTGTAGGGAATAAAATAAAAAAAAAATTGAAAACTTTTGTAATCTGGCTTTCATTGTTGAAGTTTGAATTTGTCATCCAGACAGCTTTATATAGACCTGCATTTTATCTATAGCTACATATTATGCATAACTAGATTTTACATATAGCTTACATTTTATGTATAACTACAGTTTTATATATAGCTACATTTTATGTATAACTACATTTTATCTATAGCTACATTTTATATATAACAACATTTTATCTATAGCTACATTTTATGTACAACTACATTTTATATATAGCTACATTTTATGTGCAACTACATTTTATCTATGGCTTCACATATTATGTATAACTACATTTTATCTATAGCTACATTTTATATTAAACTACATTTTACATATAGCTACATTTTATGTACAACTACATTTTATTTAGGTTTTTAAAAAAAGAATTTAAGATAAAAGTATAAACTTCGGGTGTGAACTGAGAAACCAATGTTATATAAATTGTATTGTCGCATAAAACACGTATTGTTTCACGTATTGTTCACGTATTGTTCACTTATTGACCCTCATCCGTGGCATATCGCAGAAGTTATTATAAAATAATATGCATTCACCACAGGCAGATACTGAATGACCAGAACACCTATTGTCCTATTCACTGGTGGTCACTTCGGGGGGGGGGAGCTAGAGATAAAAGTTCTTGCATAAGTCATTCGATTGTCCGGACGTTAGTTTGCGGTAATAACGTATGCTGGATAATGTGACTATCCGATTTTTTCATACTAAATCTATCTTATCTTCAAATATGTATCTTACGCTATCTAAGTATTTTAATCTATCAAACAATTTATCAATCTATCAAATTTAATTTATCTATTCAATCAAAGTCGTCGCCAAGGGGGAGGAGCCCAACAGCAGGTTATGTCAGACACACTCCCCCTGTTCTTAGGTGGGCCACCCAGACGGAAATAGTAATTTATTCTCTCATAAACTGGCTTAGCAATGGGTGGTTATGTGTGACCATAGGGGCCCCAGTTGATCATGTTTTGTCAGGGGCCCCAGTTGGTCATGTTTTGTCAGGGGCCCCAGTTGATCATGTTTTGTCAGGGGCCCTAGAATTTAGCTTGGCGGTGACCGTGATTTATCCCCATCAATCAAACTATATATATATATATGATTAAGGCATCGCCGACATTCCTGGGACAATCGTCGTTAACCAGGTCCTCTGAAGTCCTGGGACAAAAGTACTGGAGTTAGCTGTAGCAACGCGAGGCTCGGCACGCCCTTATAACTACGCCACTGCATCTGTTATCTGTTAATAAATCTCATTTTTTTATTTTATGATGGCAGAATCTTCAAAAGCACTTTATACATTAGTACAATATTCATTATACATTTAATTATGTGTTTTAATCTACAACCTTGTATTCACACATAGCCACAGTAGACCCATCAATAACTAATTATGTGAAAATGTTCCCATCTCATTCTCTATGTCCCCTCAGAGACCGTTTAATATCATCATTGATCACATTACATTAACCTACTTCATACTACGATCTGGTGGTAAACAACTCTGGCCTCACACTGGGACCTGCCGATGTGCACTGTAACAAAGTGATGTGGTTCAAGTTGCACTCTGGTATTCGACTAATTCATTAATATTTTGACAC
>JAGDYQ010000070.1:4271484-4478984 GCA_021962125.1 Bulinus truncatus
AAAGGTCAATCCAAATTAGCTGACCTTGATCGGTCAGGCTGTCGATACATCTGGTGTGTAGTGATGGTACTGTCCACTACTTGACGGACGAGACATTTATTTGAACGATTCGAGAGATTGGTGCTAGAGAAGTATGCTAGGGCCTGCTGTTCCGGATTGAACTTAATTCAACTTTTCAGCGTAAAACTCGTAGTAAGACATTTCTCTTGTCTACACTGGCTCTAACACACCATTCAACTCCAATACTTACTCCAATTCAAGAAAACATTTTCCTATTTTCGTTGTGTGTTTCAAAATTACTTTCCTATGTTCGTTGTATGTTTCAAAATTGAACTTTCCTATGTTCGTTGTATGTTTCAAAATTACTTTCCTATGTTTGTTGTATGTTTCACATTCAGCCACTGTAATGCAGATAACCCAAACTAAAGGGAATGTGACACGTAATAAAATAGTATTCACAAGCTGTCATATCAAAACTAGAAAAGTCACAGATTGCTGTAGATCATCAAAAGAAATCACAAACGAGAACTGAATTTAAATAAAGAAATATGAAAAATATATCCAAACAAATTATGAACTATTTCCAAATACATTATGAACTATTTCCAAACAAATTATGAGCTATTTCCATACAAATTATGAACTATAAATTCCAAACAAATTATGAACTATTTCCAAACAAATTATGAACTATTTCCAAACAAAATATAAACCTATTTCCAAACATATTAAGGAACTATTTCCAAAACAAATTATGAACTATTTCCAAAAACAAATATGGAAACTGTATTTTCCAAAACAAATTATAACTATGTCCAAACAAATTATGAACTATTTCCCTTAAACAAAAAATTTAAATCAACAAAAATTTGACCACATAACGGAATATTTATTTCATACTCATTGTTTGTCAGATCTTATTAAAGATTTTTTTTAGAAAAATTCCCATGAAAAAAATAAACAAGTTTTCATTTTTAAGTCTGTTTACTTCAAGCAACAGCCAGGATACTTGAACAGCCAAGATACTTGAACATCATCAAAAAATAGAACAAACTAAATTTTCTTCCCCCAGAATAGGAATCGAACTAACGGAAATATTTCCTGTTATAAACAAGTTTTTCCATGACTTATTTTTAAATAAGACCACTGTTTATCGAGCTACCATCATGATGCATCTAACGCTCCATGAATCATTGGTCATTAGAGTGGGCGTTGGTCATTAGAGTTGGTCATTGGTCTTAGAAATACTTTGATAATAATAGAATATGTGAGACAATAGTAATTTCTTCTGTTGGGTTGAATTGACATGGATTTCTATGGCTATATGTTCTTGTTTACCTTTATGTTCACTGCAACCCCTTACAATGAGTCATATTTAAAAAAAAAAACATGTTTAATTTATGTCTAAGCATTTATAGTTAACTAGTTTATTGATTAAAAAAACTTCGCCACTGTATCACGTTAATTCATTAATATACTTAAGATTATAATAAACAATTCAATATCATGAACTCGGTTGTTTTAGATTTAAAAAAAAATATAGTACTTGACTGAGTAGACGTAATAACACTGCAAGTAATTAGTTCTTACTTTGGTCTCATCTTCTTCGGTTAGTTTTGGCATTGCCCCAAACATCACGGTCATGTCACAGTTTAAACGTCTAGATGTCTACAAAGGCGTGACGTGAACAAAGAGTACCTAATGGGGTCGGGTTGCGGGAGGGAGCGTCTCATCTAGTCTTTCTAACTCCAAAAATATTTAACCGGAATAAAACATATTCACTCACATAAAGTATACGGCAGGGCCGTAGACACTTACTTGCCGAGTTTTTGATACAGACTTTTTGATACAGACTTTTTGATACAGACTTTTTGATAGACTTTTTGATACAGACTTGTTGATACAGACTTTTTGATACAGACTTTTTGATACAGACTTTTGATACAGACTTTTTGATACAGACTTTTTGATACAGACTTTTTGATACAGACTTTTTGATACAGACTTTTTGATACAGACTTGTTGATACAGACTTTTTGATACAGACTTTTTGATACAGACTTTTGATACAGACTTTTTGATACAGACTTTTTGATACAGACTTTTTGATACAGTCGGGGGCATCAGTGGCTTATATATGACTCAGGAAGTGAAGGTCGTCAGGCTTGTTCCAAACATATATGTCACAGTACGCTCCATCTTTTGAATGTTGATCTATCGATCAGTGTCATTCTACATATATTTGGTAGCCAGGGCTGTGACGTAGAACTTCACACCCCCCTTCACTACATGAACTATATACTATACTACACTTTGAAATTACGATTCACTACATGAACTATATAGCCTTCTATACTATACTTTGAAATTTACGATCCACATTGGTATTTTCTTGGTTGAAATAGAATTGGAACCAGGGTTGAAGCATATCTCCAGTCTTCTTTCAATGACAGGTAAGTCTGCTATTTTGTGTTTTTCAATGACAGGTAAGTCTGTAGTACTTTGTGTCCTTCAGTGACATGTAGGTCTGTGCTACTTTATGGATTTTTTTTTTAGAGCCATCTGGCTCTTATTGACTTTTATTAGAGATTTTATTTCAAAAGTCGGAAAATGTAACAATACAAGAAATAATCCATTGGACAAGTACAAAATGACCTTTGTCACGACTTCACTTAGCATTCCGATTCACTTTAAAATATTTTTTCCTCAAGTATAAATCCACTTCACATCTAGGGGGGGGAGGGGCAATTAACATTTAAAAAAATAAAACCCTTGTCCACTTCCAATTCACTGACATACTGAGATGGAAATCAGATGAATTCCAATAGTAATAGCAGAGTGAGACTGTTTAGGACTGAGGTTTGATCTCGTGATCTGCATTACACCAGTTGATGTGTTTCATCACTTTGTCAGCAGTTTTATGCGACAATCATAGTCGTTAAATGTATGTCTTATATCAGTGGCGGCGTTAGCGGTACGCGGAGCTTTAAAGTGGGTGTGTCATCTGCTAGGGCTGACAGACATGTTTAGTTTTGATACAGTGAGGTAAATTAAAAGCTCCTAACACGGGGGCCCACTCAGGCAACCCCGTAGCGTGAAAATTCTACAGCACGGACCAGGCGTTCTACAGCAGGGGCCAGGCATTCTACAGCAGGGGCCAGGCATTCTACAGCAGGGGCCAGGCATTCTACAGCAGGGGTCAGGCATTCTACAGCAGGGGCCAGGCAATAGCGGTAGGGGGGCAGGAAATAAATTGTACTAAGTAGAGCAAACAAGCAGAGGGGGCAAGACAAAACGCAGGGGGAGGAGGCCGTCCCCCCTGGCCCCTTGCACGCTAAGGGCCTGCACCTAGGCAAGTCAAGTTACCACCCCTGACCGATAATGTTTAATTAATATATTGATTTTTTTTTTTTTGGTTTAGTTTTGAAGAAAATTCAAATAAAATAAATCCCAAATTTTAAAGTAGATGAACTGCTGTAGATTAAAAGTTCTTACAAGTGTTTATACAGAACAGAATATTGTTACTACACTGAGACATTGAAATGATATTTCCTTTGAAAGATTTGTTTAAATGTGTTTGCAGAACTGTTCTAGTTTCATTTAGATAAAAGAACAGAGAGAGTCCAGAGCATGTTTCTGTTCTGGTACAGAACTTTGTCCCCCCCTCCCCCCCCCCCAAAGAAAAAAAAAGAAGAAAACAATTATACGAGTTAAAAGAATAAATGGAAATTATTTTGAACTCTGAACTCTCTGGACACAAAGCTGTGCACTCTTGTGGCTATCTGTTGATCATGTTCGACCTCATTCTACTCCATACTCACCGCCACAGCCTCTTATACCTCCCTCACTCTACTCCTTCCTCACTAAACATTTTTTTTTCTTTTCTGGAAGAGTAAAAAAAAAAGAAACAGGTAGCGGGAGGAAATGTGTGTGATGGGAGCATGGGGGTGGGGGAGAGGGTGTGGTGATGGCTAGTCGGTTTTTAAAAAAAAATGTTTCTGTACATAGCCGGTTTGTATTAAACTGTACGATGGACAGCTCTGCTCCAGTACGTCCAGATCACTGTCCATACAAACTGACCTCTCGTGACTTTGATTGATCTTTGCACCTTGGCTAAGGGCCATGGACCACAATATGAGCTCGCTGTGTGTGTGTGTGTGTGTGTGTGTGTCTGTGTGTGTGTGTTGCCTCGCTGTGTCTATGTGTGTGTGTGTGTTGACTCGCTGTGTCTATGTGTGTGTGTGTGTTGACTCGCTGTAGATTGTTTACGTAGATCGAGGTTTGACTGACTCATTTTCAGACGCGGTCATT
Organism: Bulinus truncatus; assembly: GCA_021962125.1. Classification (NCBI taxonomy): domain Eukaryota; kingdom Metazoa; phylum Mollusca; class Gastropoda; family Planorbidae; genus Bulinus; species Bulinus truncatus. The sequence goes on from JAGDYQ010000070.1 coordinate 4,275,796, forward strand.
TTAAAGTAGCGGATACTCATCTAGCACTTTCTAAAATCAGTTTACAGTTGGCCAATGATTTAGTGTAGGGAATAAATGAAAAAAAAATTGAAAACTTTTGTAATCTGGCTTTCATTGTTGAAGTTTGAATTTGCACATCCAGACAGCTTTATATAGACCTGCATTTTATCTATAGCTACATATTATGCATAACTAGATTTTACATATAGCTACATTTTATGTATAACTACATTTTATATATAGCTACATTTTATGTATAACTACATTTTATCTATAGCTACATTTTATATATAACAACATTTTATCTATAGCTACATTTTATGTACAACTACATTTTATATATAGCTACATTTTATGTACAACTACATTTTATCTATAGCTACATATTATGTATAACTACATTTTATCTATAGCTACATTTTATGTAAAACTACATTTTACATATAGCTACATTTTGTGTACAACTACATTTTATTTAGGTTTTAAAAAAAGAATTTAAGATAAAAGTATAAACTTCGGGTGTGAACTGAGAAACCAATGTTATATAAATTGTATTGTCGCATAAAACACGTATTGTTCACGTATTGTTCACGTATTGTTCACTTATTGACCCTCATCCGTGGCATATCGCAGAAGTTATTATAAAATAATATGCATTCACCACAGGCAGATACTGAATGACCAGAACACCTATTGTCCTATTCACTGGTGGTCACTTCGGGGGGGGGGGGGAGCTAGAGATAAAAGTTCTTGCATAAGTCATTCGATTGTCCGGACGTTAGTTTGCAGTAATAACGTATGCTGGATAATGTGACTATCCGATTTTCATATAAATCTATCTTATCTTCAAATATGTATCTTACGCTATCTAAGTATTTTAATCTATCAAACAATTTATCAATCTATCAAATTTAATTTATCTATTCAATCAAAGTCGTCGCCAAGGGGGAGGAGCCCAACCCAGGTTATGTCAGACACACTCCCTGTTCTTAGGTGGGCCACCCAGACGGAAATAGTAATTTATTCTCTATAAACTGGCTTAGCAATGGGTGGTTATGTGTGACCATAGGGGCCCCAGTTGATCATGTTTTGTCAGGGGCCCCAGTTGGTCATGTTTTGTCAGGGGCCCCAGTTGATCATGTTTTGTCAGGGGCCCTAGATTTAGCTGGCGGTGACCGTGATTTATCTATCAATCAAACTATATATATATATATGATAAAGGCATCGCCGACATTCCTGGGACAATCGTCATTAACCAGGTCCTCTGAAGTCCTGGGACAAAAGTACTGGAGTTAGCTGTAGCAACGCGAGCTCGGCGCCCTTATAACTACGCCACTGCATCTGTTATCTGTTAATAAATCTCTTTTTTTTTATTTTATGATGGCAGAATCTTCAAAAGCACTTTATACATTAGTACAATATTCATTATACATTTAATTATGTGTTTTAATCTACAACCTTGTATTCACACATAGCCACAGTAGACCCCATCAATAACTAATTATGTGAAAATGTTCCCATCTCATTCTCTATGTCCCCTCAGAGACCGTTTAATATCATCATTGATCACATTACATTAACCTACTTCATACTACGATCTGGTGGTAAACAACTCTGGCCTCACACTGGGACCTGCGGTGTGCACCGTAACACGGTGATGTGGTTCAGGGTTGCACTCTGTTCGACTAATTCATTAATATTTTGACACCCACCCCCCACCCTTTTGCCCCTTTTCAACCCTCCCCCCCCATACAATCGTCACCCTAAGCAACAAAACCACATTCACAGTCAGATGTCACATTTTGTAACAATGCCTCAACCAGAGATTCTCAAACTGTGTGTACTATCCAGCCCATGTTACTGTTATAGTTGTGCAAAAGGGGGGGGGGGATGCGCCATCGATCTCATAGTAACAAAATTATTAGATTAGTGTAAACCAAAAGATTAGATATTATAAATCTGTGGTGTAAGCTAAGGCTTTTTACTTTGTCGTTAAAGATTTCAGGCTCGTCCAAACTCGGCGCGTGGTGAAGGTTTGAGCCCCTCATGACCCTACTTTTAAGTCATTGTATTTATAGTACATGTACATAATATAATGGCTCAGTAACCTAATTGAACGATTCCGATTGCTTGCAGGTCGTGGTCAGTGGACAGAGTGAGAGATAGCAAGGTAAGGACTGTTGTGGATGGGGTGGGGTGAGGAAGAGAGGTGAGTACTACAGCTCAAGTGCAATTCACCCCCCCTCCACTCAGCTTTCATACATAAATAATAATCTCCCATGTAGGTCACCGGTGTTTTTTTTGTGTGTCTCACGGGACGCCTGCGGTTTGATATTTTGTTTTTTGCTGTTGCTTAAACACCATGGGGGGGGGGGGGTCTATTACATCATCGCATGAGCCAAGTGGACAAATGGGTTAACTGATGGGCAGAGAACTAAGTTTTCTGTGGTCTGGGTTTGGGCCGGAGTAAGAATTAATGATTGATTAAATGGGTTGATCTCATCGTCCTTTGCAGCCATATAGACTGAAACAAGTCATTGTGTACTACTGTGTTACTGCCCTAGGTACTTACAGACGTGTGCTCGTATATGTGTATGAATAGAATATCTGTGCGTCATTGTTTCTTGTTATGTGTGAATGAATATATATATATATATATATATATATATATATATATATATATATATGTGTGTGTGTGTGTGTGTGTTGAAATATAGAATGTGTGCTGGTGCGTATTTAATGTCTATGTCTGTGCATATCTGTACTTTATGCTTAGCTTTATATGTGTGTGTGTGTGTGTGTATGTGAATGCAGTTGTGTGTAAGGGTTTTTTTATGAGTGTAAGTGTATGTAAATTTGTATATAGGTTTAGGGTTATATATGTCAGCAATAAATTTAACTTGCTGTACTCTATCGCTACTCTACAAACCTGTAATCGATGTTATATTTTTCTTACGAAACCTTCGCATCTTTACATTGTCCGGTTAGCAAACATTGACTGTAACATACATATGTTATGTGCACGCACGTTAAGTTAATGTGAGAGAATGTGTCCCTATAAGTGTGCGCTTGTTTTAGTTTATGCATTTATGGATGTATTCACCCGCATATTTTTGAAGGTTCCTTTCTCGATACATAAATGCCTTTGCTTACAACTCATGAAACGGTTACGTATTTAATGTAATGAGTAATATGTAAGTAAATCAGACACCAAATTTATTAACTTTTAATGGGAATAGTTTGTGTTTTTTTTAAATGGTTTGATTTTTGGTTAACCAATGCATAAGAAAAAAACTAAGCTAATGTGTACAGGATACAATATTAACAGACCACTTTTTGAAGTAAATTTTTCAGAAGAAACCAAGGGGACTTTGGAATAGGCTAAGACACAGTCATGGGCGTATTCATGGAGGGGGGGCATTTGCTCCCCCCCTCCTTACATTTAAAATAAAATGTCATTAAGTTGTTATTTGCCCCCTCCCCCTTGGAAAATTTTTGCCCCCCCCCGGAAAAATTCCTAGCGACGCCCATGGACACAGTGATTCCTAAACTATCTATTTATACGCACCCAGCATTTTGAGAACCGCTCTTCTCGCCCTGGATGCTGCTGTCTTGGAAGGCAGCGACTGGTGACTGAAAGAGACCGTCATGGCGGAGCTCCTGAGGCGCATGCCGATCATCAGGTACATCCCGGTGATGACGGCCATGGGGATGATGAAGAAGACGAAGGTGGAGATCTGGAACATGTAGGACATCCGCTGCTGCCACCGGAACGGAATGTTGCACACCACCGATTCCTCGATGGGGCGCTGGTCGCGCGGGTCGTGGACGAACGTGTACACCCGGGTGTGGATGGGGTAAGGCAGGGCGCAGAAGGCCGCCAGGATCCAGATGGAGATGATGCACTTCACGGCCCGGGACTGCCGGGATGTCTTCTGGCCGCGGATGGGGTGGCAGATGGCGATGTAGCGCTCCACGGTGAAGCTGGTGATGGTCAAGACCGACGTGTATGACGTCATCTCGGGCACGAAGGCCTTGAAGATGCAGAAGGTCTCCCCGAAGTGCCAAGGGTAGGCTTCCCAGATGCTGTACAGCTCCGGGGGTAGGGCTGCAATTAAATAAATTGCGAGGTTATAAATAGTGAGATGATAAAAGTGTTTGCTAAAAAGAAAACCATAAACCATTTTTTTAAACTCTTTTGTTTCTTGCTTTTTTTTTTCCCTGGAGAATTTATTTTGTTAGTGTTACGGTTGGCTAAGCAATGTAGAGCGCTCGGGTTAAAACCTCATTTTGAACCTTGGGATATTACAGTTCATGTTGGAAGTCCTCCAAATCCACCTAGCTTTAAATGGGAACCTGGCTTTAATTTGGGGGGAGGGGAAGGGATAAAGGGGTGGGGGGCTGCACATTGGACTAACCACTCAATCCCTCAATAAGATTTGGCTACTGAAACAGAGGGATTCTACAACACGTTATTTGCCCCGACGTGTAGCAATGTTTTAGAACCACTGTACAGACATTTTTGAAACCTCTGTGTTAACAAATACACTGGTAATAGTAGGAATTAGTTCTAAACGTTATCACCTCGAAAAATTATGTGTAAGATGTTTTCATCATTGTTAACTACTTGTTTATGTCTACATGTCGTCTATGACATTATCAATATTGACTGTGTACAGCGCAAAACTATAGCTTGAATACACCTGTGGTACACAAATACACAAGCTATAGACAATAATGTCACATCGTATTCTTTACATTTTATTTAACAAAGTCTAGTTAAAAGATGTACAGTTGATAGAAGTTAAACTAGTACAGTTAAAAGAAGTTAAACCAGTACAGTTAAAAGAACTTAAACCGGTACAGTTAAAAGAAGTTAAACCAGTACAGTTAAAAGAAGTTAAACCAGTACAGCTAGAAGAGGATAAACAATTGTGACGAAAAAAAAATCGTTACGAGTAAAAAAAATAATAACGCCGACTTTAATGGGTTTTTACAATTTTTTTCATTATCTTGTTCATCATAAATGTTTTTTTTTAGTTCAAAAACATTTCTCTCCATCAATATATTTAGCGAGCACTGATACTTAATCACTTGACGATTTAAAAAATATATATCAATAGATGATTGCCTCGTTTAAGGCCAAATAATAAAAATAAATTTGGCTGCACAATTTAATCTCCTAGTCAGGCATGAAAACAATCATCAGTGAAGCAGATAGTAGTACAACTGCTGGAGTATATCGATTGGTTTGTTCTTTACTGTGCTCGTCATTTTTCTTGTCTTTATCTGCGTTTTAGTTTTATCATAAAAGTTGACTTTTTTTTTTTGGACTTTGGATTTTACGAAATAAAATAACAAATTCAATGTGTCCTGAATTCATTGTATATCAAACAATATTCAATCAATTGTGTGTGCCACTTTTTGACTTAGTTGATCGACTCTAATGGACTTAAAATGTATGACTTTAATCGACTTAAATGTAAAAGTTTAATTTTTACTTTGATGTATAGTCCTAATCGAGTTAGATGAATAACTCTAATTGACTTAGATGTATATCTCTATTTGACTTAGATGTATGACTCTAATTGACTTAGATGTATGACTCTGATTGACTTAGATGTATGCCTCTAATTGACTTAGATGTAAAAAATTCGGGCAACATAAAGTCAAAATAAAGCAGTTCAATCTTTGCTTCTTTTGTGCTCTGGTCATTTGTATCTTACAGTCACTAGACATTAGTCACAATTATGAGTCACCACGGACTGTCCCTAGGACCAATCAATACCAGAGTTGATGTTTCTTGTGCCACACAAGAAAAGATAACTGTGTCTTAACTTTGACAAAAAAAAAACAACCTACAAGTATTACATTCTTCTCTGAACCAATTAAAATTAATTGAAAAATTATAATAATTATGTTTGATCAAAAAGAAAAGAAGTTATTCCATAATTTCTCTATAGCCTGGCACTTCTTATTTTAAATTAAAAAAAAAACATAACAAACAACAACTACTGTTTATTAAATTTAATTGTTTGATGATTTTATGGGTCATTTTGAGAAGGGAGAAAGGGGGGAGTTGAGAGACGGTGAAGTCGGGGGGGCCATCGGAAGTGAGGTGGGTGAAATTTGTTGAAAAGAAGTTCCACAAGAAGACCCCCCTCAAAAACACCCAAATTGAAGTAAGTGGGGGAAGTAAAGGGAGGGGGGAAAGGCAACGAGAAATCCCTTCACCACAAAAGGTTATAGAAACAGAGGAATAGAAAAATACAAATGCCCCCGCGCCCCCCCAGGGGGCAGAAGGGAGCTAAAAAGGAAACTTTGGGATTACAATTAACATAAATACAAAAAAAAAATTAATGAAATATTATTGGCTAACCATTAGACTACAAGATAATTTCAAAATTGTTAAATGTTTTACTTGACTAAAAAAAAATTAATAAAGTACAAATCAACACACAAAATGAAAATTGTTCCCACATAACAACAACAACATAAAAATTTGTTTTTATCACTTCCGTAAAAAGATTGAATTGACGCCCTAGACCACGCCCTAAACCATTGATTGACATGTTGTTCAATGATATCCGGTGCATTTCCCCGAAAGAGTCATTTTGATTTACTTTTTTACATTTTGTAAATTTTTTTCTACACATGGTCTTATTCCACAGGGATTGACAATGTAGGACACATTCACACTTGTCATTACCCCAGGCTATATGAACATTTGTTGTTTTTTTTTATAGTTTTTTTTTTTATGTAATGACAATTTTACATTTATTTCAATTGTTTGTTGTTCCGTAAAGGTTTGTTTATTTTTTTATTGGCTTGAATTTTTATTCTCTAAAAGTAGGTCAAAGTTATTTTCTTCATCACGCGAACGACTTTTTGGCATTAATGATGTGAGACCACTGGGCGTTGTCCTTTAGTGACTGTAATGTGTCAACTCTTTAGTTTGGTCCTTGTTTTGTTCTGTACGATATCACCCAGTTCACTCAGAAAGACGGTTCTAGAGTTTGTAGTAGCGTTTCGTGAAATAAGAAATCAATCATGACAATCTTTTCCAGGTTCAAACAATTAGATATTGTCAATACATGTGTATCCTCGATAACAATGTACTTTTTGTTAAACTTCTCGATAACAATGTAATTTTTGTTAAACTTCTCGATAACAATGTAATTTTTGTTAAACTTCTCGATAACAATGTACTTTTTTTTTAAAACTTCTCGATAACAACGTACTTTTTTTTAAAACTTCTCGATAACAATGTACTTTTTGTTAAACTTTCAGGTCAGTTAATTAAAAATATTGTAGATCTTACTGCCATTATTTGCCCGCATCCCATTTTGGCACCCACGCTTTATACTCATCCATATTTCTATTACAGCTTTTATTGAAAGCGTATTTTTACACATATCTTTTTTATGTAAATCATTTTCATCTTAACATATGGCCCTGCCCAGGATGCAGCTAAGTACTGCACTTGTGTAATTTACCCCCTCCCCCCCCCTTTTCCCCTCCTCACGAATAAGGTGAGCATGTACGTTTCATTCTTTTTAGTGGTTTTTGAAAAGGGCCAATCAGCGGGTGTCAAAAGGGCCAATCAGTGGGTGTCAAAAGGGCCATATCGGTGATTATCAAAAAGGGCCAGATCAATGGTTATCAAAAAGGGCCATATCGGTGATTATCAAAAAGGGCCTTATCGGTGATTATCAAAAAGGGCCAGATCAATGGTTATCAAAAAGGGCCAGATCAATGGTTATCAAAAAGGGCCATATCGGTGATTATCAAAAAGGGCGATATCAATGGTTATCAAAAAGGGCCAGATCAATGGTTATCAAAAAGGGCCATATCGGTGATTATCAAAAAGGGCCTTATCGGTGATTATCAAAAAGGGCCAGATCAATGGTTATCAAAAAGGGCCATATCAGTGGTTGTCAAAAAGGGCGATATCAATGGTTATCAAAAAGGGCCAGATCAATGGTTATCAAAAAGGGCCATATCGGTGATTAACAAAAAGGGCGATATCAATGGTTATCAAAAAGGGCCAGATCAATGGTTATCAAAAAGGGCCTTATCGGTGATTATCAAAAAGAGCGATATCAATGGTTATCAAAAAGGGCCATATCAGTGGTTGTCAAAAAGGGCGATATCAATGGTTATCAAAAAGGGCCATATCAGTGGTTGTCAAAAAGGGCGATATCAATGGTTATCAAAAAGGGCTATATCAGTGGTTGTCAAAAAGGGCGATATCAATGGTTATCAAAAAGGGCCATATCAGTGGTTGTCAAAAAGGGCGATATCAGTCTAGTTTTCTGTACACTATTTATACCTGCTCTCTTACAAATATATTTTATAAACCAATCAATATAAACAAACACATATATTTATATTGGGAAGATGTCAACAGTGATATCACAGACATATGCGTTATTTAAATCTCAACTTGGAACATTCCGATATCTCACAGAAAGTTGTTTTTTTTATGTTTAAATTTCTACCAGCTTGCACAAGGTATTTTAAAATTTTTGAATCTGATATTTGAGCTGAATGGCTTACGTCATCTCATCCCCCATTGGTCAATCGGCTTATCGGTGGACGAATGATTTAAACTGAGACCGTGGGAGGACAGGCACCTGAATGTGATCAGGTTGATAAGTGTGTTACAGACATGATACAGATAAATAGTGCCATTGTTAGGGGAGGGGGCCCATTTTAAAGATATTTGGGGCAGGGCCGTTATTTCAGGAACGATTTTGGAGGGAAGAAGGGGGGGGGTAAGCCTAAAATGGCGGATCCCCGAGACCGGTATTTTCGGTAGATTTCCGTTTACAGTGATTTATACTACGTCAAAACATATAAATAACTTGTACAATTTAAAAAGTTGGAAATAAATCTTGATATTTCTTTTCAGTTTTACGTAGCTGGTGGGTTTACGGCGGATTTACGGTGGGTTTACGGCGGGTTTACGGCGTGATTTCTTAGTGAGTTTCGACGACTTTCGTTAAAAAAACATACAGCACTGCATGCTATTGACCCTGAGTACGACGCCCCTGACTTCGGGACCCTAGGCAGACAAACTCTTTTAAAAATATTTGGGGTGGGGGGCATGAGAAGAGTATATGAGTTTGCTCGTATAGCATGGAAAGTGATACAGATTTATACCGGAAGCTGTCGTCCAATCCATCCAACCACAAGATGGCCCGTTCGTGCACAGTCACATACCCACACCACAAATACAAGCCTTTGTTTAGTGTCAAATGCTAAGGAGAGAGAGAGAGAGAGAGAGAGAGAGAGAAAAGAAAGCCAGACACGTGTCATCTTCGTTGTCATGGTAACAGCCACTGCATCAGGTGGCAGGATTAAAAATGATAGCTGAACTAATTAAATCACTTAATCAGCTGAAAATTTCAAGTCAAACGAACTGAATAATTAAAAAAAAAAAAAAAACAGAAAATAAGAGGGCTATGTAGGTCACGCTAATCTATATATATATGTCTTAATTTGTCACGTGTACACAGACCTGTTCAAACTAGTTAATAGTCTATAAACATACTAATGGGACACATCTGCAGGTTGTTTGGTAAACAGAAATCCTGGTACTGTTAGCAGCTTGTTGATGAATGTACTCACCCATGAGAAATTAGTGAACGTACAGTTTTGCTTGATGGTCAAAGTATGGAAGGTTGGACTATGGGGGTCAGGCAGTAAGAAAATGATTAGTTTAGAGAGCAGCGGATCTCACTCTTTTACCATTAACGATCCCAAATGAAAAAGTCTATTAGAGACCCATAATGTGAAAGTCTATTAGTAAGGCACTATGTGAACGTCTATTAGTGAGACACTATGTAAACGTCTATTAGTGAGACACTATGTAAACATCTATTAGTGAGACACTGTGTAAACGTCTATTAGTGAGCTGCTATGAAAATATTTTGATTGTGGCGACACCAATGCACATGAAAATAACGATGAAACAAACAAAGACAACGCAAAATTAATTTAAGATCCTTACTTAATATATTCTCAACCAAGATCCCATAGATCCAAAAGTGTCCAGAAGAAAATGGAGATTGATTGTCCACTCAATCAGGAAGCCTCCAGAAGACATTACGAAAATGGCTCTACTGACAGTGAGGCCAGAGAAAGGTTGGCCCCTAAAAGACCACTCGGAGAAGGTCTTGCAAACAAGAGATGAAAAGTTGCACCCAAAAATGGGTGAGGGGTGGGGGGGGGGGGTGAAATTGATAAAGGCCTCCCAAAACAAAGTGCGCTTGAAATTGATTGCTGATGTCCTTTGCTCCGCAAGGAGTTCAAGGAACTAAGTCAAGTCACTTAATATATCTTGAAGTGTCTTTATATATGCAATAGGCCTGTTTTCATTGGTGCATTCATTGATGACGTCGTCTCGATCGTCTGCGCGTCATGTTATGGCGAATATACTTTCCCAATTGTATTTTATTTACGAGAATCGTTCCACAATAGTTGCACTTAGTTTCGATACATGATCATCTACAGCTACTACTACTACAACTATACCTACTGCAGGCCTACAATCTGTTATCTGAGTCTTGACTGTTGGGTGGGTTGAGGGAGGGGAGGAGACGGATTTACGATAAATTTGGCAATCCTCTCACGCCTACCTGGAAATATAGACATGCAGCAATATTGCAGGAGCCAGGTAATTAGAATTTGATGAGTTGTATAAACATAAAGTGCACGGGTTCGCTTAAGTATTACAACAAAATATGTAGTAATTATAAGTCGTAATTATAAGTCGTAACTATAAGTTGCAATTACTTGCAATTATAAGTCGTAATTATGCCATTATCTCAGCTATGGGTCGTGCACCAAATTTTTTTTTTGGTAACTTCTGATGCTGAGCCCAGACAGTAATTGAATCGGTGTGGAAGTATTCAAGTGATTTGCGCATTTCAGACTTGCGTCAGAAAAGATTTTCTTTTGTGGCAAGATTAATATGTGAATGCACATCTATTTATAAGTGGATGTATTACATTGTCAAAGACTTATTTCAAATTGTGAACCCCGTCATCACAGTTTGAAATAGTTCTAAAGTTGTCTTAAGATGTTGTTAAAAAAACAAGCAATTAAGCCTGTTCCATTCTGGACACAGGACGTGTTAGCGCATTTTCATGTTATGTATCAGTACGTTTGTTAGCTTTCAGTAAATATTTGTAAATTTTGGAAATGTTTATAAATTCAATTGTGTAATGCATATATCTGTTAAAAAAATATTATAAAGACGTTTCTTTATATTTGAACAAAAAATATTTTCTCTTAAATCTAACTACAAGTGGTTTGTGGTTACTGAAATAGGACTCATAATTGAAAACATTCGAAATTGTAGTCATTTAATCGTCCGAAAACTCCGTCAATTGTTGCATAGCTCTGATACTTTCAATTCAACTCAGAACACAAGCTTACTATTTCATTTGATGAGTTTCTTAATAAATCTTGGTGAAACTACGTGCTGCTGTATTTCGCACCAAATGAATGGGTTATTGAACGTACAAGGTGTAGAATGGGGCTATATATATAATATATAAGCCCCTTCGGAGCCCTGAAGCCCGGCCCTCAGAGGTCCTATCGCGAAATGAACTTTTGATGTACACATGGCAGGCCAAGACCTACAAAATGATATATACATCATGGGTCTAGGACTTATGGTTGCTGAGATATAGGGCGCTCCTTTATTAATATAGCTTATATAGTAAAAAAACGGTACTTTATAAGCCCCCTTTTACGGCCCTCAGAGGTCAGATCGCGAAATGAACGTTTGCTGCACACATGGCAGGCCAAGACCTACAAAATGATATATACATCATGGGTCTAGGACTTATGGTTGTTGAGATCTATGGTGATGACGGACAGACAGACAGACAGGCAAAACGGGGACAATAGAGTATTTTTTTTCGAAAATGCTCTAAAAATATCACATTCTGACTGACGTTGCAAACTCCCATCAAAATTGAACCACACACAGTACGAAAAATAACAGGGAATTTCGAGTACCCTCGATATTTAACTAATGAGTGACTAAACTTTGACTGAACGCCTGGTAATTGTACATTGGCCGACACACAACCAGTGTTGAGCCAGATCTTACAAATGGTCCTCATTTAAGTGTACTCAGGTAGATACAGAAAAAGATCAGACATGTTGGGGGACAGCATTCATCACGCAGCTGCTCACGTGACCACGCTTGGCACAGGAGACGAGTTTAATACACGAGCCAGGTCGTTTGATCTGTGCTGGTCCATCCATCCCCCCCCTACCCTCTCATGACGTTGATCCATTAGCCAAACTAACTGTACTGGCGGGGTTGTTTGTATGGATAGTGAAAAGTACTATTGGCCATGGAACAAAGTTCTAGCACACTTCTGATACAATAGTCTTTTATACCTTTGATGAACCAGATGCAAAATTTTTTCCAAGTGTAATAATATACTACCTTCATAGTTTTTTTTTTCTGTAAAAATAACAACAAAGACACTACTTTTGGTAGACTTAGTAAACTTAGAGATTAAATATGAAAGATGTATTAAACATTATACTAAGCGATACAAGCAACGCGTGGTATGCGAGGTACTTGATACATGTGTGATGTGTGATACATGTGTCATATGACACATGAGTTATCTAATGATGATCCAAAATGAAATAGATTGTGTGATTTGTGTGTGTGTGTGTATATATATATATATATATATATATATATATATATATATATATATATATATATATATATATATATACTAGTTGCAAGTACCCGGCTTTGCACGGGTTTAAAATAAGGTTTTCTGTTTACCTTTTGTTTTCTCCCTACCCCCTCTCTCCCTTCCTCTCTCTCCCTCCTTCCCTCTCTCCCTTTCCCTCCCTCCCCCTCCCTCTCCCATCTCCATCTCTCCCCCTCTACACCCCCTTCTTCTCCCCCCTTTCCATCCATCTCCTTCTCTCTCTCCTCCTTCCTCCCTTCCTCCTTCCCCCCTCTCTCTCCCTCCCTGCCCCCTTCTCACTCTTTATCTCTCATCCCTCCCATTTCTCCCATCCCCCCTCCTTCCCTCCCTTCTTTCTCCATCCCTCCATCTCCCATTCCCCTCTCTCCCTCTCTCCCTCCCCCTCCCTCCCCCCTTCCTTCCACCCTAGTTTCCTCTCTCTCCCTCCCTGCCCCCTCTCTCTTTATCTCTCTCCCTCCCTCTCTCCCACCCTCTCTCTCTCCCTCCCTCCTCTCTATCTCCCTCTCTACTCCCACTCTCCTCCCTTCCTTTCTTTTTCCTTTCCTCCCTCTCCCCCCCTCTCTCTCCCAATAAATGTACACACAAATAGATATCTCAAACTAAAATCTAGAGAAATAATAATATATATATACATATTATTATGCCTTCACACTTCTAAAATCCTTCCTCATTCATTTACCTTCCTCAAACTGTACAAATCGGGAAGCATGAAAAAACATCAACAATTCTTCGCATCACAAAGGCACAATACAGCACCAGCGTGCAAGTTCTATTCGATAATCGGGAAATGACGTCACAGAAGAGTTTTATCTATGGCGCCGTCGAGATTAATTTTATATACTAAAATATACTAAAATAAAAATAATTTATTACAATTAAACTACCCATCGAGATGAAACGAAACCTGTCCTATAACCTTCCCCATGTAATTATGTGTACTTGTACCAAATTTCACGTTATTAGATTGTCTTGAACTTGAGTTATAAGGGAACAGACAGACAGACAGACAGACTGACAACAAATGCGTCTTATAAGTTTACAAGTTGCAAGTACCCGGCTTTGCCCGGGTTTAAAATAAGGTTTTCTGTTTACCTTTTGTTTTCTCCCTCCCACCTCTCTCCCTCCCCCCCCCCTCCCTCTCCCTCTTTACCCCTCTCTCTCTTCCTTTCCCTCCCTCCCTTTCTCCCTACCTCCCTCTCTCTCCCATCTCTCTCCCTCCCTCCCTCTCCCATCTCCCTCTCTTCCCCTCCTTCTCTCCCCCTGTCCATCCCCCCACCCTCCCTCTCTCCCCCCTTCCTCCTTCCCTCTCTCTCCCTCCCTGCCCCCTCTCTTTCTTTATCTCTTCCTCACATTACTCCCATCCTCTGTCTCCCTCTCTCCTTCCCTTCGTCTCTCTCCCTCCCTAACCCCTCTCTCCATCCCTCCTTTCTCCCTCCCTCCCTCCCCTCTCCACCTCTCTCTCCCCTCTCTCCCCCTTCCTCCCTCCCTCATTCCCTCTCTCTCAGCCTGCCCCCCTCACTCTTTATCTCTCCCTCCATCTCTCCCACCCTCTCTCTCTCCCTCCCCTCTATCTCCCTCCCTATCCTTTCTCTCCCTTCGTTCCTTTCTCTTTCCTCCACTCCCTTTCTCTCTCCCTCCCTCCCTCTCCCTCTCTCTCCCTCCCTCTCCCATCTCCCTCTCTCCCCCTCATTCTCTCTCCCTGTCCACCCCCTCCCTCCCTCTCTCCCCCCTTCCTCCTTCCCTCTCTCTCCCTCCCTGCCCCCTCTCTTTCTTTATCTCTTCCTCACATTACTCCCATCCTCTCTCTCCCTCTCTCCTTCCCTTCCTCTCTCTCCCTCCCTAACCCCTCTCTCCCTCCCTCCCTTTCTCCCTCCCTCCCCCTCTCCACCTCTCTCCCTCCCCCTCTCTCCCCTTCCTCCCCTCCCTCATTCCCTCTCTCTCTCTCCCTGTCCCCCTCACTCTTTATCTCTCCCTCCCCTCTCTCCCTCCCTCTCTCCCTCCCTCTCCTCTATCTCCCTCCCTACCCCCTCTCTCCCTTCGTTCCTTTCTCTTTCCTTCCCTCCCTTTCTCTTTCCCTCTCCCTCTCTCCCTCCCTCTCCCGTCTCCCTCCCTCTCCCATCTCCCTCTCTCTCCCCTCCTTCTCTCCCCCCTGTCCATCCCTCCTCCCTCCCTCTCTCCCCCTCCCTCCCTCCTACCCCTCCTTTCCTCTCTCCCCACCTGCCCCCCCCCTCTGTCTCTTTATCTCTCTCTCCCTCCCTCTATCTCTCTGGGAACAGATTATTCTGAAAAAAAAAAATTGAAAAAAAAAATTGAAAAAAAGAATAATAAATTTCACTGTCGGGATTTGAACCCACACATAGTCGGCCAAATTTGAATCACGGCCAGGCGAGTAACCGACTGTGCTAGCGAGCCAAACAAACATAATCTCAATTTTTAATAGGTTATGCGCGCAAGTTCTATTGGGGAAATGACGTCACAGAGGAATTTTATTTATGGCGCCGTCGAGATTACTTTAATATAGTAAAATACTAAAATAAAAAAAAATTAATTACAATTAAACTACCGATCGAGATGAAACGAAACCTGTCCTATAATTATACATGTCCCCATGTAATTATGTGTAACAAATTTCACGTTATTTGTTTGTCTGGATCTTGAGTTATAAGGGAACAGACAGACAGACAGACAGACAGACAACAAATGCCTCTTATAAGTATATATATATATATATATATATATATATATATATATATATATATATATATATATATATATATATATATATATATATATAGTTAGTTAGTTAGTTAATTAAATACATGTGGTTTGTTGAGCTGCTGCGAGCAAGTGGGATCGGCTTGTTTTTAATTAAATCTGAAAGACAAGCTTCATGTAAATAGATGATTTAAAGAAAAAAGAAAAAGTTATTTTCCTTTCTACATCCATTGTAATGTAAGACATTTTAAAGACTTAACAACTAGAACACGTATTTCAAACAAAACTTCTACAAATATCTTAAACAATTAAACACATAATGTTTGATAAACTTATTTAAAACAAAGAAATAGTAATTCAAATCAAATAACAAACAGGGTCGATCGTCAGGTGTCACGTGGTTGAAGTATCGCGGGATCGAACTGTCCGTGGTCCGTGGTCGAACTGTCCGTGGTCGAACTGTCCGTGATCGAACTGTCCGTGGTCGAACTGTCCGTGGTCGAACTGCCCGTGAGCGAACTGTCCGTGGTCGAACTGTCCGTGATCGAACTGTCCGTGGTCGAACTGTCCGTGGTCGAACTGTCCGTGATCGAACTGTCCGTGGTCGAACTGTCCGTGGTCGAACTGTCCGTGATCGAACTGTCCGTGTTCGAACTGTCCGTGATCGAACTGTCCGTGGTCGAACTGTCCGTGGTCGAACTGTCCGTGATCGAACTGTCCGTGGTCGAACTGTCCGTGGTCAAAGCATCGAATGGTTGAACTGTCTGGCTCCCAATAGTGTACAGTCGAGTCGACTAATTGGCCAGACATGGAACCATGCTTTCCATTTTAAATTTAAAGTATTTTTGAGCTATAAATTTATGTAGCACGATTTTCTCACAGTAACGATGTCGATGAGTTGAAAAACCAATCGTGTCAATACTGTTTTGTCTTAAATTCACAGAGATACATAACACACAACTTTTTTCAATCTCCAAGTCATATAAAAGACTAGTAGTTAATGGGTGTGTTCTTAATCTTTGTTTCTTTATATCTCTCGTGGTCTTATTTTGAATAAGTAAATAACGCGTCAGAGATCCATTAAGGACTACGATTATCCATCCATCTCTTTAAAACATTTTAGGACGCTTGTCGTCTTGTACGTTTAAAGTCCAGATCAGTGGTTCTAAACATGTGAGTGGGGAACCACGAAGATGTGGCTGAGGAATATAATATACTAGCTGCACCCTGCAAAAAAACCTTTGCATAGAGTTATATCCCTTTAGACTTGATCGGTAGGCTAGGTTATTTTTTTGTTTTGGGCAGATCCGATTTTTTTATGATTGTATTTAAACTGGAACTGTTGTATTAACTCTTTACTTTCGATTTAACGCAGAACCCAAAATCGCTTATCTATATGGCTGGAAATCAAAAAATAATAATTGATAGGTTAGTGCAGATTAGCAGCTCTCACCTTGTTTTTCATTACAGCTGGGTCGGGAATATAGAATATATATTCAAGAATGGGTTGCAAAGCGTGAAAGTTTGAGAACGTCTGACTTAAATTACGTCTCCTTTTCCCATGCATATTATAGACTCGGAAATAACACTGACGTCTGTGTTTATTAAAATCTGTTTGTTAAAACTTTTGACCTACATATCCGCGGGACTGCATTATGCAGCGGGTATTGAATCGCTACAGCGGACCGGTCTTTAGTTTTTGGTCTAGAGGCGCTAGACATCCCAAGTGCGGCTCTAGACATACTAAGTGCGGCCCTAGACATCTCAAGTGCGGCCCTAGACATCTCAAGTGCGGCCCTAGACATCCCAGGTGCGGCCCTAGACATCCCAAGTGCGGCCCTAGACATTCCAGGTGCGGCCCTAGACATCCCAGGTGCGGCCCTAGACATCCCAAGTGCGGCCCTAGACATCCCAGGTGCGGCCCTAGACATCCCAAGTGCGGCCCTAGATATCCCAGGTGCGGCCCTAGACATACTAAGTGCGGCCCTAGACATCCCAGGTGCGGCCCTAGACATCCCAAGTGCGGCCCTAGACATCCCAGGTGCGGCCCTAGACATCCCAAATGCGGCCCTAGACATACTAAGTGCGGCCCTAGACATCCCAGGTGCGGCCCTAGACATCCCAAATGCGGCCCTAGACATCCCAGGTGCGACCCTAGACATCCCAAGTGCGGACCTAGACATTGCTGGTCCAGATAGTGCCCACTGATACCCACATTGCTGGTCTTGATATTGACCACTTATACCCCACACTGCTGATCTTGAATAATTTTAAGTATTAAGTTTTATTTGGCTCTAATCGGTCTTATATAAATATCAATTCTGATTACTTCTGAATAAAACAACTTTATGAAAGGGCAGAGGTTAAAGTGGGTTGATATTATTAGCAAAAGATTTGAAAAAAAAACTTAATGCTAAAACATGTATTTCAGAAGATACACAATGTAATGTAGATAGAACCATCACAACATCTCAAGCCAATAGTAACCATTAAAACATCATAGTTGTATAGTATCTATCATAACATCTGAGGTCTATCGTGCACCATCGAACAATGTGTGGTCTATGGCTGCACCATTGCCCTGTGAGATGAACAGCAACAAGATCAAACAGTGTACCAGACTGATGCAGCGATGATTATAATCTTATCATCATGGAAGTACACAACGTTGGAAGAGGAAAATAAACCAACTGCTGGACATTTAAGAGATATTGGTGCGTGCACTGTCAGCAAGATTTGTGTATGTCTGAAAGCCTTGAGAATTTTTAGAGCATTTTCGAAAAAAATGCTCTATTGGCCCCGTTTTGTCTGTCTGTCTGTCTGTCTGTCCGTCATTACCCTAGATCTCAACAACCATAAGTCTTAGACTCATGATGTATAAATCATTTTGTAGGTCTTGGCCTGCCAAAAAATGACTTTTGTCCATTTCCCGATCTGACCTCTGAGGGCCGAAAAAGGGGGCGTTTTAAATACCGTTTTTGCTTATATTTTAAATATAAATAATAAAAGCTAATCAAAGGGGCTTAATCATTATTTATTTTTGTAACAGTTATTCAACATGATTACTTCCCTCTCTATTTACCAGCAGAATCTATGGCTGTCACCCGGAAAAAAGAATACGGATTTCGTCCGGCGTAACCGTACACGAAAATGCTCTAAAATGTCCTTTGTCCGAAACGGAAAAGACTTAAATTGCTTGTTTTTTTAAATTTTACCTTAATGTCTGACTTATAAGACGCATTCGTTGTCTGTCTGTCTGTCTGTCTGTCTGTCTGTTCCCTTATAACTCAAGATCAAGACAAACAAATAACGTGAAATTTGTTACACATACACATAATTACATGGGGAAGGTTATAGGACAGGTTTCGTTTCATATCGATGGGTAGTTTAATTGTAATTAATTTTTATTTTATTTTAGTATTTTACTATATTAAAGTAATCTCGACGGCGCCATAAATAAAATTCCTCTGTGACGTCATTTCCCTATGATCGAATAGAACTTGCGCGCTGGTGCTGTATTGTGCCTTTGTGATGCAAAGAATTGTTGATGTTTTTTCATGCTCTCTGATGTGTACAGTTTGAGGAAGGTAAAGGAATGAAGAAGGATTTTAGAAGAAGGGTAGAAGGGTGAAACCATAATAATAAGTATATATATAGAGAGAGAGAGAGGGAGGGGGTGGGCAGGGGGGAGAAAAGGAGGGGGACAGAGGGAGATGGGAGAGGGACGGAGAGAGATTTGAGAGAGGGAGGGAGGGAGAAAGGGAGGGAGGGAAAGGGAGAGAGGGGGAGGGAGGGAGGGAGAGAGAGATGAAGGGAGAGAGGGGGTAGGGAGAAAACAGAAGGTAAACAGAAAACCTTATTTTAAACCCGGACAAAGCCGGGTACTTGCAACTAGTATATATATATATATATATATATATATATATATATATATATATATATATACATGTATAGATTACTTATCGTGGGATGGTATTTAACGAGTCAAGTCCGATCGTACACACTGAATCGTGTCTCGAAGAATTTAGTTGGAGAAAGTAAAAAAAAAAAAGGAAAGCTTGGCATTGACCCAGCTACTGTGGCTACCATGGCTGCCGTGGCTACCCTAATTCATCTGCACCCCACCCCCTCCCCCACACTCCTTTCTAAAAAAAAACCGACTACTTAAAAATATTACAATAGATTTTTTTTTCCAGAAAATTATTCCTATTGTTTTAATTTATTTTACAAAAGTATGTCAAATTATCATCACACCGTTGATAAACAATATAAAAATACTCATACTGCAGCGACACCTGTGCTCAATGAAAAAGAAAAACAAATTTCCAAAGTTACACAGTTATCAAATGGATAAACGTTTCAATATCAGTTCTATCCGTATAGGCGCCATTCAGTATAGTGTCTATCAATGGATGGCTCAGATTGGATGGCTGTGGAATCACCTATAGTGCGGATGTATGAAGGAAGGGCTCTATAACAATACTCCCATTAGTGAGACAGACGACATTAATCTCAGACGGACATTAATCTGAGACAGACATTAATCTGAGACAGACATTAATCTGAGGCAGACATTAATCTGAGACAGACATTGGGCAAAGTACGCCCCGTTCGTCTTAATTACTTGGGGATACGCCCGCCCCCCCCGCTAGTTCACATAGATGACATTATGACATTTCATAATAACCTGTCTTGGTTGCTGCCCTCATGTAAAAAAATAAATAAATACAATAACCTATTGCAGCACGCGGTTCAAAAGATTAGCCCACCCGTTATAAAAGAGACTAACATCTCATTCTTACATCTGTTTTATAAATAATGTGTGATTGACATACTTGTTAATGTGCTTAATTTTTAACTATATTAAAGCTTTACGATAGAACTGAATTCACATTATCTCAGGTGGTTTCATCAAAAATGTTTCTGATTGCGTCATTGATACCCAATAGTTGTTGGTTTATTTTTTTTTTGTCATTTCGTTCGTCCATCAAGTAATGAACTTTGACATAAGCTACGGTCTCATCCGTTTCCGGTTCCCCTTCTCGTCGTCTGCTCTGTTGTCCTACCCCAACATGGCCAACAACTAGATTAAACAGGAAGTTACTTTTCATTACTTCTTCTCACATGTCAAACAAACAAGAAAATTATCGTTTGTTTTTTATATACATATTTTTTCACCGACCAAACCTATGCCTCTTTCCCACCATGTTTTGTTAATTTACAGCTGATAAGGTAGCATTTACTTTGATACAATGAGCATGAACTTAACAAATGAAACTTTGGTTACGAACACATTGTTTATATATGTAAGTGTGTGTATGTGTCTTAGTGTGTGCTTGTGTGTAGATCCTACAGCAGCATGTGGCTCTTCGTTTAGTTTAGTTCGACTCTCATCGAGGCCAGCTGCTGTCTATTATTATATTATTTTAATATCAAATCTCATTGATTCGGTTCTATAATTATTTTTTTTTTTTGTAAAATCTTTTATTAGTTTCACTTTAGTATGACTGGGTGTGTGTGAGTGTATGGCTGGGTGTGTGGGTGCATGACTGGGTGTGTGGGTGTATGGCGGGGTGTCTGGGTGTGTGAATGTATAGCTGGTTGTGTGAGTGTATAGCTGGTTGTGTGAGTTTGTGAGTGAGTGGCTGGGCGTGATGGTTTATGGCTGGGTGTGTACGTGTGTGGCTTGGTGTGAGGGTGTATGGCTGGGTGTGTAGGTGTGTGGCTGGGTGTGAGGGTGTAAGGCTGGGTGTGTAGATGTGTGGCTGGGTGTGAGGGTGTATGGCTGGGTGTGTAGGTGTGTGGCTGGGTGTGAGGGTGTATGGCTGGGTGTGTGAGTGTATGGCTGGTTATGTGGGTGTGTGACTGGGTGTGAGGGTGTAGTGCTGGCTTAGTGGATGTGTGACTAGGTTTGTGGGTGCATGGTTGGGTGTGTGAGTGTATGGCTGAGTGTCTGAGTGTATGGTTGAGTTTGTTGGTGCATGGCTAAGTTTGTTTGCTTATCTTGCAGCTTAATTTGGGATCTGTTCTAATTTATTGAGTAGGCACACGTGTAGATCTTACATGACAATAAGCAATTTTAATTATTTCGAATCCCTGAGTTAACATTTAGTAGAATTAAGTAGAAAATTACTTATAAGTAATGTTTATTATGAGAAAAAAATCGCCTTGATAATATGTCAAAATAAATTACGAATCAAAGTACCAGAACACAATTGTACAAAACACTGAAGTTTTTTTTTTGTAGTCTTATTTCGGTATAGAGTGAGTCGGGGTTAATGTCTACTGGGCAGTTAATGTCTACTGGGGAGTTAATTTCTACTGGGGAGTAAATGTCTACTGGGCAGTTAATGTCTACTGGGGTGTTAATGTCTACTGGGCAGTTAATGTCTACTGGGGTGTTAATGTCTACTGGGCAGTTAATGTCTACTGGGCAGTTAATGTCTACTGGGGAGTTAATGTCAACTAAAAATTTCGTCTTTACATTTCTGTTGATCAAGTTTCGCATTAAAAAGAAATAGTGTCGCACACTACCTCACCTACTTTATACACCACGACAATTGGTCGTAATACATCACCCAGTGGCCAATGGACAAGCAGTATGCACCATACCCGGCCACGTGACACGTACTGCGTCCATGCAGTCAAGGGAGATTGCAGTCGATACAGAGAGCTATAGTTTTCTTTTTTAGACTTTTTATTGTATCTTAAAAAAAGCTTGATTTAAAAAAAAAATTTATATTTTGGCCATTCATCACATAGAATAACCGGAATGAAGCTCTCTTGCGTGACTACCACATTTATAGTGAGAGATAAAAAAAAATGCATAGACAAATACATTGACTGATCGTATGAGTAACATAAACATGTAGCTAGTTAGATGGATGGATGAATTGATAGATAGATAGATAGATAGATAGATAGATAGATAGATAGATAGATAGATAGATAGATAGATAGATAACAACTAGACATGTAGGTCCGTGGGTGTATACATCAATAGCTGACATTGGGAGGAGGGGGGTGGTGGCTGACGGGGGTACACTGACAGGTGCCGCTCCTGACCTGGGCCTCGCGCTCAAAGTTTACCGTTATGCTGAACGTTAGTTCCAGGCTCCGCCAATGACTCTCTCCCCCACCAAAGACTTGCAGAAAATGACATTCGCTACAGGCTCCGGCTGGTGTTGCTAAGGGAGATAAATCGATAGTTTAATAGATGTAGAAATGCCTTAGTCTGTTAATATTTTATGATGTGAGATAAGATCATGAAGTTGGATTAGAATTACAATACAAAAATCAATCAATCCTTACGTCGTTAACTGACTTTTACTTTATGGGTTAAACCGACCGAGTCTGTCAAAATGGCCAGGTTTTATTGGACGTTTAAAGAATCTAAGAAAAAAAAACAAACATATGTTATCGATCTAACACTAACAACTGAATCCTTGATAACATATTATGCAAACTTTTTTGAGATGTAAGCTTTGTTATTGATGCATATGATGGCGCGTCTTGGTAAACATTTATCAATTGTAATGTCTTCGATATTAAGTTTGTACAAATATATATAAGCACATCCACCAACCAATTCAAAGATAGAGAGAAAAATCGATTCGGATGGAAACGGAGAGAAGGTGGGGATAGGCGGGAGAGACAGAGGTGAGAGAGGGGGTGAGGGACAGAGAGAGAGGGTGAAGAAAAAGAGAGGGATAGAGAGAGAGAGAGAGAGAGGGATAGAGAGAGAGGGGGGAAGAGGTGATAGAGAAATAGTGTGATAGAAAAAGAGAGAGAGGGGGAGAGGGATAGATAGAGATAGAGAGTGTAATAAAGAGAGAGAGAGAGAGAGGGGGATAGAGGTATAGAGGGAGAGATATAGAGAAAGAGAGTGTGTGTGTGAGAGAAAGAGGGAGAGATAGAGAGAGAGATAGAGGTGTACATTGATGTAACACCCATGTCCCCCGTGATGCCTGCAATGATGTCACAACTATATCTCCCTTGGTGTTTATAATGTCACACCCATGACCCCCGTGGTGCCTAAAATTACACACACACACACATATCACCTTGATTTCTTTATTATCATTTCATTCTTAGCTAAGGTAAAGAAAACACTTTATTTTTTTCCCATACCACCATACCGGACATGACGAGATAATTCTGGCATTCATACTTTTTGTATTCTTCATTTTTATGAGCCCCCCCCTCCACCCCTATTTTATTTAATAGTCTACAAATGATTCACTAGATAAACAAATACGTATCAATAATGGTGTTGCGGAAAGATTTTAAAAAAAAATGAAACAAAATATGTCTTTTTTTTCTGCCTGTTTCAAAAGTTAAATTTCTGTTTTTCGCTTTTCAACAATTTCACTAAAAGGTTTCTAGGTTTCAG
The DNA here is from genome assembly GCA_021962125.1 of Bulinus truncatus. Taxonomy (NCBI): domain Eukaryota; kingdom Metazoa; phylum Mollusca; class Gastropoda; family Planorbidae; genus Bulinus; species Bulinus truncatus. The sequence goes on from JAGDYQ010000070.1 coordinate 4,299,661, forward strand.
ACGATTGGCTTTTATTTAAAGGAGGATTGAGAGCAAGACTCATCTGTAGCAGTTCCATTCATTACTGCAAGTCAAATGAAAGTCTAGACTTGTCACATTAACTCCTGTACAATCAGCGGAGTTTCCTAAATATGTTGTTTTTTTTTAAAGTCTAATGATTGCAGAAATGTTTTTGTTGAAGTGTTTATGTTGAAATGTTTATGTTGAAATGTTTATGTTGGAATGTTTATGTTGAAATGTTTATGTTGAAGTGTTTATGTTGAAATGTTTATGTTGAAGTGTTTATGTTGGAATGTTTATGTTGAAATGTTTATGTTGAAGTGTTCATGTTGAAATGTTTATGCTGAAGAGTTTTTGTTGAAATGTTTATGTTGAAGAGTTTATGTTGAAATGATTTTGTTTTTATTTCCCAAAAGTAGGTTTGAAGTTTGAATTACTTCGTCTTCCTAAGTTTTTTTTGGCAATTAGTGTTTAATGGTGTTTAAACCCAATTAATCACTTAAGCACATAGAGAGAGCGAGAGAGAGAGACAGAGAGAGAGAGACAGAGAGAAAGTGAACCGGAAGTTACAAATGTGAATGTTTCAATGTAAAAATCCACTAGTGAATTTTTGTATCGACAGTTGCATGACTTATATTGACTATAGAACTATTTACATGTCTCGTTATGCATACGTCTGTATTGTGTAGGTCATATATTACTATAGCTTTTATATTTGTGTGTGTGGGAATAATACAAGTATCAGATATTCTAATGATAACTTGATGGACTCACGCAAAACTGACCAAGGATAGGATGGTAATTGCACAAATAAACATTATCGTATGATAAAAATTGACACATTTTATTTTGAACTATCAAACAAGTGGTCAGCGAAACAAGATTAATTGACACATTCAGTTTTGTTCGTATAAAACAGAAAGCTTTATTTCGATATTTCTTCACACTGAGTAAAAGCACACTCAATGTTGACACTGATAGCACGTGTAGTCACTTCAGTTAACCATTATACTAGGTACCCCAAACTTATTTTTCCTTTACAAATAATTAAGTTTATTACACTTTGGCTACAAAATATAGGTCATTCTAAGATCATTGATACCAAATTTATCTACATATGTCAAAATTTAAGGAAGTTATGAATTTTTTTAACTTGTCACATTTTCAACATTCTAAAAAGCCCACTTTGGGGGTAAATATTCCAAAAGATTTTGCTCCCAGAAAGACCATATTTAAGGAAATCAGACAATAGTATGTAAATAAAATACTCTATTTTTTTCAATAACTTTTAGAAATTGGAAAGCTATGTTTTTTTGGGGTTAATTATGGGACAACACAACTTTTTGTAAAATTTGAAAGGGAGTTGGAAAAATAATAATTGGCTTTTTTTAAATAAATATTTAAATATTATACTTAAAAATTAAAAAACAATGGGTTAGACAAGCATGAATACTCATCATGTGTACAAAAAAAGCAAAAAACGCACCATACTAAAAAATCATAAAAAATTCAAATTTATCTTTAAAATCAATAACTTTAAATCAAAGTGAAGCACATTCAATTGTCTATAATAACTGAACTATTTAACATGATCAAATGATTTTATTTTTGAAAAACTTAAAGAGATATATCCACTCATTTTTAAATAAATGCCATAAGCACAATTATGACAATTAATATGAATGTCATCTAAAGCTAACATTTTTTTTCAGTTTACATCTTTACTCTAGGTAATAAATTTATAATACAGCATGATTTTATCATCGTTTTCCACACAAAAATTACAGTAAATGTGAGTGCTCAACACAATTTTAATAACAGTAGTTGAAGAACAATTATAAACAAGTACTACACTATATATAATATTACAATAATTTTACCAGTACATGTATATCAAATTAACAAAATAACTTTACTTCTTTGTGGATATTGTCTCAAGTATTCTATAGGTCAAAATCTTTATCATTTGTAACATATACATATGTCTTAATTGAAATTTAATTTTTTTTTTAAATTTAAGTATGATTTATTCAGAGAAATGATACAGAAATCTTTGAATTATTAATTGGTATTATTTCTTGCTGGGGCCAATAAGGATTCTATTTAAGGATTAGATGAATTATTAAATTGACATTTACAAAATCAGTATATGCCTTGTAATAATGCTATCTGTGCTTTCATTTTGGTAGCTTTTTGAACTTTTACATAACATCAACAGTTGTGTATGTACATAACCAATGTTGAAGTTATTTGGAAAAGTTATGTGATGATTTTATATTAATTCTTCACATACAAACAACAAAAAATCTATTATCATTTTATTTATAGCTTTTTCATTAGTTCTGTAGAAAAATTAACTGGAGGAATGTATATTATGTCCTGTATTGCCATATGTGTAGTACACAATACTGACTGAAATATTTGAATTGCATTCAACAATTTCACTTAGGAATCTCACATCTTGCATTGACTGTGATAGTTTGACAAAGTGGTCCCCTGCCCTTTCCATCAGATACATGTCTCCTACAGTTCTTGAAAAATGGAGTAGAGTCTACTATTAGTTTGTGGAACTATGCATTTTTCAAGTAAGAAATATTACTGCTATAAATAATGTCACTAAAATACTGAATTGCTCATCATCTAAAATAAAAATAAAAGACATATTTAAAAAAATTTGAATACACAAATAAGCAAAATATAGGGTTGTATTTATAACATACATGTTAGACTATTATACTACTAGCCTATTTTTATAGGGGAAAAGTCCAGCTTTCTAATGATTGATTTAAATTTTATCCAAATTAAAGATTTCTACAAAAAATATTTAAAATACGTTTTTAAACTTAAAATAAACAAATATATTTTATATTATTCATAAATTTAAAGATATTGTTACAAAGAGCTGTTATATAAAATGATATAAATCTTTATATAATTGGATTATTGGCGCTAATTCGCCCGACACGTTCATCATAGGGGCTAGGAAATTTACGCGTCGGTCGCAACAAAAAAACAGAGATGGTGGGTACATTCAATTACAGATTTCGTTTATTAAAATATTGAAAATCAAAACAAAACAATCGTATAGTGAAGGTGCTTGAAATAAGCTTTTCAATGACATATTTTATGATAGAATAATTTTGGCATTTCATTATACAATCTTAAGTTGAAAATAGGCATAAAATGATTTTCATGTACGAAAATCGCTGTTTTTCGTCAGTTTGTGGTACCTAATTATACTGACTGTTAGAGATCTCCATCATTACATGCTCTCAGAACTGTTTCCAATCAAACTGTTTTACATCTGTTTCTTACATACCTCTTCAGTGATTGACTCCCTACACCAGGGGTCGGCAACCTGCGGCTAGCGAGCCACATGCGGCTCTTTCGATGTCAAGTTGCGACTCTTTCTATGTCAAATTGCGACCTAATCAAATACCTGAATATTTGTACCAACAATTTTAGTGGCTCTTTAAAAAATTGAGAAAATTGTAAATTATAACTTTTGGCTCTTCCGTCTCAAAAGGTTGCCGACACCTGCCCTACACAAATCTTCTTTTTAAATTGATAAATTAGAGGCATTGTTTTACAATTTTAAAGTATTGTTTTGTTTGTAACTGCTAAATTTTCTTTATAGTTTTACCCTATTAGCTTGTTTACATTTATTCACTTTTAAACATACTCTTACTGTCTTAACCATTTTACGTCTATACTTACTAAACCTCCTTCATATCTTTTACTTCATTAACTGTTCTACTCACTGACATTAGCGGGACGGATGGTAGTGCGGTAAAGCGTTCGACTGTCGACCTGAAGGTACCTGATTTGATCTCTGGTGGGGACCAAGAAAAAATTTCAGGTCATGGCTAAAAATCCTTGATATATCTCTCGTGGTGCCTCCATGGCAATTGCACTATCGGCTATGGTGGGGATGAAAGAAGGGCACCTTAAAAACCGTCCCATTAGTGGTTTATAGATCTAAGAGATTTCATCTCATCCTTACAGAGACTTCACACACACTCACTGAAATAGCCACATACATGATATATGGGGCCGCTGCGAAACTTCGACGGATTCCCCCCCCACCCCACCCCCCCCCCCCCAAAAAAAAAAAGACACACTTAATTGCGAATAAAGACAAATATTTTTTTTTATAATTGATTCGGGACCCCTGATAAGTATTCGGGTTGTTGGGGTAATCCTCATTAACAAAATATTTTTTACTCTTTGAAAATTTCTTCACAACGTGGCCTATTCATATACTCAAGGGAGAAAAATTTATGATCATGCATGGGAAGTCGGGAGAAGAATAACTACTAAATTCGCTCGGGGAAGTAAATATCATGCATGTATGTATAATATATTTAGAACCCTCTGAAGTCTGCATCGCAACAATTATCCTATTAATACAGTGTGGGAGTTGGCGGACTTTATTTAATGAACAATGAAGAGGTTATTGATTGGCTGTTGCAAGACTTCAAAACATGCCGACTTGCACGATCCATAATAAATTTACGATTTTGATTTGATAAAACAGCAAGCAGTAATAAATTACAATTAACTGCGACAGGATGATTGCAGTCCATTCATTCGCGAAGTGTTATTATATTAGATTTAGTAATTTCAAACAATACATGTTTTGCTTTGAAAAGTTTTCTCTGAAAATGTCATAAAATAGAATAATAAAACTAATCAAATCCAGACAAGTTAGAGACCAAAAGAAAAAGCATTATTTGTTGGTTTTTTTTTTGGTCTGTTTTTTAACAATCTGATTTTAGGTTTTCTTCTAAGAAAATAGAAAATTTGAGTTGATTTAAAAGAATGTTTATTGGCTGAATTGTAGTAAAAAATCGTATAATTGTTCTCATTTGTAGTTCTCAGATGCTTAACCAATCAAATTTGCCAATAAAAACTTAATTTAACAATTATAATAAAACAATGGGAACGGGTGGTCGTGCCAAGTAGAGCGCTCGACTGTTGACCGGACAGTCCTGGGTTCGAACCACATTGAGAACCTTGGGAATTTTTCAGGTCCTGGTGTAAGTCCTCAATTCCACCCAGCTTTAATGGGTATCTGACTTTCAAGTTAGGGGAGTAAAGGCGGCTGGGCGTTGTGCTAACCACACAATCCCTTCATATGCTGAGGCTATAGAAACAGATGAATTCTACACTTCATATGCCGAGGTTAAAGAAACAGGTGAATTATACACCTCATATGCCGAGGTTATAGAAACAGATGAATTCTACACCTCATATGCCGAGGTTATAGAAACAGATAAATTCTACACTTCATATGCCGAGGTTATAGAAACAGATGAATTCTACACTTCATATGCCGAGGTTATAGAAACAGATGAATTCTACACCTCATATGCCGAGGTTATAGAAACAGATGAATTCTACACCTCATATGCCGAGGTTATAGAAACAGATGAATTCTACACTTCATATGCCGAGGTTATAGAAACAGGTGAATTCTACACCTCATATGCCGAGGTTATAGAAACAGGTGAATTCTATACTTCGTATGCTGAGGTTATAGAAACAGATGAATTCTACACTTCATATGCTGAGGTTATAGAAACAGATGAATTCTACACTTTGTATGCTGAGGTTATAGAAACAGATAAATTCTACACTTCATCTGTCCCGACGACTCTTTACGATTAAGCTAACTTTTTTTTCTTTTTTTTTTTACAATAAACCAAATTTAAACAATGAATGACAACTTATTTTTTTTAGGTCAGTGCTATGTATTAGAAATTTCCGTAAATTTAATCAACGATTTCTTAATTTAGATCATTCTAACCTAGATTTGATGTAAATTAGGTCAGCAATCATCCTGAATTATAACTCCGTCAATAGATGTTGAACAACGGTCTGAAGTCTACTCAGGCATGGATGACAACGACTAAATAAACAAGGGAAAATGTTAGATCCCGGATAGTGAGTCATTATTTGTTTAATCGACAAATGGATTCAATATGAGTGAATCAAATGTTTCAACGGACAAGTGAATGGTCCGACCATCTTCTCGTTACTGCGGTAAACTAGTGCACATAGGTTATGTTGACTAAGTAAAGTGGTGGAGATCTCACACACACACACACACGCACGCACACACATATAGTAACAGAAGTATAATTGACTCAATATAGCGATGAGCCTTTCAAATGTATCGCCAAGCCCGTGGTCGGCCAAACTTTTTTTTTAAAACGCATGTCACATGTTAGCCCTTGTAGCTTAGCTCGTCCAATACAAAAATTGGTGCCTGTAAGCATTAACATATACATATGCATGTAACTATCTGTGCAGTTCAGTTCTTAGATTTTTTGGGTCCCTAGGCAAAACTATATATATAGGGGCCCTAGGAAGAGATACATTTAGGGGGTCTAGGCAATAGTACATCTTTGGGCCCAAGGCAATAGTACATAGTGGGGCCCTAGGCAATAGTATATTTTGGGGCCCAAGGCAATAGTACATTTTGGGGCTTTGGGCGATAGTACATTTTGGGGCCCTGGGCAATAATACATTTTGGGGCCCTAGGCAATAATACATTTGGGGCCCTAGCAGAGGTAAATTTTGGGAACCTAGGCAAAGATACATTTGGTATTTCGGGGGCCCAAAGCAAAAAAAACGATATCAATGCCGATGTTTGAGTTATTGGACTCCTTCTTTCACAACTCTGATTCACATATCTGTTACGTCATTTTCTCGCACAGGGCCCATGACAGGTGCTCAGATAGCTCTATCTTGTGGCGGGCATTACAGCCAACAATGTAGGTCACCCAGATGGTTAACTTGCCCTTGTATATCTCATAAAACCAGTAATACACTTCTTGAATAGCAAGATGGATCAGAAAAAAAGTGTACTTTTCAAATAACAACAGATTAAACTTACATTTTATTGCGTTGCGGCAAACGAAAGAAAAAAGAACTGAAATGGGGGTGATGGTGGGTGGGGAGGGGGGGAGGTTAGCATAGAGGGAACTAGGCAGACGCTCAGTTATCTATCCATTGAATGACTCATATTGTTTGAGACAGAAAGGAACCTGCTTTGATAGGTGTTCGAAACATAATTTGAAAATAACATTTTACGCAAGGCGACCAAAATTACTCACAATTTTGGTAAATGATCCTACACAGATGAAAGTTGAAGTCCAGCAAATTTCAAAACATTTGTTGAACATTTGTTGAACATTTGTTGAACATTTGTTGAACATTTGTAGACATTAATAAAAAAAAAGAGTATGCGATGACTGTGGAGATTGGTTAAATAAATACATGTACATAGATGTTTGAATAGATAGAACGATATGCGCTCAAGAACTCGTGTGTACTCCCAAGAGAATTATGTTATTTTGAAAGTAGAAAATGTGGTAGTCGTCAACCTTCAGCTAACCTAGTTGGTCACCTCGGTCCATGATTTAATTATAAAATTTACGACACGCTTGGACCTGGAGTGTTTTGAAGATAGAATACATGTCTGGACTAATAAAAATTTAGATAAGTTTGAGTGTTTGAGTCAGAGTGACTACAAATTTTCCATCCGATGTTTATATCATATCATTATTTACATAAACGCTGAGTCATTTTGTGCTACATAGGCAAAAGGACTCTTTAGATATCGATCTAGTATTACATTATTGATTGATTCTCAACGCTCAATGCTGGACAATGCCCAGTAAGAAATTCCATGTATTGGTCACTAGAGAATCAAAGAGCCAGTAATTGATAAGTTGTTATCGATTAATGTCTCTTAGCGGAAACCTTAATCCTAAAGTACGTTATTTAACACTGGATGAAATAAGTTGAACAGAAAACATTAAAGTGCAATTGACATCATAAAGTGCAGGTAACCGTGGACATTAGGTCAGATATACACACATCCACGCACAAGCAAAAGAGTTCCGTAAATATGACACGTCTTCCCACACACAGATACAGGAAATTCCCCTCAGGGACATGGAGTGGTCAAAGCTCAAGTTTACGGATCAAAAGTTGTTTTTTAATTATCTTATTTCATCTTTTATTATTTTGGTCTGTGACTTTGAACATCGAATGTCCTTTAACTTAAGACATAACAAGAGATTTATCGAGAATTATAGACAACTGACGAGTTATTTGTTACAGGCCCCGCTCACGAGACCCCAAATGTTGAGGGTCCCGAGAAGGGTAACCTGGGCTTGTTGCTAGAAGTACGAGGGCTGATCCAATAGTTGACTCGTATTTTATTTGTATTCCTGCCATACACACAGTCTCCACAACAATTAAGGTTGAACAGGTGACGATGATTAACTCGACAAAGTCGGGGGTACAACAATCAGAGATTTTATTATATACAGGGGCACCAGACCGTATCAGGGGATCTGGTGGCCTTTCAAAATGATCAACGATAATCCAAAAAGATAAGATGCAACACAGAGGTAATTCAATAATAAATTATCTATAAGTGGTAGGATGTGGTCACTTTAGATCTCTCTTCTCTCACTTCTCTCACACAGAGACTATTCAATAGGCTCGCTATCACTCAGCCTAATTGCGACCGGTCACCCTGGGACCCCTCGGTCGAATGTCCGAAAAATCTATCTACTATCTCGCTCATCGCTTTCTCACACGTGACCATTAACCAATCAAATATGATAGCTGCTACATTCAAACTTTCAAATTAGGGGGTGGAGCCTGGGGGGGGGGGAGAAATACGCCGTGTAGACAAAGGCCTTAGTAACTGGACATCGAGCGGGTCGCTGTCCCTTTGAAGAAAGCCGACCGAGAACAGTCCCGGTCAGGTGGCCAGAGGTTTCCCCGCGGAATATAACATGTTACTGTTAACTACTCCTCGTTTACCTTCCGCTGTCCACCTGGCTGATGACGCAATTACGGGGGTGGGGTAGAAAGGGGGGGGGGAGAAAAGCTGAGGAGCGGGAACGTAGATAGCTATGTATAGATTACTTTAACATACATATTAAAGATATTACTATTTGTACGTTAAGGGTTGGAGTAAGGGGGTAGTTTCGATAAATTAGTCACAACCTGTGACATTATTGACTTGATGCTTAAAACTATAGCGAATCATAAAACACCCCGTCAACACACTAACACACACACACACACTCATTATATACAATATACATAATATATAATTAGCGGTTGTGTGGTTAGCACAACGCCTTTACTTCCCAAACTTAAAGTCAAATACATGTAACCACTTTAAGCTGTGTGGACTTGTGGGTTTTTTACCAGCTTTAACTAAGACCTGGAAACATTCCAGTGATGTTAATCCTTGTCCTTGTCCTTGAGGACCATTTTTCAGTCCTTATCCTTGTCCTGGTTTTTGGCAGACAAGTCCTTATCCTTGTCCTTCTCCTTGCTCTTTCAGTCATTATTAACATTACAAGGACCTGCTTTGTGGTTTTTAATAAAAAAAATTTTTTGCTATGCTTAGGCTGGTGCTATATTTAAAATCAATGCCAATCTATGGCAATGCACTCTGCATGTATTTATTATATTTTATCTATGGTGCTGCCATTTCTAGACTTCCTTTTCTTTTTGTTTCCGGTTTATTATTGGCGGCATATTTCTAATCTCATAAATATAAATTGATTTTTTTTAAATTTAATTATAAAAAAATAATGGCTCCGCTTCGTATACCAAATGTAATTAATTTTGCCTATACCGACTTTAGTGAAGATAAGGTTAAAAATAAGTGGAGTGCAAAATGTTGCATTTGTCGCAAAATACTTCAAGACAATATCAACGTGACTTCAGGATTCACAAAGTAAGTGTGCTTTGTTTAGCCTCAGTAGTAATTTTTTCAGATTTTTGAATTAGTAGTATTACGCATTTTAGTAGTCTTGCTACATGTTCTTAATAATTTTAATTACGCCTTATCCGGAAAATACCGTATTATCGCAAACAATGTTCAAAATTCAAGCATACAGTAGCAATAGTTTATCAACAGAAGTAATTAAAAACAATATACATTAAGTATTTTGATTGAAGAATATATGTAGTCGCCTTAGATAACGCGCACACGTAGATAATGCGCAGGAGGGTTGCGCTGTTTGTAAAATCGTGTATAGCGCGCGCGTTATATACCTGAAAATACGGTACACGTTGCCTGTGTAGAACTTTTTTAGGCCTAAATTTTATATTTTTATGTTCAACTCAACAGACATCTGTCCAACCGTCACGAGGATAAGTACAAATCTTACCAAAGAGAAACGTCTCGACCAACAACATCTGATCAGTCACAAATCACAGATTTCACATGTAGTCCCTCTAATTCAAATGCGGGTGGTTCTACAACATATAGTGCCAGCAGCAGTCGGCAGAAAGTCATCACCCAATCGATTATTGATAATCTGATTGTTGGCTTGGGTATTGCAATTTCAGCCATTGACAGCCCCCAGTTTCGCCAGTTCTTACAAGTTGTTGATCCAAGATACCAGGTTCCGTGTCGGCAAACTTTGTCATATTCAGTTATTCCAAAGTCAGTCGAGGAGCGAAAGGCTAAGTTGATGGTCAAGCTGAAGGGCTGCACAGATGTGGCACTGACTGCTGATATCTGGACAGACCGTCGGTGCCATTCATACCTTGGTGTGACAGTGCACAGTGTGCTGTACGGGGATCCATTCTCTCAGCTGTTGGCATTCTCAGCTTTTCGTGGATCACACACCGGTCAATTAATTAGTGAAGCACTCGATCGAATAGTGAATGATTTCAGTCTGAATGGAAAAGTTAGGCACGTGATTACTGATAACGCGAGCAATATGTTGAAAGCCATGTGTCTTTTTTTCCCATCATCTGAAGAAGAAACGCCTCCAGTGGACACATATGTTGATGATGATCAGCTGTGGGAGGATTTGCCTGATGAGGAAACTGATTCACTGACTGAAATTGGAAGCCGACTTGCATGCTTCAGTCATTCACTGCAGCTGGTTGTGCGAGGTGGCCTTGAGAAGACCACCAGCTGTAGATCAGCACTCAAAAATTTCGAAATTAGCCAATATTGTTCATCAAAGTGCATTATTTCGAACGGCTTTTGAGGACATTCTCAAGTGTGGAAACATGGTAAAGTTAATTCCAGCAACAAACGACACTCGTTGGAACAGTGTATGTAGACAGCTGGAAGCAGTTGTCGACTTGGACCAGGCAAAATTGATGGATTTGCTGCGACAAACATCACACGAAAATCGTATAATGACAGTCAAGGAATATGGACAAATCCAAGAACTTGTTGATGTTCTAGCTCCATTTGCACAGGCGACAGATATTGCTCAGGGAGAGAAAATGGTTACAATTAGTTGTGTGGTCCCGACCATTTTCAGCCTTCGCCGCTTTCTTTCTCAGCAGCTGAATAAAGTTACGTACCACCATTCTGTCCTAAATGAACTTCTTTGCCAGTTGGATGAAAGGTTTTTCATGCTGTTCAAGCGTCTTGATATGACAAATCACTTGACTCGTCAACAAACTTCATAGTCGTTGGCATTTGACAACAGCATTTTTATCTTAGCATCTGCAGCAGACCCCCAATATGCTTTTCACTGGCTTGCTGACCACCCAGGACCTCAAGATGTGAAAGACAACCTACGACATCGAATAACTGGTAAGTTGATGATTTTATTTTTTATGATTGTTTGGCAGTTAATGTGCAATGCTGGAGTTGTAAATTTGTGTCGTTGTTTATGGCAATTGTTTTAAAAACGTTATTAATTCATTGCTCCAAGTAACCACTTGGCCAGTGCTAGTCACTCATTTATTTTTAATTAAAGCAAAATGTTTACCTAATGCATATGTGTATAATTGTACATAGTTGTAAACGGTTTTTGTTTTTTACAGCAATGCTGCAGTCTGAGCTCACTGTTTGCCGACCAGCATCTTCTATTTCCACATCAGCCGAGTCGCACAAGCCAACTCCAGCTCCCTCGGAAAGTCAACCTTCTGCGAAAAAAGCCAGAGGCTCCCTCTTTTCACATTATAAAAACAAGTTGGAGACTACTGTAGAAGATGCAACTGTTAAGAGTGAGAAACAGCTGCAGAATTACCTGGAAGTTATAAATTCATCATCATTTAATGCAGACGAGTGCAAACTGTCAGACATATATAAGAAACCGGAATTTTCATTGCTGCAGCCATTGCTGGCGAGACTGTTTTGCGCTCCTGCAAGTTCAGCTCCAGTGGAACGAGTCTTTTCACAAAGTGGATTGTTTTTACGACCACACAGAGCTCGTATGAGTGATTCACTATTGGAGGCACTTGTGTTCCTCAAGTGTAACGCTTGACATTGACTAACATTATGATTTTGTTGAATGCACTACATTACATGTATATACATGAAATTTAAATAAATTTTGTTGTTAAAGAAATATTGGATTTTATTGTTTTATGAAATCCTTGTTTTAGTCCTTGTATGCAAAGTCCTTGTCCTTGTCCTGGTCCTTGGCAGGCAAGTCCTTGTCCTTGTCCTTGTACTTTGTGTCCTTGTCCTGGTCCTGGTCCTTGCACTTTATGTCATTGTTAACATCACTGAAACATTCCCTTAGTCCGAGTATCGAACCCAGAACTCTCAGTTTGACAGTTGAGCGTCTACACCACTTCTTCCCACATTTATTTGCCGAGATTATAGAAACAGATGGACTGTACACTTCCTCTGACTCGATAGCCCACTAGGATTGAAGGAACATTACTACTTATACATATATATGTAGATAGATAGATAGATAGATAGATAGATAGATAGATAGATAGATAGATAGATAGATGGATAGATAGATAGATAGATGCCTATATAAACAGTGTCCTCCACCTAGATCATAGACAGATATCATAACATGCTCCAATTATCAAACCGTGTATCAACCATGTAATCAACTGTTATTCCTAGATTCGTGTGATCCAGTACAAGTATTGATAATCCTAATGTCACAGACGCAGGAGACAGCCACTTGTGTTAAGGCGCTTGGATTACACGGATAAACGTTAAATGTTAAGCAATGACTGAAGATATTGAAGAGATTAAGTGCCATGATTATGTAAACCTGCCGGGAAACATTAGTGTTATGCTTAGACGTAGAATTCGCTAAAGTATTACTTACCTCGATTTTTACTTTTTTTAAAATCCAGATACATAGGTTTATACAGTAATTGCTGTAAAAGTGACGAACAAGAACAACCCATACCAGTGCAACTAAACAAAATGCATATATTTTAATATTTTAGTATTTGACTAGATTACAGTCTACTCTATGTTATACTTGGCGTTTAACAAATAAACAAAAAAAAAAAAAGATTGTAAAAGTATAGATTTGATCGGTGTGAAGTTTTTCTGAAGAACAATACTGACATGTGGAGACGGAAAGATAAAAATAATGGAATGATTGAGTGAATCACCTTCAACGACTCGGCAAAATTGACAACACTGGGGCATTCTCACGTTGATTTAAACAAAGGTGTCTTCAGTAAGGGTAATATTACTCATCTCCAGTGAAACACGGTTGATAAAATACATGGCCGTTGAAAATGTGGAAGGCACTAGCCTGTTTTTGGAGAGGGGATATTTTTGTGTATGAGTACTAAAAGTTATATGCAATCATTTAAAACACTACCCGTAAAGCACCGTCTAAATTCTTGCAATATATTGTATGGTGTATTAAAGGTGGACTTGTTAATGGTCAGATAGTGAGAGACAATGATATGATGACATTGAATTAAAAGTTTTCATTGACCAATAATGTCGAATGTTGATGCCATTCAAGTGGTTTGACCGAATTATTTAAGATCTTTTTTTTTTAGTTAAATTAAGTAGAAAGAATGAATTTTGACCGCACCAATAAGACTGAAGTATAATGGACATTATTAAATACACATTATTAGCAATTTTTTCTATAAATGTAGAATGTATTAAATTACTTTAAAGAGCTCTTCATGAATTATTAAACCATGAAGTTTATCTAGATTTTTTTTTCTATTTTCTTTTTTATTTTACATTTTTTTAACGCCGCCATTGCCAGCATGGTAGGGTGTAGTGTGCCTACCACACCAGCATTGTTGGCGGCGCTGATGCACGTCTGCCATCCCTACAGAGCGGCGGGGTGAGTGTGCCCGCTATCATCTGCAGGGATGGCAGAAAGATGGGTTTTAATCCTTGCCCAAACTGGCCAGACCAGCAGGGTGTGTGTACTGCTGATCGGCCAGAATGGCAAGGAAAGGGGTTTTTCCTGCCACTCGGACAGAGGGGATGGTGTATTGTGCCTGTACCCTCAGCCCGAAATGGCAGGCTTCGCATGTGTGCTTGAGTGGGAGGGTGTTGTGTGCCGACCACATCCGTCACCACCGCCAGCTGTGAATACTGCGGTCTCGGATAGTCCTCATTGACCACCACCCTCGCAAGTAATGGGTTTTTTTCCTGACTAGAGAACCCCTATGATCCATCCCCCGTGGATCATAGTATGTCTCTCAGACTAGGACGGAGAGTTCATACAAATATCAAAATATTTAATGATACTCTTGAAAACAAGTATACCTACAACTAATTCGGACACTCCAGGGACACGGTATGTACATTCTCAAATAATGTATCAGTATAGATTGTTTTGTACCTAAAAATGGTAATACATAGTTTAAATACAGTCACATAATATTACTTCTTTTTTACAATATACTTCGTGGTTTAAAAATAAAATTGTAATATCTCAAGCAAAAATATTCCTACAAAATCTTTTAAAATAAAATTGTGTAATTTTTAGATAACAAAAATGTATACTGCATTCAGTTTTATTCAAATTTTTATCGCCCTTTAAATTAAATAAGGGGAGAGTACTTATACATGCAAAAAAATATCCCTCGGGGATGATGGCCTTATTTCTAAATTTAGAACGAAAAAAAAAAGACATAGGTTAGGCCTAACTGAACAGATACATTTCTAAACAAAGTACAGTAGAAGTCCGATAATCCAGCACGTTCGGGACCGGTTCGATGCCGGACTACCGAAATTTCCGGTATATCGGAATATCTACAGTTATATAAAGTCTATAAACAGTTTGAAAAGTTACGTTTACTGCGATGTGAAAGGACACAAAACAACTATGTACAAAAATATGGCAGCTAATTGTTTCCGAAGAATACCGAGCGCTTTCGGATGATCCCTAACTATCCCGAAAACTTCCGAATAGCTCTCGAGTGTTTTTATTTGCTTTAAAGACACACTTTTGGAGAAAACCAAAATTTTTACAATTTTCTGGAGTGATGCCGGACTATCGGGCATTCCGGACTGTTGGATGCCGAACTATATATATATATATATATTTATATCAACTATGCTGCAGAATGAAGACCAGAACCTGACTGCTTGAACAAGCCTGCTATCTCGTCCTGGATCTAGACGTTCATTCTAGCATCGACACTTCGATGGCTTGGTTGTCAGTCTCTTAAAGCGTACTTCAATCTTGACTATTCAAACTGCAGGAATTTTTATATTTTCTAAAATACACATTGCAACCATTGCTTCTTTCAATGTTACGAAGCGAAGGTTGTGTGTGAAAAAATATCTTGGCTGTGTGTGGCACCAGATCTTGGCTGTGTGTGGCACAAGATCTTTCATTTGCAACTTCGGAGGTTAGATTAGCATCTTTACCCGGGCGACATAACGGTACTTATCAGATGCGTTGCGAGGGGTGGGCCGGGCGTTAATCTCAAAAGGGCGCCTAATGGTACATTTTACATGTAATATGACATGTTTTCGAATGAGGGGGCGCTAAAAAGTTATTAAAAAGCTGTTGTGCCGGGCGCGAGTTAAACTTGCTACGGCACAGGTACTTTTGTAAACTAATCGAAACATTTGCACACTTCGTAGTAAAGCGTGTACGAGTCTGGCCAGTTATGTGTACGCGCACATGTGCACCTCGTAGAGATAGCACTGATTACAACAAATTTAATTATCAGTACAAGCAATTGATTGTTCCGCGAAGACTACTCTCATACCTAAAGCACCGACAAAGTCAGCGACTTTACCTGCTGCTGCTATTACTCTACGTTGCACTGAGATTGTATTATATAATATTAAACGACTTCATGACTTTCTGTAAAAATCCAGACCAATCAACCACCTAGCAATGAGGAATCAACTACCTAGCAATGACCAATCAACCACCTAGCAATGACCAATCAACCACCTAGCAATGACCAATCAACTACCTAGCAATGACCAATCAACTACCTAGCAATTACTAATCAACCACCTAGCAATGACTAATCAACCACCTAGCAATGACCAATCAACCATCTAGCAATGACCAATCAACACCCTAGCAATGACCAATCATCTACCTAGCAATGACCAATCAACTACCTAGCAATGACCAATCTACCA
Organism: Bulinus truncatus; assembly: GCA_021962125.1. Classification (NCBI taxonomy): domain Eukaryota; kingdom Metazoa; phylum Mollusca; class Gastropoda; family Planorbidae; genus Bulinus; species Bulinus truncatus. Next base: position 4,316,030 of record JAGDYQ010000070.1, read on the forward strand.
TCTAGCAATGACTAATCAAGCACCTAGCAATGACCAATCAACCACCTAGCAATGACCAATCAACCACCTAGCAATGACCAATCAACTACCTACCGATGACCAATCAACCACCTAGCAATGACCAATCAACTATCAACCAATGACCAATCAACCACCTACCAATGACCAATCAATCACATAGCAATGACCAATCAACCACTTAGCAATGACCAATAAACTGTCATGTCGACCAACTGACTAATTGTTAGTTTACTAGCACTTTTAATTTATCTGTTTTTTTAATTACTGATCTGGATGACAGATATACGGAGAACTCCCTCCAACCCCCCATATCTAGACATTGTTTACGTCTTTTTTAATGTTTAAATGTTAGCGGTAGATTTAAAATGGAAGTGACGCGGAAAAAAACTTTGATATTTCACCGGACAATTTATCACCACGGTTTTATTGATACTGGACAGTTGAGACGAGCAATCAATAGACTCGAGATAATGAATAGATTATGTCTGCCCAAACACCGAGACCAGACGGTGGTCTGAATGAAAAGATTTATACGACCAAATATTTATATATGTCAGGTCAGCCGTCTGTTCTATTCACAGACACTTCAACTCAAGGATTTCTTCTGATTTTTATTAAGGAACTTTTTTTTTTTTGGGGGGGGCTACTTTTCATAGCAAAATGCATAGATAGGTGCATAGATAGGTGCATAGATAGATGCATAACAAAATGCATAGATAGGAACATAGATAGGTGCATAGATAGGTGTATAGATAGGTGCATAGATTGACGCATAGCAAAATGCATAGCAAAATGCATAGATAGGTACATAGATAGGTGCATAGATAGGTGCATAGATAGGTGCATAGATAGGTGCATAGATAGATGCATAACAAAATGCATAGATAGGAACATAGATAGGTGCATAGATAGGTGTACAGATAGGTGCATAGATTGACGCATAGCAAAATGCATAGCAAAATGCATAGATAGGTACATAGATAGATGCATAGATAAGTGCATAGATAGATGCTTAACAAAATGCATAGATAGGTACAAAGATAGGTGCATAGATAGGTGCATAGATATGTACATAGATAGGTGCTTGGATAGATGCATAGCAAAATGCAAAGATAGGTACATAGATAGGTGCATAGATAGATGCATAGCAAAATGCATATATAGGTACATAGATAGATGCATAACAAAATGCATAGATTGGTGCATAGATAGATGCATAGATAGGTGCATAGATAGATGCATAACAAAATGCATAGATAGGTACAAAAATAGGTGCATATATAGGTGCATAGATATGTACATAGATAAGTGCTGGGATAGATGCATAGCAAAATGCATAGATAGGTGCATAGATAGGTGCATAGATAGGTACATAGATAGGTGCATAGATAGGTGCATAGATAGGTGTATAGCAAAATGCATAGATAGGTACATAGATAGGTACTTAGATTGGTGCATAGATAGGTGCATAGATAGGTGTATAGCAAAATGCATAGATAGGTACATAGATAGGTGCATAGATAGGTACATAGATAGGTGCATAGATAGGTGCATAGATAGATGTATAGCAAAATGCATAGATAGGTACATAGATAGGTGCATAGATAGGTACATAGGTAGGTGCATAGATAGGTGCATAGATAGATGCATAGCAAAATGCATAGATATGTATATAGATAGGTGCATAGATAGATGCATAGCAAAATGCATAGATAGGTACATAGATAGGTGCATAGATAGGTACATAGGTAGATCAAAAAAGCGTAACTTTAAAACAACTAGGAAGTACCTCACGTTTTTTTAGTTATTTTTACCAGCTGATTACAATTTTACCAAAACTTCAATTAAATCAAAACCTAAAAAAAAAGACCAAACCTACAAATAGACCTAATCTGCCATTAGACCAAAATTACAGTTAGACTAAACTTACAGTTAGAGTAGACTGACAATTAGACCAAACCTACAGCTAGACCAAACCTACTATTAGACCAAAATCTACAATTAGGCTAAATCAACAATTAGGCCAACCTAACAATTAGACCAAGCTTACAATTTGACTCAAATAGTCTGAAGCATGTGGCTCCAAACGAGAACTTCCCTCGATCGTTTAAATAATTGATTTTTCTTTCTTTTACGTATTAGAACAAAAATGTAACAAAACTACGTGAACTATTTAGAATGGACAATCTAGTCTGCAGGAAGCCTGCAACAAGCTTTAGTTATTTCTAATCACATTTGTAGTCCTTAAATAGAAAACTAAAGACAAACAAATGATCACGCACTGTATTTTGACTATTACCTTGAGAAATTCAGATTTTAAATAAATATTCGTACTTTATATTTATATCAGTCTCTCATTTACCTGCCTCTCATTTACCTGTCTCGCATTTACCTGTCTTTCATTTACCTGTCAATCATTTACCTGTCTCGCATTTACCTGTCTCGCATTTACCTGTCTCTCATTTACCTGTCTCGCATTTACCTGTCTCTCATTTACCTGTCAATCATTTACCTGTCTCGCATTTACCTGTCTCTCATTTACCTGTCTCGAATTTACCTGTCTCGCATTTACCCGTCTCGCATTTACCTGTCTCGCATTTACCTGTCTCTCATTTACCTGTCAATCATTTACCTGTCTCTCATTTACCTGTCTCTCATTAAACAGACTTTCATTTATAATTATTGCAATGTGTAAACATATCTAACTCATTTTTAATATAGACAGCACAATGTTTGTTCTGTACAGTTTAGAACCGAAAATCTTTTACATACACATACATTACAAAGTCATTAATACCGAAATCGGAGCAGTGGAACATTGAAGACAAACAGTATTCATCAATTACGGACTTATGCATTTAATATATATTTACTTCTCTCAATTTTCAACATCATTGACACATTGAGAGATGTAATGCCCCCCCTCTTTTTTATGAGGGTATGGGGGTGGGATTGGATGTAGGGGGTGGAGGCTAAATTAGAGACATAAAGGGATGTAGGGGCTAGACATAGACTTTTAGAGACATAAAGGGGTGTAGGGGCTAGACATAGACTTTTAGAGACATAAAGGGGTGTAGGGGCTAGACATAGACTTTTAGAGACATAAAGGGATGTAGGGTCTAGACATAGACTTTTAGAGACATAAAGGGGTGTAGGGGCTAGACATAGACTTTTAGAGACATAAAGGGGTGTAGGGGCTAGACATTGACTTTTAGAGACATAAAGGGATGTAGGGGCTAGACATAGACTTTTAGAGACATAAAGATGCCTTGGCTAAACGTACCTGACGAAGGCCCTTTACCATCAGATTTAAAATGTATTTTGGCCACAGTTGAGAATCGCTACAACATTAAACCTCCGAGAGGCAACAAAGATTTTTTTACCCGACTGTGGACATAGTGGACAATGATGTTCTCTGTTCATCTATACTCAATGTTCTGATCACTTGTGTGATTGTACGTGTGTGCTTGGGGGAGGTAGGGGGGGTCTATTTTAAAACAACTTTATCGCCGAGTCGATTTTATCTTCGAATTTGATGTCCAGCTTTTTATGGAAAACACCGCAAGGCTGAAAGTAGCTTGACTTGGACGGGAAATGTTGTGGAATAGACATTTTTATATTCAGCTGTTTTTAACAATGAGATCGTAGAGATTGTTGTTAAATTGAACTCCGACCTATATGATGAATAGTGATATTTCTGACCAATCAGTTTCATACATCGTGATGAAGAATCAATCAAATGATCTATGTAATCAATGACCAGGGCTGGACTAAACTTTACAACTTTAGCCTTTGTCACATAATGTGCTGCCTTTAATATAAATAGATACAATTTTTAGTGAAGTTATGTCCCATAACCTCGACCCTATTAATTTTCCCTCACTGTTTACATTGTAGTAATAATTCCCCCTTGTATGGCGATACACACATGCACACACATACACACACATACATAAACACACACACACACACACACATATTCATACCAATAGACGGATACGAATCTAACCCTAATGTCTGGGTCAAAATATTTATTTTCCACAACAAGAATAAACAGAGCTATTTATCACTGTACAAGTACCAGGGATGGTTGTGTTTATACTATGAATGTAAACAGAGATACATCCATTGGTGACGGTGCTAATAGCGACCCCAAGTGTACATCACAGGAAATCAATCATGTGAATAGGTCGTAGAGCAGTGATCCCAAAATAATTTTGTTTCGGGACCATATAATATCTAAAGCAAAGTTTATTTTGTACCCCCCATATCATCTCACTGTAGTAAAGTATGTGATCAATTTAGCCAATATACTTACATTCATCGATTACAAAAGTAATTCTTAGCTCCCTTAATTCAGCCAATGACCTAGTTATAGCTTGGGAATCACTGTTATCTATAGCTATGTATTTACACGCACACACACTCACACACCCACAAAAACACTCAGGGCCATTTTTTGGGTCGTAAAGGGCCCTAGACAGACACTTCCGAAGATATTTGAGAGCTCTGAGCAAAAATATGTACCAGGCCCCCAGGTTGTATGAAATGTAAGGGGTCATTTAACAATGGGCGGGCGTCATGACGTTTGACTTATTCACAAGAAATTGTGTGTCTGTATGTGTGTATGTTCAGTTGGTCCATTATAGTATGTTTAGTACGCCCTCCGGTGCATTCCCTGTTGTCAATAAAATACCTTTTCTTTAACACGTACATTCGTTCTTCTTACATTTTGAAAGTCTGTCAAATACCCAGCGTAGTAAAACGTAATTCTATTATCAAACAAAGCTATGAGAACACTTGGAAGATCTCTTAATTTTTTAACTGAAACAGTTTGAATGATCAATCTCGGCACGTAGCAGTCACATGCGTGTGGATTGTGCCACGTTAAATGACCAAATGTATCAACGCCACATCCGGTCTGTTAAACTGAGTGTGACTGACCTATCTACAGCTGACCTCTGAGACTTAATTCCGTTCGTCTCATGGCGAATTTGTGAAGACTGACCAGACGTTTTTTCACAGTCATGAAGGACGTCTGGGGCACCTTGCCTCTCTCCCTCCCTCCATCCCCCCCCCACCCCTTACACCGTGAGACTTTCATTGATGGCGAGAAAGTTGAAGAGTTGAATTTAATATTAAGAATGAATCAATAAACAATGATGGAGAGAATTTAGACGGAACCGCAAAAAAAAAAGTTGAATTCAATGTGTCAAGCATTGACTTAGTTTTAATTTATATTATTACTTTCATCTATTACTTTGAGGTGAATTATCAAGATTGATATTTGATAGGAATTAATTACATCTGTCTGGAATATTCCTTAGGGAATTCGTCTACATATATAGAAACGACTTATAGCTTTATAATTTAGACACAGAAGTACATATAAACTGATCTATTCAAGAGCACTGAATATTTATATTGGTATTTAGATCAGTTTAACACTAAATCTGAGCTGAGTATCTTCGTGCTGCAGAGACAGTGCCGTAGAGAGCTTAACTCGCGCCCGGGGTACAATACCTTTTTACTTCTTTTTTTAGCGCCCCCCCCTTTCGAAAACATATAATATTATATGTAAAATATAACATTTGGCGCCCCTTTGTGAGTAGCGCCCGGGGCATGATGCCCCATTGCCAACCCCCTAGCTACGCCTCTGTGCAGAGAGACCTGCATGATGAATGTTGCGCTTTCCGTCCCGGCGAGTTTCACTGCTAAAACCGGCCCTTTACTGGTTATTTTTAGGAAGTCCTTAAATACATAATCGTCTAACCCCTGTGTCGCCCTCAGGTAGTTTTCATATCGTGCGTTGTATGCGTTGTAACCCTGTGTATCCCTCGCAGGTAGTTTTTATATCGTATTCTGTTTATGGCAATAAAAGCCAAATGTTGTTTTCTATTACAGTATTTCATACATTTCTTTGTTATTTCTGTTCACATCGTATTCTTTCCATGGCAATAAAGACCACATGTTCTTTTCTATTGCAGTATTTCTTATATTAATTTCTTATCCCTTCTGTCGGTTTCAGCAGGCTTTTCTACTAGTTATATAATATTTGTCCAGGAATGTATCCTTTTAAAAGACCGGACATTTTCTATAATAGATTGGGCTGGAAATGCACCATAACCCATTAGCCATTTTCACTATTGAATCTATGTAAGCACATTACCAATTATTCCGCTATTTCTAACAAAATTAAACGTATGTAGATCTGACAAAAAGGGGGGAATCTATGTATGCGATTAATGATAATATTTTTATTCACGTTCTTCTATCGTATCTTTATTAACGGGTGTGTCGCGAAAACCAAAACAATTCTATTTGAATGGCCGCGAAACCAAAAGTGTTTTTAAAGTGTGTCTTGAAGGGTCAAAGTTAAGAACCACTGCTACGGACAATCGAAAAAGAAAGACTTTTGATTTCTTCGGTGTTGTTTCCCCTTACGTATTCAAGTCACATGACAGCAACGTGTTGTTGTTGTTTTTAATCAAGTGGAGATAATCATGGGTGAATATTTATATAGCCTTATGTTGTGTCTCCTTGTAAGGACAGAAATACTGCTTTCTGAATCAAACATTTGCATGAAATATTCAACGGAAAACAATGTGTTTATTTGTTATTATCAATTAAGATTTTTTTTTTAATATGATTCCTTTGAGACATTTCTATTTTAGCTTTGTATGAAACTGAAATAAAACAGAACACTGCGGATCACAGTACAGTTGTTTTCTATGATCAATTCAGACCCCCGTCTAGTAAAACGCACTGGTTTAATTTAATTTGTTTGTATGTAACTTATACCATGAATGGTGTAGGATGAGAGAGGTTGTAACATGACCAGATGAAACAGAGCTGTGAACGAGGGAGTACTTTCATTAGAGAGCTAGAAACATTAAAGGGTGAAACGGAGCTGGATGGATATAGAACCACAATGATGACACTGATATTTCATATGACACATCTAATTGACAAAGATTTATATTTTTTATCAATATTGATTTGTATTTGTTTGTGTGATATTTTTTTTTTTAAAAGGATTTCAGTGTCACCGGTAATGATTAAGTTGTCATTTGCTAGTACAGTGGATTCCGCTTAATAGGGACACCGCTTAATTGGGACAGCCGCTTATTTGGGACACATCTCAGAGAAATCAAACCAAGAAGCCAATGGTAAATTTGTATGTTTAATTGGGAGAGCCGCTTAACTGGGACCAAAAGCCTCGGTCCCAATGTGTCCCAATTTCCTGTATTAAGAAATGTTTTAAGTGCGACTGTGGCGACTGTAGCACAACATTACACGAAGACAACATACACATTTTTTTTTACAGGTAAACATTTCACAAAGTGGCAAAATTTTAGAGTAATTTAGAATCGCCCGTCATGAGCAAGCTCCAATGTTGCCGATACTCGTGCCTGAAGTGTGATGAAAAAAATCTATATCAAATAGATCCATACATATTTAGTATATTTAAATCATATTTAATATTTATTGATTTTAATGTTAAATTGAACTCAAAGACCTGAACCGCAAATAAATTGATATAATCTTCAATAAAAAATGTCTACTTAGAAAAGCAAGCAGGTTTAAAATATTACAAGAACAATAGATAGAATACTACAAGAATAATAGATAAAATACTACAAGAATAATAGATAAAGTGCTACAAGAATAATAGATAAAGTGCTACAAGAATAATAGATAAAGTGCTACAAGAATAATAGATAAAGTGCTACAAGTATAATAGATAAAGTGCTACAAGAATAATAGATAAAGTGCTACAAGAATAATAGATAAAGTGCTACAAGAATAATAGATAAAGTGCTACAAGAATAATAGATAAAATACTACAATAATAATAGATAAAATACTACAAAAATAATAGATAAAATACTACAAGAATAATAGATAATCATTACTTTCTGGTAGTCATACAGTGTTATCGTGAATATTCCAACTCTAGTATAATAATTGGAGACAAAATAATCTCCCTTGTTACAGAGTAAAAAAATAATCATTGTTCACAAAAAAACTTAAAATCTGAAATTCGACAGAATTATATGTTTTCATTTACCGAAATGGGTAAAGCATTTGCTGGAAAAGAGAAATATTCTTTAATTTTATTTCACTGTTTCATTAAAAAGACTTTTTTAAATAATAAAAAAAAGACTTTCAGTTTATTATAATAAAAAAAAAATGAAAACAAAATGTTTAGAAATTGGCCGAATTACTCCCAAACCTAAAACTCGTTTTGTGTTTTTAGCCAATTTCAAATCATCAATGAAAACAAGAAAAAAAATCAAAATATTATTAACGCAATTAGTAGGCTTAAAATGTGTATCATTCTTTTTCACCGACTTAACTTTATTTAAAATGTGACAGAATTAAAAAAAAGAAAATAATGTCCAAAGAATGAAAAATAACATAAAATGTAATATAATACACAGTACAGAATAATTTAATTAGTTAAAAATCTTCAGTCTGCCACTATTTCACCCCCGCGTGACCGAATTTATTTGTTTATGTTTACCTCACATTTGATTTTAATGTTGACTTTTTTTTTTATGTTTCATTTTATTTTTGCTATCCGATTGGTCACTCGAGCCGTTGACATGACAGAATTCCGGGGATGAAAAAAATTTCTTTTGACTTGATTACTTCCCTTAAGAGATTATCAAATTTTTTTATATTAAATGACAAAGTCACATAATATAATCAGTGATGTTAACAAGGACACAAAGTGCAAGGACCAGGACAAGGACACAAAGTACAAGGACAAGGACAAGGACTTGCCTGCCAAGGACCAGGACAAGGACTTTGCATCAAGGACCAGGACGAGGACAAGGACTTTGCATATGTAAAATAAAAAAGAAAATAGAAAAAAAAATCTAGATAAACTTCATGGTTTAATAATTCATGAAGAGCTCTTTAAAGTAATTTAATACATTCTACATTTATAGAAAAAATTGCTAATAATGTGTATTTAATAATGCCCATTATACTTCAGTCTTATTGATGCGGTCAAAATTCATTCTTTCTACTTAATTTAACTAAAAAAAAAAGATCTCAAATAATTCGGTCAAACCACTTGAATGGCATCAACATTCGACATTATTGGTCAATGAAAACTTTTAATTCAATGTCATCATATCATTGTCTCTCACTATCTGACCATTAACAAGTCCACCTTTAATACACCATACAATATATTGCAAGAATTTAGACGGTGCTTTACGGGTAGTGTTTTAAATGATTGCATATAACTTTTAGTACTCATACACAAAAATATCCCCTCTCCAAAAACAGGCTAGTGCCTTCCACATTTTCAACGGCCATGTATTTTATCAACCGTGTTTCACTGGAGATGAGTAATATTACCCTTACTGAAGACACCTTTGTTTAAATCAACGTGAGAATGCCCCAGTGTTGTCAATTTTGCCGAGTCGTTGAAGGTGATTCACTCAATCATTCCATTATTTTTATCTTTCCGTCTCCACATGTCAGTATTGTTCTTCAGAAAAACTTCACACCGATCAAATCTATACTTTTACAATCTTTTTTTTTTTTTGTTTATTTGTTAAACGCCAAGTATAACATAGAGTAGACTGTAATCTAGTCAAATACTAAAATATTAAAATATATGCATTTTGTTTAGTTGCACTGGTATGGGTTGTTCTTGTTCGTCACTTTTACAGCAATTACTGTATAAACCTATGTATCTGGATTTTAAAAAAAGTAAAAATCGAGGTAAGTAATACTTTAGCGAATTCTACGTCTAAGCATAACACTAATGTTTCCCGGCAGGTTTACATAATCATGGCACTTAATCTCTTCAATATCTTCAGTCATTGCTTAACATTTAACGTTTATCCGTGTAATCCAAGCGCCTTAACACAAGTGGCTGTCTCCTGCGTCTGTGACATTAGGATTATCAATACTTGTACTGGATCACACGAATCTAGGAATAACAGTTGATTACATGGTTGATACACGGTTTGATAATTGGAGCATGTTATGATATCTGTCTATGATCTAGGTGGAGGACACTGTTTATATAGGCATCTATCTATCTATCTATCCATCTATCTATCTATCTATCTATCTATCTATCTATCTATCTATCTATCTATCTATCTATCTATCTATCTATCTATCTATCTATCTATCTATCTATCTATCTATCTATCTATCTACATATATATGTATAAGTAGTAATGTTCCTTCAATCCTAGTGGGCTATCGAGTCAGAGGAAGTGTACAGTCCATCTGTTTCTATAATCTCGGCAAATAAATGTGGGAAGAAGTGGTGTAGACGCTCAACTGTCAAACTGAGAGTTCTGGGTTCGATACTCGGACTAAGGGAATGTTTCAGTGATGTTAACAAGGACATAAAGTGCAAGGACCAGGACCAGGACAAGGACACAAAGTACAAGGACAAGGACAAGGACTTGCCTGCCAAGGACCAGGACAAGGACAAGGATTTTGCATACAAGGACTAGAACAAGGATTTCATAAAACAATAAAATCCAATATTTCTTTAACAACAAAATTTATTTAAATTTCATGTATATACATGTAATGTAGTGCATTCAACAAAATCAAAATGTTAGTCAATGTCAAGCGTTACACTTGAGGAACACAAGTGCCTCCAATAGTGAATCACTCATACGAGCTCTGTGTGGTCGTAAAAACAATCCACTTTGTGAAAAGACTCGTTCCACTGGAGCTGAACTTGCAGGAGCGCAAAACAGTCTTGCCAGCAATGGCTGCAGCAATGAAAATTCCGGTTTCTTATATATGTCTGACAGTTTGCACTCGTCTGCATTAAATGATGATGAATTTATAACTTCCAGGTAATTCTGCAGCTGTTTCTCACTCTTAACAGCTGCATCTTCTACAGTAGTCTCCAACTTGTTTTTATAATGTGAAAAGAGGGAGACTCTGGCTTTTTTCGCAAAAGGTTGACTTTCCGAGGGAGCTGGAGTTGGCTTGTGCGACTCGGCTGATGTGGAAATAGAAGATGCTGGTCGGCAAACAGTGAACTCAGACTGCAGCATTGCTGTAAAAAACAAAAAACCGTTTACAACTATGTACAATTATACACATATGCATTAGGTAAACATTTTGCTTTAATTAAAAATAAATGAGTGACTAGCACTGGCCAAGTGGTTACTAGGAGCAATGAATTAATAACGTTTTGAAAACAATTGCCATAAACAATGACACAAATTTACAACTCCAGCATTTCACATTAACTGCAAAACAATCATAAAAAATAAAATCATCAACTTACCAGTTATTCGATGTCGTAGGTTGTCTTTCACATCTTGAGGTCCTGGGTGGTCAGCAAGCCAGTGAAAAGCATATTGGGGGTCTGCTGCAGACGCTAAGATAAAAATGCTGTTGTCAAATGCCAACGACTTTGAAGTTTGTTGACGAGTCAAGTGAGATGTCATATCAAGACGCTTGAACAGCATGAAAAACCTTTCATCCAACTGGCAAAGAAGTTCATTTAGGACAGAATGGTGGTACGTAACTTTATTCAGCTGCTGAGAAAGAAAGCGGCGAAGGCTGAAAATGGTCAGGACCACACAACTAATTGTAACCATTTTCTCTCCCTGTGCAATATCTGTCGCCTGTGCAAATGGAGCTAGAACATCAACAAGTTCTTGGATTTGTCCATATTCCTTGACTGTCATTATAAGATTTTCATGTGATGTTTGTCGCAGCAAATCCATCAATTTTGCCTGGTCCAAGTCGACAACTGCTTCCAGCTGTCTATATACACTGTTCCAACGAGTGTCGTTTGTTGCTTGAAATAACTTTACCATGTTTTCACACTTGAAAATGTCCTCAAAAGCCGTTCGAAATAATGCACTTTGATGAACAATATTGGCTAATTTCGAAATTTTTGAGAGTGCTGATCTACAGCTTGTGGTCTTCTCAAGGCCACCTCGCACAACCAGCTGCAGTGAATGACTGAAGCATGCAAGTCGGCTTCCAAATTACAGTCAGTGAACCAGTTTCCTCATCAGGCAAATCCTCCCACAGCTGATCATCATCAACATATGTGTCCACTGGAGGCGTTTCTTCTTCAGATGATGGGAAAAAAAGACACATGGCTTTCAACATATTGCTCGCGTTATCAGTAATCACGTGCCTAACTTTTCCATTCAGACTGAAATCATTCACTATTCGATCGAGTGCTTCACTAATTAATTGACCGGTGTGTGATCCACGAAAAGCTGAGAATGCCAACAGCTGAGAGAATGGATCCCCGTACAGCACACTGTGCACTGTCACACCAAGGTATGAATGGCACCGACGGTCTGTCCAGATATCAGCAGTCAGTGCCACATCTGTGCAGCCCTTCAGCTTGACCATCAACTTAGCCTTTCGCTCCTCGACTGACTTTGGAATAACTGAATATGACAAAGTTTGCCGACACGGAACCTGGTATCTTGGATCAACAACTTGCAAGAACTGGCGAAACTGGGGGCTGTCAATGGCTGAAATTGCAATACCCAAGCCAACAATCAGATTATCAATAATCGGTTGGGTGATGACTTTCTGCCGACTGCTGCTGGCACTATATGTTGTAGAACCACCCGCATTTGAATTAGAGGGACTACATGTGAAATCTGTGATTTGTGACTGATCAGATGTTGTTGGTCGAGACGTTTCTCTTTGGTAAGATTTGTACTTATCCTCGTGACGGTTGGACAGATGTCTGTTGAGTTGAATATAAAAATATAAAATTTAGGCCTAAAAAAGTTCTACACAGGCAACGTGTACCGTATTTTCAGGTATATAACGCGCGCGCTATACACGATTTTACAAACAGCGCAACCCTCCTGCGCATTATCTACGTGTGCGCGTTATCTAAGGCGACTACATATATTCTTCAATCAAAATACTTAATGTATATTGTTTTTAATTACTTCTGTTGATAAACTATTGCTACTGTATGCTTGAATTTTGAACATTGTTTGCGATAATACGGTATTTTCCGGATAAGGCGTAATTAAAATTATTAAGAACATGTAGCAAGACTACTAAAATGCGTAATACTACTAATTCAAAAATCTGAAAAAATTACTACTGAGGCTAAACAAAGCACACTTACTTTGTAAATCCTGAAGTCACGTTGATATTGTCTTGAAGTATTTTGCGACAAATGCAACATTTTGCACTCCACTTATTTTTAACCTTATCTTCACTAAAGTTGGTATAGGCAAAATTAATTACATTTGGTATACGAAGCGGAGCCTTTATTTTTTTTATAATTAAATTTAAAAAAATCAATTTATATTTATGAGATTAGAAATATGCCGCCAATAATAAACCGGAAACAAAAAGAAAAGGAAGTCTAAATGGCAGCACCATAGATAATATATTATAAATACATGCAGAGTGCATTGCCATAGATTGGCATTAATTTTGAATATAGCACCATATAGCATATAAGCATAACAAAAAAATTTTTTTTATTAAAAACCACAAAGCAGGTCCTTGTAATGTTAATAAGGACTGAAAGAGCAAGGACAAGGATAAGGACTTGTCTGCCAAGGACCAGGACAAGGATAAGGACTGAAAAATGGTCCTTAAGGACAAGGACAAGGATTAACATCACTGAATATAATTGGAAGACGTCGTTGTATGTAGAGCTCATAAAGGGAAGCAAATAAGGGACTGTTACGGGTCCTTATATTGAAGATACTTGTAGAAGATGCCCAAAGCTAGACTCTACTAGAACATGCATCCGCATCCTATGATGCACAGAGCTCGACTGCTTATAAAACAAACCATGTGCTCCCAACTGTCGGTATAATATACGTCATTTGTACCAAATGACGTATACACCAAAGTTCCCAATATTTACACTCAAGATGGCGGAATGACGCCATGTATACTGTGGTGGGCGGAGCCTACCAAATTGCGTCATCAAGCTTAGACTATATTATTTCTCCACAGGGACATTAATTAAATCTCTATATTTGCAACTTTTGTCAATAAAATACGTAGTATCGGTACATAGTGCTGGTGTTTTTGAGGTGGGGAATTCCCTGGTGTGAAGTGGGCGGATACAAGAAAATGGAAAGTTGTGAAGTAAAAATAGAATGACTTTCATTCTCTTGTTCATCACTTTTTTACTTTGGGTTTTTTTTTTCTTAATGAAAGTTCCAAAATTATGATATATCTGATGAAGCTGGCATTTTTTTAAAGACGAAATCAGAAAGTAAACGCACAATAAGCATTAGTACTTATGTTTTGGTGTAAATATTATCAATTTTTTTTTAAATTAAGATTTTAGAAGGTTTGGGAACATCTGCCAGATAAAAAAAATAAGAAAAGTAAAATAGTTTAATTTTATGACAAACAAATATCAATAAGTAGTATATGAAATAAAACAATATCTAAATTTATAATTATTCAGAAATAATATTTTTTTGAATGTAGATATTGAATGGAGTGAAGTTTAACGTTATTTTAACAAATTTTAACAATTTGTTTTCAAACTTTAAATTATTTTTGTCTTCTTGCAAGATCACTCAAAGACGACTATAGAAATTGTATGAAATGGTCATCTAGTTAATTATTTGTTTTTCAAATTGATTACTGATGATAATGGCAGAGAAAAATAAAGACATGAACATACCAACACTCTTTCAGTTCATTATTTACTTGATATTCTCATCTTAAAAAACACCATTTGCGATAATTGTTTTTGAATTGCTTTTGAACAAAATTAAGTTGCCTTCTCCAACTGTGGTTATATTTAGTGAAATTTTAACTGAGCAACTTCAAATGGAAAGGGGGGAGTAAATGAGTAAATCATTACAACAAATCATGGATATTATAAATAAAATGAGCTTCATTGTCACCCAGTGTCTGAATTTTGAACTTAACAGACGAGAAACTTTTTTAACTGGGCGAACTGAGCTAAAGGTCGCCCAATTACTATGTTAAACCAAACGTCGTCTAATTACTATGTTAAACCAAACGTCGTCCAATTACTATGCAGGCTCGTAGCGTGCGGATGCCTGGGTGTAGCCCCCCCCCCCCTGCGTTTTGTCTGCCCACCTCTGCTTGTTTGCTCTACTTAATAACATTTATTTTCTGCTCCCCCCCCCTCTGCTAATGGCCTGGCCCCTGCTGTAGGATTTTCACGCTACGGGCTGTTACTATGTTAAACCAAAGATCGCCTAATTAATACATTAATGAACGCCACAGTTTTACGTTTCCGTGCTGGTGCTGATGGTGCTTATATTCTACTCAGACCTACTCTGACAGACTTGAGGTAGCCAGTTTTATTTTTTTTAAAAAGTGCAGTTCATGAAATATTGTAAATTACAAGTTCTTAACTTTTACTGGCCGATATGTTCGTTTCCTTGTAATACCATGTGACAGGTCATAGCCCTTAACTTGAGAAGCCCTGGCATAAGAGGCCCAGTTACGTGAATCAATGTCACCCCCCCTGCCCCCACATCCCCTTTCCCACCATTTCAAGAATGTGAAAGATTGCCGACATTATGCATGAGTTCCTCTGGTGAATGTGTAGGCTTGGGGGCCAATGAATGATCGACTGGAATATTTAAACAATTGCATGCAACGTCTGTCCGAATACTGGGCTAGTGCTGGATAATAGGGAAAAAATATGTCCAGTAAATCGACATTTTTTTAGACATAATTTTCATAATGTTTTTTTTTTAATGGCAGGCTCTTGTCTGAACTGAATTAATTAAATCATTTAAGGAAAAAATCAAAATTTGTTTACAATAGTGGCTGGATTTATTTATTGCTTTAAAGTGATTACAGTGAATTTGCAAGTTCATTTTAGAATTAAAGATGTAATAAGCCAGATGAACATGACAGCTATCTTCATGTAATTCAAACTTTACTCTTACGGTCTTACCACAATATGCATTTCTTTATTCTTTATGATCAAGCCAAGGAAAAAATTTAGACAAATAAAAAAGCTGCAGATTTTTAATGATGGAATTAGGAGACGGGTGTATTTTGTTTTTGTCTCGTCCATATTTTTGATCGACCTATTCGCAGACCCTCGTCATTGGCTGATGGGTTGCTGTCTCGTTCAATATTATGATCAAATTACGCAACCTATTTCAGTGTATCATGAAAAAGTAACACTGACATTTTGATATTTATTCGTTTTTGTTTTCTACACAGGTATTTTGATGTATTTACTTTCTGTTGTCCTCGGTAATTGTGTAACAATTATAAAACAATGTTCTCTAGACTGATTAAAAAAGTATTAAAAATGAACAGAGTGCGTCTAGATTGGCGAGTGACATTTGTGACATTTGTTAAACAGCATGGGACCAATGGAAAACATTTGAAAAGATTATTTTTTGTTTAAATTGAGGGATTAGAAGTCCGAATGCGGACTAGACAGTTTCATGTTATTGATCTCATACTTTCTAATTAATATATAATGTAAGTATAGGAAAAATGGGTAGTATTTATAATCTCAATTTTAAGAGGTTGATTAATGTATTTAATATATATATATATATATATATATATATATATATGTATAGAGAGAGAGAGAGAGAGAGAGAGAGATAGATAGATAGATAGATAGATAGATAGATAGATAGATAGATAGATAGATAGATAGATAGATAGATAGATAGATAGATAGATAGATAGATAGATAGATAGATAGATAGATAGATAGATAGATAGATAGATAGATAGTCAATGAAGATTTTGCTCTCACCAAAATTCAAAATAATTGCCGGAATTTGACAGAGAAAAGTATTTGTTCCATTAACAATGTATTTAGGACAAAGGCTAATAAGAAGCGAAGGAATTTTCAATCTGTTAATGCACATTTATTTATAACTAAAACTGTAAAAAGAAAAGATTGTTGACAGATTCTTCTACAATCAACAAAGCCCGACATATAGTACGTCCAGTTTGATAAGCACGCTGCTTTATTTGAGCTATTGAATTATGTTTCAGTGATAGGAAATCATTCACACTCTATCATGGCCAATTTTGTCTCACTGATTCTAGTTTGTGTACTCGACACACGCAGATGTGATGGTTGAATGATGTCGAAGAGTGTTTGTCTTTCTGTGTTCTACGTCTTTGTACAAGTAGAAAATGTAATATATATATATATATATATATATATACAGAGAGTGTGTGTGAGAGAGAGAGAGGGGGAGAGAGGAGAGAGAAAGAGATAGAGAGAGAGAGAGGGAGACAGAAAAAGAAAGGGGAGAGAGAGAAAATGAAAAGAGAGAGAGAGGAGATAATGAAAGAGGGGGAGAGAAAAGAGAGGGGGGAGAGAGGAGAGAGAGAGAGACAGGGAGAAAGAGAGAGAAAGAGGGAGGGAAAGAAAGAGAGAGAGAAAGGGGAGTAAGAGGAGAACGAGAGTCTAGAGAGAAAGAGAGGGGGAAAGAAAAGAGAGAAAGAGGGGGCGAGAGAAAGAAGGGCGAGAGAGAGAGAGAGAGAGAGACTGGAGTTAGATGGAACAAAGCCAATAAAAACATATTTTCTGGTTGCACGACATAGTTTGTCTTATCAAGATTGATTTCATCTCAGTCTTTGGGCCTGTAACGGTTAAAACTGAGAGCAATGTGAACTTCACAAAGCCCAATATTCTATTCTATCCGGTCCAGCGACAGAAGGTAAATGTTTTATTTAACCTCGGCTGCATCCCATCTCTGTACCACGAAGTATGTTTTATTAGATCATGTAAATAGATAGATAGAATTTTCATTTCATTTTCTCTTCCCATTAACTACATGCGCAGTACATATGATCCCTGTACAGTGCTTCATGATACGTGGGATCAATTTTTTTGTTTCATTGATTTCATGTTTACATATGCGACGTTGCAGGGATACATTTCATACTTTACACCGGGGGGTTCTTAAATTTAACGTTTCGGTGTCCATTATGAGCGTGGGCGTATTCATGGGGGGGGGGGGAAATGTCATATAAGAGGGAGCATTTGCTCCCTCCCCCCTTACATTTAAAAAAAATGTCATAAAGTTGTTATTTGCCCCCCCCCCCAGGAAAATTTTTGCCCAAACCCCCCCCCTAGAAAAATTCCTAGCGACGTCCATGATTATGAGCCATTTGTTTTGTAATCCCAACCTGCACAATGTTTGTTTTCTTGACCTGAATAGAATATATATATATATATATATATATATATATATATATATATATATATATATATATTAGAGCTGTTGTTCGATTTAAAAAATTGATCGAAATTAACGCATGATTAAAAATTTTAATCGCAAATTAACGCACTGTTTAATCGACACAATATAATACATTTTGTTTGTATTCAGGCTAGTAAGTCATAATATCATAGCATAAAAGTGGTATAATAAACAAGTCAGATTAATTTACGAAAGAGGTATAATTAATTGTAACAGATGTATTAAGCATTAGCACATATGTCTGAGTTAGTTATTGGGACCAATTTTTTGACATGTATCAATCACGTCAACTGATGCGAGTTTTTTTTAATCAACAACAATGCCAAACAAGTGTTTTTCTCGTACCATAGGTTCCGAGCTAATGACGTATTTCAACCCCTCTCCCCTCTATCCCTGTCGTATTTTGCTACACTTTGCCCCCCACTTTGTCTTGTTACCCAACCCTCCACTACCGTACCTACCCCTTCACTTCCCATCTCAAAACAAAATACACACGTCATTTCTATCTCATATGTGCCTTTTCCTTCATAAAATAATAGTATAGCCAGAAAGTACTTGCTCACTTATTATTAACGCGTTTTTTTTATTCCCACCTTTCCCACCCTGTTAGATTTTTGACACACTTAGCAGCTTCTCTCCCCACAAAGATGACGTTACTTATAGCTTACCCAACCACCGTACCTCCTCTGTCCCATTTTTCCAAATCATGGCACCTGTCAATCAAACTAGGAGCACGCTACTGCAGATGTTCACTAATGGTATCATTGAGGGTCATAATTAGAATTAAGAAATTACACTCCTATTGTTTCAAGGCCATGTGGCTGCTATGATTTTATGTCAACGTGACAGTTTCTGTGTTCGGGGATTTTTTTTTTTTGCTTTTTTTTTTTAATCTTGTCTGATCTGGTTATGGTTATAGAATTGGGTTAATTACTGATTACTGAAATGACAACATTTGGCTAAAATTTAACGCATTTTGATGTTAGCGTTAAAAATGTAGTCGCATATTTTTAACGCATTAATTACGCTTTAAATGCTGTTAAAAAACAGCCCTATATAAAATATCAAATTTAGCTCAGTGTCACAATAATTCTGAAAAATACAACTACTGTCTCGTGTACAGTCTAGGCCTTGATTGACAGGTGTCATGCATATGAAACTATTAAAGCGATAAAAAAAAATTTGCGGAAAAAATGATGATACAATTTCTCTAGAATCTCGTTATTTTGATCTAATTATAACCTGGCTCATGATACACTTAATTTTTTTTTACCTTCAAGTTGACTTCAACAATACACTACAGTATATAATGTAAACTAGTGAATGAAATTTTTCTCTTTTTTACATCGACCGGGAATAGAGCAGGAAGTTTACTTGTCGTATGGCTGTAAAACAAATACATCTTCATTTATATTACAAGTGGGGATTTTGTCGACATACCTGGGGGTGAGTGTGTGTGTGCGGATTGCGACAGGGTGGGGTGGTAGATCTACTTAATAAGTGAACAAACCTATAAACTTCAAATTTGTTGAGTGAAATACTGTTATCGATTTCTTGAACATTCAGTATTTTGGTCAAATTAACGCATTTAGGTGTTGCGTTAAAAATTTTAATCACAATAATTTTTTGACGCGTTAATCGCAAATTAACGCAGTTTAATCAGCAGCCCTAATATATAAATATATATAACACTAGCTGTACACGGCTACGCGTTGCCGTGGCTAAGCCCTATGTAATGTAATAGTAAGTATTGAGAAAGCCCTGTGTAATGTAATAGTAAGTATTGAGAAAGCCCTATGTAATGTAATAGTAAGTATTGAGAAAGCCCCTTGTTTCTAATTCTGTTTATTTAAACAAAAAAAAAACAGACACATTTAAAGAAAATTTGTTCTAATCATGCACTAACGATAACTAAATTTGTTATGTTTATTAATGCTGTGCTTTTGGATGTACTTTCGGAGTTATGATTAACACCGTGAATCCTGTTTACCTTTTTTAATTTATATAGATAAGTACATGTATAATATTATTTTCATTATTTTACACAAACATTTTTTTCCCCTTGTACTTTACATATTGTCATATTTTTAGAATGTGTTGGTTATTATGAAAAATACAGTCAAGAGACAAGTTTACAAGTTGAATTATAGAACAAAGACCTATTGAGCCAACATGTACTTGGGAAATTAATTTGCCTCTGTTGAATGACATTATAGTCATAAATATTTCTAAATATTGATAGTCTTCTCCGAAAAGTTCGCAACTGTTATCACATTCAAACATGAAATCATGTTACTGTCAAAGTATAAAAATTCGCAACAGTTTGCTTCCGAATTGGGCTTTATAAGATCTTATTAATCAAATAGATATGTTTTAGGAAGTCTTATTTGAACAAATGAAATGAACGGTCTTGGAATCATGTGGTCATTTCTAACACTCAAAGCGTCTAATCAAGGAGATATTTTTTTTTGTTTTAAGCTCTGTTCGAGAATGTACGTGTCATTATATAAATAACAGGATTTTGTTCCACAAATCTCGAAATATGTTCACAGTTTTCCCCGAACTTTAACATTTTACTTTTGTAATTGAATTACGTCCGTGTTGAAGATTTCAACCAGGTGAGCATCTATGGAGGTGAGTAATTTTCTCTGCCGTATCGCAATTTGCAGCATTGACGACAATGTTTACAAACATTTATTTTGGGTGTGCAGTGAAGCGATATTTTGTTTTAAACGTAAATCAGAAGAGACAAAAAAAATATAGACTTGAGTCAATCTTAAAAGTCTATTTCTTCCAAAGATTCTCACGGATTATGTTTGTATATAAATATCGCTAATGCCATCCTTTATTCTAGTATCACTAATGACACCCTTTATTCTAGTATCACTAATGACACCCTTTATTCTAGTATCACTAATGCCACCCTTTATTCCAGTATCACTAATGCCACCCTTTATTCTAGTATCACTAATGACACCCTTTATTCTAGTATCACTAATGACACCCTTTATTCTAGTACCACTAATGCCACCCTTTATTCTAGTATCACTAATGACACCCTTTATTCTAGTATCGCTAATGCCACCCTTTATTCTAGTACCACTAATGACACCCTTTATTCTAGTATCACTAATGACACCCTTTATTCTAGTACCACTAATGCCACCCTTTATTCTAGTACCACTAATGACACCCTTTATTCTAGTATCACTAATGACACCCTTTATTCTAGTACCACTAATGCCACCCTTTATTCTAGTACCACTAATGACACCCTTTATTCTAGTATCACTAATGCCACCCTTTATTCTAGTACCACTAATGACACACTTTATTCTAGTATCACTAATGACACACTTTATTCCATCAAAATAAAAACTGTTAACTGGAGTTAGCAGCATCGGCCAATTGTAAAAATTGTATTTTCTTATTTCAATGAACTCGTGTTAATGTTGAGCCAAAGTGGAGGCAACTGTTGTAACAGATCTGTGAGAGAAGGGTTGCTGTTGATTGTTTCTTCTTTAAATGAAAGACAATAATATCTGCAACATTTTATGTGCATTGATCAAATAAATTAACAATAAGGTTTTCTTTTTTTTTTTCTCTTTATTTTTACTCTTTTAAAATTTCACCTGCAGTCTTATAAAGTGTGTAAAATAGACTCACGCGTCCCGCGGGAGACAGTTTAGACACACCTGCTGTGGGCGAACGATCTTATTAAAAATGATCGATATCTCGAGTCTATTTTCTATCATATATACATTTTAATATGCAACTTCCAGAAGAGTCAACTGTCAGCAAGTCTAGAATAATTTTTATTTCGTTCAAATATTTTGTAATTCGGTTCCGGAGATCCATTTCAAAATTAATTTTTGTATTGAGTGTAATATGGAATAAACTCTGTGATTTATAAGAAAGTCGGTAACACACTAATCGACTAACCTTTCGAACAAAAAAAAAAGATTATTCAGTGGAATGGAAGTATAGCTTATTCAAATAAGTTTCTATTTTCAAGAAGAAATATATGTGTAAGGTGAAATTTTGACTTCATTTTTTTTTTACATTTTTAAATGAAACGTAAAACAACGGTTTAATCTAGTAAAAGAAAAAAAAACGAAATCAAAATACATACGTTGAACGGAACAAATAATTAAAGGTTTGTTTATATATATATATATATATATATATATATATATATATATATATAACGCAACTTCAAGACGCAGGACTATTTATAGATTGTGGAATTCCCGAGTACGTCACAAACGACACCTCGCGTTGTTTCGCTCGGGTTAGGTCAAAGTTCAACTTTGCATTCCATGTATTTTCTCCGAAGATGTCAGCCTGTTATTTTGTTTGATTGCTTATTTAAAAATAAAACTACAGTAATTATATTGATTGATAAGGCGGCGTATTTTACGCCGCGGGATGACTTAGTTTTTGTCAATTTACTTCAATGAATTAAACGTATGATTTAAATAAAGTTATTTAGTATGTCATTTCATAAAACCAGACCTAAGCTGGTTACTTCGTCGTAAATATTTATCACCGTGAACGTTACACAGGAAAGCTTTATGGAACAAAACGTTGAGGAATGAAATATATGGATTTGGTGGTGGCGTTCAATCAGATTTATTACTGGCTACACTGTAACATGAAAGATGAGGCAGCGATGTTCACTAAGAGTTGCCGCCCTCTGTCGGATATGACGGACAAGACTGGGGGGGGGGGTGCGGGAGGGGGAGAGGGATTCACTTCTCTGATATTAGGTTTCTCCCGGGGCCGAAAATAAAATAAAAAAAATGCCAGCCTTCATGAAAAGTGTTCATATTTCAAGTAGAATATTCATTTTATTTTGTAGATGTGTCGGTGTGTCTTGAAGTTTATATGTATGATAGTGTGTCTATGTATATATATATATCGGCCTATATATATATATATGTATATATATAAGTGTGTGTTTGTGCGTGTGTGCGTGAGTGGTTAGACAATGTTTTCTATTTTGTATTTTATTAATGATAAAGGTTTTACATTTTTTCCCCCAAATGTTCATGTGACATTCTGCAGTGAATGGCTTAAAATAGATTCATTTTAACCGATGAAATTATCGCGTGAATTTTTCATTCCGACATGCAGACAATCATGTCTGTTTGATGAGTGATTCCATCAATCACGCCCCTGCTGTGCAACAATATTGTAACGGATTAAATTCTAAGCGTCCAGTTTTTAGACTCAAAAACAAATATTGAAAAGTGTTTTATGTCTGGGATAGAAATGATTAACAGATTTAGAAAAACATATTTTAAAGTGTAATATGTCTGTGACAGAAATTAATGACAGACTTAGAAAGACATGTTTTTAAGTGTAATACTGAATTCATCATCAGGCACGGCTAAGAGACAAGAATGTAATAGAATGAATTCTGAGTGTTGAGATATTGGCTCAGAAACACAAATTCTAAAATTCAATATGTCTGGGACAGACATGTTTCATAGATGTATTCTGTCCTTACTTGTAGCGGACAGATGAAAATATACCAGTGGTTGTCAAACCATGTTGTTTCGCGACCAACTACAACAACAGTTTTGTCTTCGCGACCAACTACAACAACAGTTTTGTCTTCGCGACCAACTACAACAACAGTTTTGTCTTCGCGATCAACTACAACAACAGTTTTGGCTTCGCGACCAACTACAACAACAGTTTTGTCTTCGCGATCAGCTACAACAACAGTTTTGTCTTCGCGACCAACTACAACAACAGTTTTGTCTTCGCGATCAGCTACAACAACAGTTTTGTCTTCGCGACCAACTACAACAACAGTTTTGTCTCCGCGACCAACTACAACAACAGTTTTGTCTTCGCGACCAACTACAACAACAGTTTTGGCTTCGCGCCCACCATAAAAAAATTGTTTTGTATTCGAAAAACTACCTTCAAAGAAAAACATGGATATATGAAAACACATTAAAGTGTAATCGATTCTGTACATATACATCCTTATTAACTTTTCAGATTTATCAACCTTTATCGATTGTAGCATATAGTGAGACAGAGTTGTAACCGTGTATATTTAGTTGGCATATTTAGTTATATTCGTCCGCGTCCAGCTGGTGGGGGGGGGGCACCTACTTTGAGGACCCCTAACATATTGTACTTTTTTATTTATTAACGACAGTAAAATATTGTAGCGAGATCAGTTACAGTGAATTTGGTGAATCTATTTTATTCTTTTTGAATTTTTTTTTTTAATTTGACCCGGATTTTCCTTGACGTCATAAAAAGAAAACATGCCAGAAGATAACCAAGAAAATTGTATATTGCTGGAAAGTTTGTTCACTTTACCAACATGTTGTTGCTAATTACAAGCCAGTATGTTTCAAAGTCATTTCCTGATTCTCGCAAGACTTGCGGTGGCGGATGAACAAAAATACTTCAAAAAAATCTGAAGACCTCATTGGGCCAGATTAGTGACGTGTTGCACGATTTTCAATTAGGCCTACATATTGAAAATCAGGAAGGCAAAAAATGTGTAAGTACCCTTGATAAATCCGAAATAGCACCAAAAAAAATGTCTTAGATATTTCGGTGATAACACCATTTTTCCAAAAACCGCTACTAAAGGAAATTCGTTTAAAAATGTGTTTCCGTAAAATGCTCGAATTTGGTGTTTATTAATATTTATCGAATATGAATTTTAAATTAGGCAGGTATTTAAAAAAAAGTTGTATAAAATCTCTTAAATATCATTGTCTGTGTCTGGGCTAAATATGTGTCACCACACACTGTGACCCAACATCCATACACTGAGTTGAGCTGTGTATTTATGGATCACACGCGACAGAGTCGATTGGAAAGTGATGGAGCAATTATTTGCTTGCAATAGGAGTAGAAGTTCTTGTATGCAAATTTTCGCTGTGTTTGGAGATGAATGCTGGAAGACCCCCTTCGAATGAACCACTGTGCTCCATGACATCTCAGAGAATCGAATTTCTGTCTGCAGCTTTTAAGGGGTCAGAGCGAGGTGACCTTTCAGTTCATCTAAAACCAGCCGGACATGTCTGTGTAGTGGATCGTATTACCGTAAAACATTTCACTGCTGGGGGTGGGGTACTTTCCCCAGTAAATTATCAACAAAACAAAAAAGTTTGTATAGTCCGCGTGGTCTGCTATAAAATAGAAACTTTTTTGTAAATGTATCTTATCAGAATTTACATGCCAATAGAAAGAAAATACATTATTCTATACCACAGGGACTCTCAAAGTGTGAGTCACGAACTGATTTTGATTTGACCGTAAAAATTGTGATAATTTCTAAATTGTGGGAGTATTTAATAAGTCAGCTTTTCTCGGGGGGGGGGTGTAAATTCTAAACGTTACAGTCAAGAATTTTAAAAGTTTGAGAAACTAATTTAACAAAGCCATCGACAGAAGTGATGTATATGTTTTATTGTATGGTAAAACTTCACATTAAGATCTGCGACAGTGAGAAAATAACAATGATATTACCTGCAATATTTCCGAGAAAATTTTTTTTTTATAAAAATGCTCTAAGTGTATGTTTTCGTCAGTAAAATGCAACAAAAAAATGAATAAAAGGCTTAGGATATTTTTGTAAAAGTTACTGACTCTAATAGACATTCGGATTACGTTTTTGTGGGCACTAGGTAAATGTACATATGGGGGCCCAGTACACAGGTACATTTGGTGGATCTATTACATTCCCCTTCCCCTAGCAGCCATTTAATTAGCCTGTCCATATGACTAAGACTGCATTGTTCAGTCATGTGTTAAGGCATAAAAACCATTTTTGAAGGGAGTGTAGGAGGCCGTCACAGATGGCACCAGCTGATATGTTGGTAAGACAAAATAAAAGAATGAACTACGGATGAATAAATTAAAGACAGCCGTTTAGGTTATGCAACTAAGGAGAAATATGTCTGTTGATGTGCCCATTCGTTATACCAACGACTAGATCGGTTAAGGTTATATTGATGATAATTGAATTATCCATACTGACCATTTTGTCCAACGGGTTAATAAAAAAAATTGCATATTTGAAAGATTTCGAAACATCGACTAAGTTTACGTTAATTTATACTGATGGCCCGACTGGAAACTCACCAAAACATGTTAGAAATGTTCACTCCCTAAAGAACTAATTTCACAATGTTCTTTCGCAATGTTCTGTGACGACAAGTTCTTTAGACTCGGCTACATTTAACATTTTAAGAGACTATGGCAAGGGTGGGCAAGCATTTTGAACCGCGGGACTCGAATGCGTTCTTCAAGGGACGGATCAATAGACATTTTTGTGTGCACTTTCAACTAGTGTGTTACTTAGACACGACTTCCTCATGGTCCTGTATATATATTAAGTAAGTGATTTTCTTTTTTTTTGCCATAATGTTGATGTTGATGGGTTTTTAAAGGTTATTTTAATTTTGTATTTGATTTTATAATGTAACGTTTACGTAAGATTTTGTTAAGTTATATTTTATGTTAAAATGTTAGCAGTATTTAATAAAGCTACAAGTTTTTTTTTTAGGATAAGTTTTAGTGATATATTTTAAGATTACATTTTTTAAAAGGAATATCTATATAAAAAAATTTTTCATTTGAGTGTTTTTTTTTCCATGATCGAACTTTGCATTTTTCGTCCCCAGATGATACATTTAATAAGTGTAGAGTACTTAGACATTAAAAAAATGGCAGTTAAGAAAAAAGTGCCCAGACAAGTGCAAACTCCGTGGTCCGAAAGATGCTGCACAAAGAAATACATCAGTTTAGCACCAAAGTGAAACAATTAAAAGAACGGAATTCCCGTTTTTAGACTAAACCGGAAAAGAGCTGTGATTGGAAAAGTACATTTCAATTTCAACTTGGAATGTGATCAATACTTCTGCCTCTTCCCCAAAATATATGAAACTACTTATTTTTTTCCTTAACTGATTTGACAGTTGATCTTTGAACTTTGAACTTTTTACAGCAACGCTGGGAAGGGGATGTAATGATGTAAACATTTATAGGACGTAAATATGGTTTTATTTTTCAATATTCACTCAAAGATGCCACTAACTGATGTCTAAAGCATGAACTTTGTTTTGTAGTTGAAAGTAAACTAAATTTGAGTAGCAAGAGTAATATTTTCAAAGAGCAAATATTGACAGCACCAAAATGTTGTTTCTGAGTTTTCATTTTTTAATCTAATAATGCCAATAACTCAGGGGGCCTAGGCTGAGTTTCATTTGCCAGGCCTAGGACGGAATGCTAGATGCGGAATCTAAAAACAAACGTTGAGTTCTATTACAGTTTGGTAATGTCCAAAAGCGTCCGTCAAAAATTCTGATAGGTGGCCGCCCTCTTATCAGTGCTGGCTCCTTGCAGTCACCAAGATTTCCTACCCACTGGTTGCTATAGTTTTAAATTCAAGACTCAACTATGACCACTATGCAGGGGTGGGATGTAAAAATTCCCAGTACCAAAATGTAGTTGTCATTATTTGTCTAATAATTTAAACAATGAGAGTGTTGTCTAGTTTAAAGTGAATGTCAACAATTAGCACTAGAAGCTGGGGGGGGGGGGTGTAACAATGTAATGATGTCGGTACTAAAATATTGTTTTCAACTTGTTCATTATTCATCTAATGATTTCGATAACATACACACACACAAACATACACACACATTCACATACATACATACACACACACACACACACACACACGCAAGTGAACTTGCTGTTCAGCAACAACAAGTGAAGCTCAACCTTGGTCAGACTCTTGCCATAGTCACGGGAAATATGCAAATTGGCCAAGATAAATGGTTTCGTGCAGTCATGAACGACCTAGACTATTCCAGTACACAAGTCAAGTCACTGTTGCTTTAAAACAACTGGTTGAAAATAAGTCCTTGACAATATTATTAGCACTATTGGTGGAAGGGTTGCACTTAGTTTGAGGAGAGGCGGGTGGGGGTAGGGGGTGACTTAAGTAGAAGTAGAGATGAACGCGTAAACAAGATTCTCAATTAGTTAAAGATGGGTACACTATTGAGTAATGTAATAAGAAAACAACCATTTTTAAAATATAATTAGCATGGGAAAATAAACAAAGAGTTCCCATGTTTCAAAGATGGATACACTGTTGACCAATAAACATAGAAGCAGGCAATATATTGTCTCACATGGTCAAGCTTGCATTATATTGTCTCACATGGTCAACCAAAGGGTCAAGTCTTGCAAACTTACATCTAAAAAATGTGTACATTTTATATTATCAAGGATTCAGCGGTTAGTGTTAGATTGATAATATATATTTTCTTTCTTAGATTCTATAAACGTCTAATGAACCGTGGCGATTTTGACAGATTCGGTCAGTTTACCTTAAAGTAAAGGTCAGTTAACTACGTAAGGAATATTTATGGCAAGGATGACCACTCCATTGCGGGGTCAAACTCGGTAAACCAGTCGTTAATAATAAAAATTAAACATTAATTTATAACTTAATTATCAGCAAAATATTGATTCTTCTGTACTGTTTCATAAAAACATGCATATAAACAAAAACAATACAGACATATATAAATAGCATTACGTAAAGATAACAGTTCATCGTCTAGCATATCACAAGCTCTACTGAATAGCATCTAACCGAGTCCGTGGTCTTACAATGTAATTTTTTTTTTTTTTTTTTTTTAGAGCTGCTGTTCGATTAAAAAAATTGATCGCAATTAACGCATGATTAAAATATTTATCGCAAATTAACGCACATTTTAATCGACACAATATAATACATTTGTTTGTACTCAAACTAGTCGTACATTTCCCCCTCCACTTCCCATCGAATGCATCCCATATGTGCCTTTAATTTCGTAAAATAATAATATAGCAAGAAAGTATTTGCTCCCTTATTGTTAACGCGGGTTTTTTTTATACCACCCCTCCCCTGCCCATCCCAGTTTCATTTTAGACACAGCTGCAGAAAGATGACGTCACTTACCAACCACAAGTTACATTGTTTCAAAGCCATGACACTTGTCAATCAAACTATAACACGTGCAGATGTTCACTTATTGTATCATTCAGTCATAAGTTTGAAATAAGAAATGGCAATCCTATTGTTTCAAGGTCATATCGCTGCAATGATTTTATGCAAACGTGACAAACGGGGTCTTTTTTTCTTGTTTTTTTTTTAAATCTCGTCTGATCTGGTATAGAATTGTGTTATTTACTGATATTTTAATTTTTTTTCTGCAACTCTGAAATAAACAGCTTTTGGGTAAAATTTAACGCATTTAGGTGTTTGTGTTAAAAAATGTAATCGCATTTTTAACGCATTAATTACGCTTTAATTGCAGTAAATCAACAGCCATATATACAATTTAACTCAGTATCACAATAATTATGAAAAATACAACCACTGTCTCGGGTACAGATGTATTATTAGTTCAGCTGTTGCAGACGAGCAAGATAATATACTATCAAAATACGATACAAAATTATGCGCAAAAAAATTATACACAATTTCTAGATTCTCGTTATTTTGATCTAATCATAAACGGGTTCAATATACCTTCAACAATACACTACAGTACATAATGTTAACTAGTGAATGAAAGTTTTCTATTTTTACACTGACAGGGAAGGGAACAGGAGGTTTACTTGTCGTAGGGCAAAATAACCAAAACATCTTCATTATA
This sequence comes from Bulinus truncatus, assembly GCA_021962125.1. Lineage (NCBI taxonomy): Eukaryota > Metazoa > Mollusca > Gastropoda > Planorbidae > Bulinus > Bulinus truncatus. The sequence goes on from JAGDYQ010000070.1 coordinate 4,345,956, forward strand.
TGTTACAAGTGGGGCTTCAGTCGACATACCTGGGGGTGAGGGTGTGTACGAATTGCGACAGGGTGGGGGTGGTAGATCTACTCAATAAGTGAACGGACCTTAAACTTCAAATGGTTGAGTGATATTCTGTTATTTATCGATTTGGTGAACTTTCCGCATGTGGTCAAATTAACGCATTTAAGTGTTGCGTTAAAAATTTTAATCGCAATTTTTTTTGACGCGTTAATCGCAAATTAACGCAGTTTAATCAGCAGCCCTAGTTTTTTTCTCTCGTATTCTTAAGTCGCTTATTATACACCACTTAGCCACCTACTACCTACCATGAGGATCACTGTTGTGTCCCTCTACCTTCCCTCCACTTGCAGGTGCTCACTCAAGCGTAAAGAATGTCAATCAGCGCAAAACAAAGTTAAAATTTTTAAATTACGTGCTAACATACAGTAGTCCTAATTGGTGACACCAAAGAATTTTATCTTCAGGAAGTGAAAGGTCAAGGAAGTACCCCAGTGTTACGTGTGAGGTGGACCACCACGAGAATCGCTGGGGGGGGATATCTTTTCCTCCGCCCGTCATATTTTAGGCTACCGGAGGCTTATCTAGGTATGTCAGCACCAGAAACCATCTACCTACGTTAGCACCAGATGCCATCATGTTACGTATACATCAGATGCCATGTCATTATGTGCCGCCTGATGTCATCTAGTTTAGTAGCATAGCAACGGGCGCCATCTAGATAATATACACTGGATGCCTTCTGGTTTAGTAGCATAGCACCAGGCGCCATCTTGTTACGTAACCACCAGAGCCCAACTAGTAGATTAAGTCCTAGAAGCCACATAATATATATAGATCATACAGAAAGCGCATCACTATATAAATAGTCATCTAATTAAGCCCAAAGGAAATGCCGCCATTTTGTTATTTTCTTTTTTTTTTAAACAGTGTTCCGGCCAAATATTGATGCTATTAACAATTAACGCACAGATATGTCGGTTTTCGGTAAAATCAATTTAGACTGACGATGAAATTATTTATACTTAATATTCTGCACTAGACGTCATCTAATTACCTAAACATTACATGCCATCTGGTTACATATTAACACTGCAGTTAGAAGACCTCATTGTTGGAACCTTGCGTGTCGTTTTATTGACATCATCGACGATGTTCTGCTGTAACATTTCAGTCTTGATATATCTAAGACAATGGTTCTCATCCTACATCATGCTGAGGCGAACTGGCTAAACGGGAAGAAGTTTGCTGTAACATTTCAGTCTTCATATTTCTAAGACAACGGTTCTCATCCTACATCATGCTGCGGCGAATGGCTGTACGCGGGTGGTCTCATGGACCACTACCATGGAAGTATATATATGTGAATAAAATAAATGAACTTGTAAACGTAGATCTGGTAATCAAATTTGATTATAAAAATTGTCTCCGTAGGTTAAAAAATAAATCGATAGGCTACCCCGGATAAATGGTTTTATCAACATGGGCCGTCGATGAGGACCAATGGATATTTCAGATCATGGTTTAAGTGATTTATAGGATGTGGGATTTCAGCTAATCCTTACAGGGACTTGTCACACGTGGAACGTTAGCGAGATATAATAACATTGCCAAACAAGTCAGTTTATAAACAGTCTGCAAGTTTCATTAAAGTGTCTGCACTGATTGGCACAACTCAAAAATAAACAATGCGTCTGAGTAAATTAGCTTGTTTTTTTATATTAAATATCTGTAAGATTTTTTTTTCTACAGTAATTCCCTTTCTTGTTTTAAATCTTTGGGTAATTTAGCAGTTACATTCACTTCAAATTGAGTTGAGGGTGGAGCAGTTCACTACAGGGGTCAGTGTCCTAAGTTTCAAGGGAATTAAATCTCTCATGAAATCGTTTAAAATTGTGTGTATGTATGCCCACAAGAGTTAACGCTCTTGTTCCAGATTTCAAATAAACTATTCAAGATATCTACATGTGACCAGATGAGAACATCTCTAATACAAGCGTCTTGCACTATTATATATTGAATTTATTATGTCCCATATAGACATGTAGCATCCGGATCAAGAAGTTGGTTGTGGACATTTAGTATAGGATAACGGACCGGTCCAATTACGTGTGTGTGTGTTTGTGTGTGTGTGTGTTTCAGTGTGTTTTGTATGCCCGTCTTTGTCCGTGATTTTTTATGTATTTGTCTGTCCCATTACGTGTGTGTGTGTTTTGTATGCCCGTCTTTGTCCGTGATTGTTTATGTGTCTTTCTGTCTCATTACCTGTGTGTGTATCAGTGCGTCTGTGTGTTTTGTATGCCCGTCTTTCTCCGTGATTGTTTATGTGTGTGTCTGTCCGATTACGTGTGTGTGTGTGTGTCAGTGTGTTTCTGTGTTTCGTATGTCCGACTTTTTCCGTGATTGTTTATGTGTCTGTCCGATTACGTGTGTGTGTGTGTCAGTGGGTCTCTGTGTGTCATGTATGCAAGTGTGTTTTTCCCCTTGATTGTTTCTGTGTCCGTTTGTGTGGATGTGTGTTTTTTTTTGTGTATGTTCGTTTGTCTGAATAATTCTAAGTAAATGTATAAGAAGATGAAAGATTTCGTCGAATTATCCGGCTCCGGTTCATGATGAAATTTAAACGTTTTTTTTTTTCTATTTCTTACACACTTACACTAATTTAGACTAATTTAGATTAACAACAAAAAATCTGGTATTAAGAAATATAAAGGGATACTTTTAACTTGCCATTTGGTTTAAGTCCATAACCAAAGATAAGGTGTAGCCCTCCCCCCCCCCCGCCCCTCGGTCTATTCCAATCTGTAAATCTTGACATTGTTCAAATGCCGATGTCTATTTGATGGTCCAATTTCAAGATTAAATCTTTCTTCTAGCCCAGATAGTTTTCTGTGCTCGCCAGACTAAATGTTTATGATAGACAGCCTCATTTATTTTTCTAAATTATGTGAGACACTTTCTCAGCCCCCCCCCCCCCCCCCCGGTATTTCAATCGAGATGGAAAATTGTTCACATTAAACCTGGGATATTGATCGGCACTTCAGATTGTAATGAAAAAAATCGATAACTATGTAACGCCGTATTTAAGTATTTGTGTGGGGGGGGGGGGGAGGGGAGGGGGCTAGGAAGTGAAAATTTGGAGACCATAGACAATAGTAGCTTCGGTGTCTTCTTGGCTTCAGATTTTATAGCAATGAATGTTATGACCCGGGACGGGGGGGGCTCAAACTGTCGCCTAGTTTGTCTTGCAATAATAATGGCTCTGAACTTGTAATATAATCCTTCAATATAATCCTTCGATACAATCCTTCAATATAATTTTTTCAATATAATCCTTCAATATAATCATTCAATGTAATCCTTCAATATAATCATTCAATACAATCATTCAATATAATCATTCAATATAATCCTTCAATATAATCCTTCGATATAATCCTTCAATATAATCATCCAATATAATCCTTCAATCTAATCCTTCGATATAATCATTCAATATAATCATTCAATATAATCCTTCGATATGATTCACCGATATAGTCCTTCAATATAACACTTCAATAAAATAATTCAATATAATCATTCAATACAATCATTCAATATAATCATTCAATATAATCCTTCAATATAATCCTTCGATATAATCCTTCAATATAATCATTCAATATAATCCTTCAATCTAATCCTTCGATATAATCATTCAATATAATCATTCAATATAATCCTTCGATATGATTCTCCGATATAGTCCTTCAATATAACACTTCAATAAAATAATTCAATATAATCATTCAATACAATCATTCAATAAAATCATTCAATATGATCCTTCCACAAAGTCCTTCAATATAATACTTCAATATAATCATTCAATACAATCATTCAATATAATCATTCAATATACTCTTGTCGTATACTCATGACGTCTATGGGTAGTGCAGGTGGTAGGGAAAAGGGGGGGGGGGTAACTTTCTTAAGTGTCTCAGCGATAAAATCAAAAAAAGTTATTTCCAAAGATAACTTCTACACAAAGAGATAACATTTCAGACTGATACGCCGTTTCAAATGAAAGCAATCGTTTATTTATATATATATATTTTATTTTTATTATTGCGATATGAGAAATGAACTAATTTACAGCCAGTTTTAGTACGACAAGCTCACAACGAGTTAACGTTACTATGTATCTGACTCGGAGACTTAAATTGTCAGGTATTTTTTTATCCTTCATGACATTAATGGGCTGTTCAGTGGGTTACATTATACTTCTGATGGGCGGTAGCTCGGTAGAATTAGTCTGTGAGCCCTATCGTCGTTGTGCATGCAATGGGTTCAAACCACTGAGCTCTTCACCCTGATTGGGGACAACAATCACGTGGTACGGTAGGTTCATTGAGGGGGGGGGGACATGTTCATTCCGCAAGTTATGAGCGAGTTCGCATTGGTCCTCAATAGATGACGGGGGTGATCGTCTACAGCGGGGTACCCGTGGGTAAAATGTAGCTTCGTCCTTACAGTGAGACCGTTTTTACTTAGATGTATATGTCTATGTTAATTTCTCCTACGTTTACCAAGAATTCATAAGTACCCTATCTTAATATAATAAGTATGTTAAACTAGCTGTACCCTGCAAAACATTTGCATAGAGTTATATCCCCTTAGGCTTGATCGGCAGGCGATGTTATTTCTTCGGTTTCGGGCAGATCCGATTTTTTTTTCATGATTGTATTTTAAACTGGAATACTGTTATATTAATTCTTTACTTTCGATTTAACGCAGCGCCCAAATCGCTATTATTATATTATGTTTAGGTATTTAAGCCAACAAAAGACGACGGATATACTTAATAAACATACAAATACTGGTAATATTTCAGTCGTAAAATAATGTGTGAGTCAATATGTGTATAAACATATGTTTCAAGGTTCAATAACACATACATGAATAATGAAGAAATGTCCGCTAGTAGGAACATTGGATGATACATTATTAAGGTTATTTCCTTGATGAAATATCCCATTCATAAAGTTGTGCTGAAAAAAAGACCGCATTACCATGGACTGTTTTTTTTATGTCGCTCAATAAAAGTTGACATTTGTTTTCGTATTTCGTTCATCTTTACTATTTCGACTAGCCCATTGTTAGCCATTAACAGTCAGTACTTATTGTGATGCTGTTAGGATGTAACCATTCAATCGCCGGAACGTTTCCACTGCAAGACACGATTGCTAACAAATTCCATTAGATAAAAGACTAAAGTACAAACCAGAAAATTCTATATGCAAATGTTCAGACAAACGGAAAAAATGTTTAGAGATTCCACCACCACGCTATTTCCAAAATTACACCCCCAAATAAAAAACAGTAAGAAAAACCTGACCTGATATGTTGATTTTTTTGCCTCCGTGTAAAACCCCCCTTCCACCCACACATCCCCTCCCCGAGGTCGAGTGAATGGCACATAGATTCATCACAGCACTTGGAGTCTTCTATTTGTTCTATTTCTTGAGGCAGGCAATATAAACACTGAATTTTACCCATTCTCACACACACACTATAACACATTAACTCGTACTCACACGTATTTGCTAGCAAACATTTGCACACACACACACACACACACATACACACACACACACAGACAGATAAACAAATTCACACTCCCCCTTACAGACATACAGCGACACAGCTATACAACCTTTTTTACTTTTCTTACTTTTTATTATATACTAGATACTTGCAGACAACGACACATATCCATATGGATGTATCCACAATCACAAGACCAGATGTTATTTATCTAGGCGGAGATACATTTACACATATCCACATGGATGTATCCACTATCACAAGAGCAGATGTTATTTATCTAGGCGGAGATACATTTACACATATCCACATGGATGTATCCACTATCACAAGAGCAGATGTTATTTATCTAGGCGGAGATACATTTACACATATCCACATGGATGTATCCACTATCGCACGACCAGATGTTATTTATCTAGGCGAAGATACTGTCACACATATCCACATATCCACACACCACATGAACACATCCTCAACCCCGAGATGAGTTTATATATTATACAGGTGACGCTACAATATAGGAAGTCTGGTAAATACTGTCTAGGTTATATGATGTTAATATCAACCCATTTGCAAATTAAAAAAAAATTTGATCACATGTGAGTGATTAGACGTATCTTACTACTCCAAACTGTATTTGTGATACCGAATGACATGTTTGCGTTCACATTAGCCTACAGTTGAACGTCGTTTATCCGAACGTTTATTATCTGGGGCGTCTAATATCCGGATCAGTTTTTTTTTGTCAACTACAGCGAAAATAAAAAAACGAAGGGCCCAGAGCAAGTAATGGGTCACTGAGCTTGACCCATGACCCATATGACCCATCAAGTTCTTGACCCAGACCCATCATGACCCATAACCCATTGAAGCAAGCTGCTAACATGGGACATATTAAAATTGTTTAAAAGTAAAAATATGCTTCAACAAATTATGTAATGCCCTGCTACGAAATTTAAAGCACAAAAAGTAAAAAGATAAAAGTTTTTTACTGAAGGAAAATTTCAACTTATTGCAGCAGTTTTCCTCTGTAGCCATGCAAATTAAAAAAAAATCGCGCGACGACGGGTTTTTTTTTAGGGTCGGGCGGAGACTAAGGATGGGTCGTGGGTCAGGGAACATTGACCCATGACCCATGTGACCCATCCAATTTTGCGACCCATTTGACCCGTTGACCCATGACCTTTTGACCCATTACTTGCTCTGGTAGGGCCTACAATGGAGCAGCGGATAAATAAGTGATTATTTTCCACAATTAAGGTAAAATTGTGACATTTTGCACCTATTTTGCCTTTTCTTCAAGCACGTTTCTCGCATGTGATGATTTCTAATATTCATATAGTGTCCGGTTTCATACAGGCCTTCTGCATGGATCGCATTCGGTTTTTGGTCATCCGAACAATCTCGTATATGAATGGTATCCGGTCACAATGACTTCGGATAATGGACGGTCTACTACTGTATATCCAAGCGTTTCATATTACAACACATGTACTACAAGGACCTTGCAATCAAAGTAATAAACATTGTCAAAACTATATTGTGTTATTTACCAGTATTGCTTTATGAATTCAGTACAGCTTACAAACTGTGTAACACGATGGCTAGGCGTGAGATCAAACATAGCCTCATACACGATTTACTTATAGAAAACAGTAAAGAATAACAGTGTATTAAATTAAACAATATATTTAGTCTGGAATAATAATACAATAATTGTAAAAATCAATGAAAGTTGTACTTTACTAAATGACTAAATACGGTAAAAACAGTTCGCGTTTGGTTCCCGTTGTTATCATAATGTCATGTTTTCTAGTCTCTCATTTATTCCAGTTTTAGAATACTGGTATATAAAAATATACTATTAATAAACAATAGTTTAGTTCTATAGTACTGAAGACGCGGTTGTTTCTTACCATATAATCAACTTTTAAATTACAATGAGGCTAAATTGAAATAATTCGTAGTTCATGAACTTCTACAAACAGTGGTTTTCTTTGTTTGTTCATTTCGTATTTTGATGAGATGTTCAGTTCTTATATCAAGAAGACCACTAATGGGTTGGGTGTATTTTTAAAGTGCATTACTTTTATCCCCACCGTAACGGAGAATGTAAAGACATTAATGGATGCACATACATAAGTAACAACTCTTATACAAGTCATGCCAGAATTATATTTGCAGTTGGGTGAACGTGGGCACTTTTAACCCGATCAAACAGATTTCCAAGTCTCTCAGCGAGGATGGAACTCCGAACTTTCAGTGTTGTCAGTCGAGGTGTGAGCCTAAACCACACAACCATCCGCCTCCCCCCTCCTCCATTAGCTATATTATAACCCATACACCTGATATACCGAAACTGTCTCATAAAATCTAAAAACAACCATTCCGATTGGTAGTGTGGACATTACCTCAGTGTTTCCCAAACCGTCGACATCTGTGCGTACCTTTTTTATTTCCATGATACTGAGTACCTCTAGTACTGAGTGCCCCTAGTACAGAAGTGCACACGTTGTTGTTACGATCATTATTTCTCCTTATTTCATTATTATGTTTTAGCAGTGCATGTTTATCCGATGTTCTCAGCCCGGTACAGTGCGTACCCCAGACAGACTCTTTATTTACCCCAGACATACTCTTTCCTTACCACAGACATACTCTTTCCTTACCCCAGACCGACCCTTTACTTACCACAGACAGACTCTTTACTTACCCTAGACAGACTTTTTCCTTACCCCAGACTCTTTCCTTACCCCAGACAGACTATTTCCTTACCCCAGACAGACTCTTTCCTTACCCCAGACAGACTCTTTCCTTACCCCAGACAGGACAGACTTTTTCCTTACCCCAGACAGACTCTTGCCTTATCCCAGACAGACTCTTTCCTTATCCAAGACAGACTCTTTCCTTACCCCAGACAGACTATTTCCTTACCCCAGACAGACTCTTTCCTTACCCCAGACAGACTATTTCCTTACCCCAGACAGACTCTTTCCTTACCCCAGACAGACTCTTTCCTTTCCCCAGACAGACTCTTTCCGTACCCCCTGGTATATGCTCACATATTCTGCTAAAACACTGAGGCTTTTTCTGTGTCAATATTGTATTTATACAATTTGGAAAGGTGTACAGTACTTCACCTGCCCTCAGTCATGGGCATTTAGATTCGTAAGTCACTGGTCTCAGGATACATTTTTTGAGCTCACCATCTTCCAAAATTATACAGTGTGCATCGAAGATAAAACAAATCTAATATGTGGTGTGGTGTTATATTCTAATGATTAATTAAGAGTTGTGCATTAAGCCGCCACCTTAGCTCGTCAATATTCATCTGCTTTATGTAATCTTGTTGACGTGTTTATGTAGACATTCAAGGTCCACGTTTGAATATATTTTTTACCTTAAATTTTGTTTTCTTTTTACTTATTTTTTTTTATAATTTTCTAACATTAAGACATTTCGATCTGGATTTTTTTTAAAATATGAAAGCGAATTGCGAATATAATTTATTTATTTTTTTTTGGTTATATTTAGACATAGTGCACTATCACATTTATTCTGCCATTTGATATATATCAACTACGATGTGTAATTATCTAATGTGTATATCCCTATATTACTATGAAAACTGTCAAGACTGTCTCACGGCCTATAAAACATCTGTCTCACGAGAGCGAAAAGTTCACAATACATTCTGCTCCCCTTCTCTCGTTGTTCTTAATTTAGCCTGAACAGCACTTTTTAAAATTGATATATATATATATATATATATATATATATATATATATATATATATATATATACTATTACAGATCTTATATTTAATGTCATTTTTTTAAAGATATCATCTTTCTGTCTTTTTTATTCCATACCGAGCAAATCCCATTGGTCACACACACACACTCACAAACTTAAACACATACACACTAATGAAAACGATTCCCCTTAAGTCAATTTTTTTACAATTTTTCTTCTGGGATTTCCCAATTTACTATTTAATCCTCACTCTCTCCAGAGAATGTTTAAGGAGTTCTATTCAAGGTCATTAACTCTAGTAGTTAAATGAAGTGGCAGTATTACTCCCCCCTCGTGTCTAAGGGCTTACTTTTCTATCAGATAGTAAGTAACCAGGGGGAAAGGGGGCGGAGGGGGGGCTGCTATTGGAGCCATTTATTCTGTGTCTCAAGAGAGTGGCCGTCTTTAACTATCATTCTACGTGTAGCCCCTACTGGTTGGAAATATAAAAAAAAAAAACATGTCAGAGATGACCACATCGATGGTGTGACATTGACAATGGGGCGATGTATGGTCTGATACCCGGACATATGAATTTAGTCTCGTGTCTCAGAATTAGGACAAGGTCGTTTAATTGACTGACGTAAACTGATGTTTAATGGTGTGTGTGTGTGTGTGTGTGTGTGTGTGTGCATTACCCAGTAAATCGATGTTCTTTGTGTCACTTCCCCCACACCCCCTCAACCCAATCATTTTAACTATTTTTTTTTTACTTACAATTAATTAGGTTGTATACTTTAAACTGAAGTAACACACAATTTAATGAAAACAAAAATCGTTAACACCATTAATAGTAAACGAAATAAATCATAATTTGTTCACAAAAGCAAACAACTAAAGTTGAATTGTTACCGCACAGGTTCTACAGTATGATAATTCATTTGACAACATCGTATCCTTCCATCCTCCCCCCCCCCCCTTTCCAAAGCAATCGAGGTTGGAAATTAACCGGTTGTGGTATGAGAGAATATTTCTTAATCCCGACTAATAAATTAACTTCACTTTCTTTTAAGCCCCATCACCCCCCCCCCCCCCCATTATTTCCACATCGACTAGAATGTTCTATTCTTAGTCAGCTGCTCATGTGGGGGGTGGGGAAACGGAGGGAGTGGGGTGGGGGGGTGATCAGGAAATAGAAAAGTAAGCACCTTAGTTTGAAGGCTCACTTAGATTAAGGTAAAGAAAAGCATTAAATAAATTGCGTGTAAGAGTTAAAACATTTTATCTATGAAGCGATATACGTAAATAAGGCTAAAAAAGGCAAATGGGTGGTAACCAGGCCCGTAGTGTGCGAGGGGGGGGGCGGCCAGGGGGGTGGACCCCCCCTGCGTTTTGTCTAACCCCTTCTGCTTGTTTGCTCTACTTAGTAACATTTATTTCCTGCCCCCCCCCCCCGCTATTGGCCTGGCCCCTGCTTTAGAATGCCTGGCCCCTGCTGTAGAATGCCTGGCCCCTGCTGTAGAATTTTCACGCTACGGGGCTGGTGGTAACATAGAATAGCCTCCCCTCACATTGCATCGTTTGGTGGAGAAACGGGCTAGACATGGTCTCGATCGAAAGCTAATGAATCAAATATCAATAGTGATAATTAAAATACACAAATATCTTAATCCAGACAATTGAAAAAAAAAATATATATATCAACGTGCCTTATTAGGTTGAAGAGAAATTATCAGCTTAAATTGTATGGGTCTTTTTGTTTGGATTTAATAATGTTGATTTCTATGCTGAATTGAACTGAAATAAATTCATTCATTTTCATCTAGAGATATTCATGTGTATTTGTGTGTGTGTGGGGGGGGTGTGTGTGTGTGTGTGTGTGTGTGTGTGTGCTAGTATTGGGTAAATAATGTTACTGAAGATTACCTCATCTTTCAATCTAATTAAAGTTAAAATGTCAAGCTCATGTTTGACTATAAAAAAATCGAATTTCTAATACATTTAGGTGAGAGACCAATTTTCTAATAACTAGTCCATAATTTTAATCCTTATTGGTATGAATAATAAATTTGAAAACAACAACAATATATAATCTACAATCATTTTTTTTTTGCCGATTTCCCGAGTCAATTTCTCGTTTTCGTTTTCATGTGTTCTGGACGCGTGACGTCATTCGATTTCTTTCAGACACAATGACGAAATAAATAAAAAATAAACCATCGCTCAACCACTAAATATCAACCTTTGAAACCTTTAGCAACAAGGTTTGTGCCGCTTAGCTGAGACTTTAATTAATGACGTAATACCAGGAGCTTGTTTGGATTCGAGCATGTAATTTGTGTTGGCATTTGTTCCCAGACGGTTGGGTGGAATGAAAATAAACAAAAACTTGTGAGAATTGCCACCTGATAGTTTTTTTTTATATATATAAAAAAAAGAACTGATAGAGATCGGGGAGAGACAGTAGAACGTGTTTGGCTCATTCTCCACCCTTAGTGAAGATAAGAAATACATGTACAGTGAATTTCTTTATATACTTTCAGCTTCAGCATTGGTGATGATGTCGATAAATCATTATAATCCTTGTTGCAACGGTAACTTATACAATAAAGAGATACTCATCGCTTCATTCCAACATCATCATTACCATCATCACCATCATCATCATCAAAATCATCATTACCATCACCATCAAAATCATTATCACCCTCATAATCATCACCCTCATCACCATCGCCATCATCATCATCATCACCATCATCACCCTCATCACCATCACCCTCATCATCACCATCGCCATCATTACCAACATTAGCATCAAAATCATCATTACCATCACCATCAAAATCATTATCACCCTCATCATCATCACCCTCATCACCATCACCCTCATCACCATCACCCTCATCATCACCATCGCCATCATTACCATCATCATCATCAAAATCATCATTACCATCACCATCAAAATCATTATCACCCTCATCATCATCACCCTCATCACCATCGCCCTCATCACCATCACCCTCATCATTACCATCGCCATCATCATCATCATCATCCCTATCATCATCCTCACCATCATCACCATCGCCATCATCATCATCATCACAATCATCATCATCAAAATAATCATCATCATTATCACCAACATCATCATAACCACCATCATCATCATCATCGCCATCCTATTCCTAACCGATATAGTCGTTGGGGGCAATAAATGGACACATCAACAGACTTATTTCTCCATATTTCTCCATATCCTGAGCGGCTTTCATTAATTCATTCGTTAGTAGCTCTGTCCATTCTTTTATATTGTCAAACTAACATTTTCGCTCGCTACCTTTTTGTGACGGCCAACTTCTACACTACAGTTCCTCAAAGAATGGTTTTCGGCAGGCGATTATGGGTTTCATTTAGGAAATTATATGCCTTGCCCTATTCTTCAATAAGGGACCATAACATACAGTACAAACATTTCAAGTTTAGAAAATGGCGAGGGTGTGGGTGGGGGTACATTGTTAAACTTTTGATTGACAGAGTGTTGCAAAAAATAAAAAAATTTAAGCATTTATAGTCAAGAAAATGTTTTCACTTTAAATTTCCAAAGAACTAGAGATTAGTACCTGGCGGTAAACCAAAAAAAAAACACACTTGCTAAAATTATTATCACTAACTGCTATCTTTAGCTACATCATAGATAAGGTGCGACAAGTCACGATTACCTTGCTACACTTGCACTAGCGTCTAAGCTACAAGACGCACTCAAACCATGCAATAAAACTACTGAATATTTCACTCGGCTAATTCACCGACAAGTGTTAGGAAAAAAAATTTAGCAGCGGTTACATCTGACACTGTAAAGATGTTACTGCTCCTGGCGCTATCTACAGAGTTAATCAGGCGTTGTACGAGATCACTGGTCGTTTACATCTTCACCTTTTAGGGTTCATAGGTCTTGAGGTCATTTCAGTCAACATCTTTATTTCATGTCATTTATATCTTTAGTCTGCCCATCGTTTTGGTCTATTTAATCTACGGACCGTCAACGTCATGACTGACGGGCAGACAGGAAAATTTATAAGACTTTGTGGTGTATTATATTCTTTCTGAGCCGAGCATAGCAAAAGTCGGTGAAAAAGGGGAGGGGGGATATGATTTGTCCTTGACCTGTCACTGATAGCTATTCTGGCTAGTGATTTGATTAGTTGGTGGTCCAGTTTTACAGACCACTTGATCTCGCTAATGGATGATGGCTGGGTTAATGCACTGGAATAATTTGAACAAGTCTAGCTACACTTCGGCATAAAACATTTAAAAACACCGGTGGATTTGTCCTACATTAGAAACATTCTTGCATCGTTCACTGACTGGGGGGTAAGTAAAGTCTTCTCAACAGATCAATGGATCAAATGTAAATTTGATAAATAGGACAACGGACTATGATATTGTTACATTAACCAAATGTAACGTGAGTGAACTTATTTAAAATAGCGTTCTTATGTGATGAATCCCAAGCAACATTATTACATCGTTCACTGCCTGAGTGAAGAAAACAAAGAAAATAATGGAACAGAAGTATATTTAAAAAAAACATGATGATTCACATTTGTGTGTGTTTTCTTTTTATATTAACCGATAATAAAGTAGGTCGACTGATTTGAAATACCGTTCTTAGTTGTTTGCTTTCAAATACCGTTCTTAGCTGTTGGCTTTCAAATACCGCTCTTATTTGTTTGCTTCAAGCAACATTAAAGCATACTACTTCAAAGCCACCCTCACAATCATCAACTGTTTGACATCCAACACATTCTTGAATGAGATGCAGTTTGTATACAATAATAAATAGAACGTCCAAAGTCTCGAAAAAAAGATTGTAATAAACAAATTATAACAAAATATGGTCTAGGTAGGTGTCTTAGGTGCATTTCACTAATTACTTGACGCTTTCTGTCCTTGATTTTTTTACGCGCCCCCCCCCCCCCACTTCGCCCTTGTCAGCCTTTTTTTATTTTATCATTCCCTGTTACAGTGGGTGACACTTCGGCGCCCCTCCCCCGAGGCGTTATGTCGTAAGTGAACGACATTTAAGACGAACATCATAAAATACATACATGCAAACAACCAAGGTGTAAATTAGTCTTAGAAAGAAATCACAGGGCATATGCTTAGCTTTTCTTATTAATGCAGCTCCCGAGCCTGCTCATTTGTACAGAGAGAGAGAGAGAGAGAGAGAGAGAGAGAGAGAGAGAGAGACGAAAGAGAGTCGAGAGAGAGAGAGAGACAAAAGAGAGTCAGAGAGGAAAGAGAGAAGAAAGAGAGAGAGGGGCGAAAGAGAGAAGAGAGAGAATGACGAAAGAGAGAATAAAGAGACGAACGAGAGAGAAACGAAAAAAGTGAGAGAGAGAGGGGCGAAAGAGAGAAGAAAGAAAGAGAGAGAGAGAGAGAGACGAAAGAGAGACGAAAGAGAAAAGAAAGAGAGAGATTGACGAAAGAGTGAAAAGGAGAGAGAGAGAGAGAGAGAGAGAGAGAGAGAGAGAGAGAGAGAGAGAGAGAGTGGCAAAACGAGATTTGTGGTCTGTTGAACTCTTAGAAATATACGTTGCCACTGTTTGTTATTCTTGATGCATTATTACGCACAAATGTGATGGGTGTGAAGGATGAAAATCACTATTGTGTAGGACGCACATATTCTTTGTTAGGCCGCATGCCGACTTCAAGTCAGCAGTAACCCACACATGTCCTGTACGGACAAAAGTTTTGAACAATGGATCTTAAAAAAAATACCTCCCTACCCCCCCCTCCAAGAAAAAAAACAAAAAACTGAAGACTTTTCTAGCCGCTTGTGTCTCGTGACATCTAATAAATTATTAATTTTTAAATCTTTAAAACCTCTTATTTCCCCCCCCCCCCCATATAATTCAGATGAGCGAATTCCCAATAAATAATTTGGAAAAAAATTGTAGACGAAAAATAAATGAACTGATCTTTCAAATAAATAAAAACACACACACTAAAAATTGTAATCATTGCAGTTTACATTTAAGCTGTTTGATCTTGCATCACAACCTTACAGTGAAGATTTTGTGAAGTTGGCCAGAAATATAAAACAAAAAAAAACACTTACCACTATTTTATGGTATGTAAATATAATCCCACTAGTTTTTTTTTTTTTAACGATTCGCTGGCAAAGTTTATTAATTGTATTGTGTCTGTAGCTATTTTTTTAATTCCACCATCCGCCTTTGAAAAGCGATTCTCAAATTTGTACACTTCGCGACCAACTTTGATAGCAATTTTGGGTTTCTTGACCCACCAATTAAAAACTAGTTTTGTTTAATTGACTCACCTTGCAAAGAAAATTACTACAAGAGAAAGAGTGAAAGTGTCTTTAGTTTTACGTCTTTGTTTTCCCGCCTTAATTACTTTGTACATTTACTAAGTCTATTTTTCTGTAACATATAGAGAAATAGTGGTGATTATGCACATATAGATTATTGATCTCTTAATTAATTATACATTTTAATTTTTCGCGATTCACCTGAAATAAAGTCTGGGTCGAGACTCACACTTTAAGAACCACTGCCTTAGACTATTCTACCTGTCAATAGTCTACCAACGATGGTGCACAAACGGAAACATATTAGTCAACAACGTAGAAATAGAAGGGAAGAAAACGTGAAGCAAAAATGAACTTTAACAGAAAGAAAAGAAATTGACGAATGCTCTACTAACCTCTGACCTCTGGTCTAGTATAAAGTCAGTCTTACTTTAAAGTAAAAAAAAATCAACAAGTAAAATTATATGCATGTTTTTAAAGTTAATTATTGAAGCTTGAAACATCTTTTTTTATATGAATGATTGACTTCTTTAGAATTTTATGTCTAAATAAATAATGTTTTACACTTCTTATTTGAGACATTTTTTTTTAGATTGTGAGAGGCTGAACAGGTGCTGTGCTGTGTTTCAAAATTAAAAAATCTTAGGTTATATCTTACATTAAATTCTGTGTCTTATAATCACGATGCTCGAAATAGTAATCGATAAGTAATATTATAATTAAATTTCGTTCCATTTTTCTAGTGTATTTAATCTTTCAGAGGTTTTACTAAAATATGCTCTGAAGAGGCCATTAAAGACGATGAGTTTTTTAATATATAATCTTATTACATGTAGACATTTCAGCTTGATGTCTGGTCTGATAATATTCCATGAAACACATAACGAACTAATTTTGTATGCTGGTTTTTGAACGTCTTCAACAATTTCGATAAAACAGTTTACTCAGATCAGGTCACAGGTTTCCCAATAATGCAATCAGCGTGTATGTTTGAGATATAGGATCAACAGTTCCACATCACATCCTTTCAGCAGGTCATCATTTAGCAGGTCATCATATAGCAGGTCATCATCTATCAGGTCATCATTAAACAGGTCATCCTTTAGCAGGTCATCAAATTAGCAGGTCATCCTTTAGCAGGTCATCTTTAAGCAGGTCATCATTTAGCAGGTCATCCTTTAACAGGTCATCTTTTAGCAGATCATCATTTAGCAGGTCATCACTTAACGGGTCATCATTTAGCAGGTCATCCTTTAGCAGGTCATCAATTAGCAGGTCATCAATTAGCTGGTCATCCTTTAACAGGTCATCTTTTAGTAGGTCATCATTTAGTAGGTCATAATTTGGTAGATTATTCTTTAATGGGTCATCATTTATTATGGCAAAGGCGTTCACCTTGAGAGCCAGCCGAAATTTTTTTACAGGGGACCCGCAATAACTATTGTTTTCCAGTGTATGAAGGAAAGGCTGAAGTACCCCACCCCTTGCGCCCTATATAAGGACGCCACTGGAGGGAACTGGATGGAATCGAATACCAGTCTTCTCCTCTTTCAATGTCAAAATGTCCAGATGACAAGGCATCCTATGCTAAATAATTACCTAGAACGAGGTTCGCAATAAACATTCCAGTTTTACCAATATATATATATATAAGGAGCCAGGATTTTTTTTTTTTGGGGGGGGGGGGCTGTGAGGAGAGTTTTATATAAGAAAAAATTGGAACACAGTGATAAAAAAGTATATTTTATAATAAAATTTGATTTTTTAGAATTAATTTGGGGGGGGGGGGCTGCAGCCCTCCTAGCTCCCCTCCCTGGCTACAGCCTTGTATATACATATAGCTCTAATAATAACGGTTTATGTATTTTAAACAACGGTTCGTGATAACCGGTTTAATTCCTTAGATAATTACGACCAATTACAATCGACCACCCAGTGAATGAACCAATCAGACAACTTAAGCTAATTATATTATAGGTTAAATATGTAGCTCTAATAATAACGGTTTATGGATTTTAAACAACCTTTATGAAGAGCTCGTGAATTTTCCAGCAACGTTTCTTGAAACCGGTTAAATTCCACAGATAATTACGACCAATTACAATCGACCACCCAGTGAATGAACCAATCAGACAACTTAGCCGGGTAGCTGGAGAACATGTCGTCTTGAACATGAACATTATAAATCGTCTCCAGCTGAGATAGAAACCGCCACATGTAAATAAAGTTCAAACAAACAATGTCTGGAAGAAACTTAAAAAAATATATATATATAAAATGTTGCCGTCGTAGAGATTTATGCTAACGAGATTTATGGATGCCCATGCTCCTCTCTCTCCTCTTTCTCCTCCCTCTCTTCCCTCTCCTCCCTTCATCCACCTCTCATCTTCTTGGCTTGTGACGTCAGAATATTTGAGGTAAAATTAATACCGAGATGAAATGGGAACATGAAGTACTTTAAGTTGATTGCGCTCCTGGCATTAGAATTATTTTGGAGGATATCAAACGAAGGAAGGTTTTTTTTTAACTTAACATGGAAGAACATATCAGTGAATATGATGATAAATGCCAGAACTTACCGGTATCAGTGAATATCAAGGCTGTACTCGGGGGGGGGGGGAGGGGGCTGCGAAATCAAAAATTTTATCAAATTTTATTATAAAACATACTTCTTTATCATTGTGTTCCAATTTTTTCTTATATAAAACTCTCCGCACAGCCCCCCCCCCCAAACCGCACACCCCCCCATAACAAAATCCTGGGTACGGCCTTGGTGAATATGATGTTCAAAGCCAAAGCTAACCGGTATCAGTGAATATGATATTCAGGTCCAAAACTAACCGGTATCAGAGAATATGATGTTCAGGGCCATAACTAACCGGTATCAGTGAATATGATGTTCAGAGCCAAAAATAACCGGTATCAGTGAATATAACGTTCAGGGCCAGAAGTAACCGGTATCTTCAGAGGCTTGGGCTGGGCCGGTGCCAGTATCAAATGAAACGACTTTGTATGGATAGAGTGTGAGATGGGCCCCTGTGTTGAGGCTGGTGAGATTATATAAAAAAATCGAAAAGCTCTCATTGAACTGCGCGAATGTATCGCCTCCACAAAGAGATTATGTACATTGGATGAAACAAATGGACAGTTCTGGGAGCTAGTGAGATTAACTCTAAATAAAATATTCAGGGATTTATGTCTATTGGATGAACAAATGTTTTGCGTATTTTTTATACCAACGCCCCGAATAGGGTCGTGAAGACAGTACGGCGGAGAAAGTAACTGCCGTCTCTGTTGTTTGAATCCGTAACCTGCACCACATCCATCGGTTACACGAGCAACCCACCGTGAATTTCAATCCCACCGTACCTTTAGTAAAAAAAAATATCAAGTCAGTTTACATCAAAGTAGCCAATGTATGGCTTATATGGTTGAAGTTATTTGCTTAGTTAAACCAATATAAAACATTCCTCAGAATATAAATGTAACTTACATAAACAGCTTTCTCCTTGCTGATTATAAATTATTTTATTACGTAAAACTAACTTTTTTTACTTGATATTATTGGTGGTTTGACAGGCTTAGAAACAGTAATATTAAAAGGTTTTTATAATTTCTTCCATCCTAACAACATGTTTACAATTAAATTACCATATTTGGTCATCATGGACAATGTCGCTAATCGAGCGAGTAAACTGGAACGGAAGTTTACGAGAGTAATTCAAGCGACATAACGCAGGAAATAAAAAAAGTATAAAAAATAAAAGAAATTCATTTCTGAAAGCCACATCTTCCCTGCATTCAAACAATAACTTGGTTGTCAAAGGCTCATTGTGATAAAATTTGAGGAAATCTTTAGGTCTTTATTCTTTCTGAGGAAATATAAACTTTTTTTTTAAGATGTTGTCACGAAGTTAATACTCTGAGAATCCTTGCCCTGACTGAACTAACGAACCTGTGTAGTTTATGTACATGGAAGGTAACAATGATGTAAGGTGTTATAAATATACCGGATCAATGAAAGTGATATAATTATGTTTGTGTGTGGGTTGTTTTTTCACTCTAATGAATATATATTGCAATAACTGGGTTTCACAACCGATCTTATCACTATTAACCTCTTTGTCTGAACCATGTGCATTTCGCAACAAAACAGACGATATTTCCCAAGAATAATCTATGTCTTAAAACTTATGTATCCAAACCATGCACAGTATTACTTATGAACCTCTATGTGTATGGTAAATTTTATATCCAGTACATACTAGTTCTTGATCCTGTTGATACAACATGTCTCCGTGTCATGTGTGTGTCATACAACATATCTTCGTTTCATGTGTGTGTCATACACCACATCTCCGTGTCATGTGTGTGTCATACAACATATCTTCGTGTCATGTGTGTGTCATACACCACATCTCCGTGTCATGTGTGTGTCATACAACATGTCTGCGTGTCATGTGTTTGTCATACAACATATCCCCGTGTCATGTGTGTATTCTTAAAACTAATGAAACTAAAACATATATAATATGGCTTATAACCCCTATCTCTGAACAATATTTTATCTCCAGTACCTATCATTTCTCCGTGTCACGTGCGTGTCATATGACATATCTCCCACTCATGTGTGTGTGTGTCATATAACCAAAGTTTCTCCATGGAATTACTAAAAATGACTCTAATTTATGCTAACCAACTGATTCATCATTCCTGAATCATCTCTTGACTGAAAGCCAAAAAATATTATTTTACTTTAACCAACTTTAAGTTTCAAAGTGATTGACAGCAGCCCTCGTTTGCATAAGACCATAGACGTCTTTTCAAAATTGAATTCAATGTTAGTGTTCCAGTAACGAAAACATAAAAAATAAACTTTTTTTTCCCCCATTTTCTTTGATTACTAAAAACATCCACTACATGGTTGTAATATTGATATAATGATTATCAATAATATCTTTGGAAATCATTGAATAAAAAAAAAGGAACACAAAAAATATTAACTTTCGATCTGCCCGATATTTTATGAAAATCATGATGTCAAATGTGATGTCGCCAATCATTATTGTTTATAATATATATATATATATATATATATATATATATATATATATATATATATATATAAGCGATTTGGCCTTTGCGTTAAATCGAAAGTAAAGAACAGTATTCCAGTTTAAAATACAATCGTGAAAACATCGGATCTGCCCGAATTCAAAAATAACTTAGCCTACCGATCAAGCATAAGGGGATATAAATCTATGCAAATGCAAAAAGTTTTGCAGGGTACAGCTAGTAATACCGATATTATTATAATACCGTTTATGATTTATTAATACATAATTTGGCATCTTATCAGTGTTATATAACTTACTAGAATGTCTCTCATGGGCCGAACTTATGCCGCCCCCTTTTCTATTCCTAGACTACATCATATATTATTTATTAAATGTGTATCTTCTTCTCCCTTTGGCTCTACAGCCCATTTAGGGCCCTGGCCTGCCATACTACTCTTGTCCATTTTTTTCCTGATCCATGGTCTTCTTCCTCCACTCTCTCACTCCTATGGCTTTAAGGTCTTTCTCCACTTCCTCTAACCATCTGCTTCTTGGTCTGCCTTTAGGCCTTTTCTTATTGGGTGTTGCCTTATATATTGCTTTTGGACCTCTGTTGTTTTCCATTCTTTAAATATGTATAGTTAACAAAAATGTTTCTTTAGAAATTCTCATCAACAGATACACATACACATTACCGTACATACAAAGTGATATACACATGATACATATACACACTAACATATGTACAAAAAGATACACATATTGATTTCGTAATAGTAGAGGGCTACACATACTTGTTTCATGAATACTAACTTTCAGAGTATTTTGATTTTAGTCAAACGTAAATTAAATTCATCAATCATACATTATTATCTTTTAAAACAAAGTCGTCTACAATGCGGGCCAGTTTTATGTGTACCATTTTAAATACAAATAAAACCGCCCCAACCTGTTATCTGTATCGTTTTTTATCGTTTTGTCTGCCTGTCTGTCTGTCTGTCTGTCCGTCATCACCCTAGATCTCAACAACCATAAGTCCTAGACCCATGATGTATATATCATTTTGTAGGTCTTGGCCTGCCAAAAAAATGACTTTTGTCCATTTCGCGATCTGACCTCTGAGGGCCGTAAAAGGGGGCTTATAAAGTACAATTTTTTCTATATAAGCTATATTAACAAAGGAGCGCCCTAGATCTCAGCAACCATAAGTCCTAGACCCATGATGTATATATCATTTTGTAGGTCTTGGCCTGCCAAGTGTACATCAAAAGTCCATTTCGCGATAAGACCTCTGAGGGCCAAAAAAGGGGGCGTTTTAAGTACCGTTTTTGCTTATATTTTAAATATAAATAATAAAAGCTAATCAAAGGGGCGTAATCATTATTTATTTTTGTAACAGTTATTCAACATGATTACTTCCCTCTCTATTTATCGTAACCGTAGCCACTGCTTACATGAAAATGCTCTAAAATGTCCTTTGTCCGAAACGGAAAAGACTTAAATTTTTTATATTTGACTTTAGAAATATTGGTCAAAGGCTGCTTTTGGCGCTGAATGCTGCTCCTTGGTGAGTTGAGTGAGACGAAAGAGTGAGTTGAGTGAGTTGAACGAGAGCCCCAACTAAACTTTACGAAGCCCTATACCGTGTATCATGCGCTACTTAATTTGTTGTTGTATTTTCTGTCTGGTCTCGTTTGTGGACACTGACCCGCTGGTCGATACGCATTTTAATGTATTGGTACTGTCAGAGTTATTTCCCCTATGATATGATGACTTGTTTAGGGTTAGGGGATCATGTCTATGTTAGAAATATTTCCTTCTAATTATTATATTTGGTAGATGATGAATTTTATTTAGATATTGCAGACCGTCTGTTTTGGGATCATAGCCCACGCTTGGGTAAGTGAGAGGGAGGTAGATAGAGGGAGGTAATTATTTTTTTTTTGGATTAACGAGTAGTGAACTGAATCGATCGATTGGTTGTGGTGTTGTAATAAGAATTGGATATTTTTGTGTTCGTGTGGCTGTGGTATTGTAATAAGAATTGGACGTCTGTGTTGTTCGTGTGGCTGTGGTGTTGTAATAAGAATTGGATGTCTGTGTGTTCGTGTGGCTGTGCTATTGTAATAAAAATTGGATGTCTGTGTTGTTCGTGTGGCTGTGCTATTGTAATAAGAATTGGATGTCTATGTTGTTCGTGTGGCTGTGGTGCTGTAATAAGAATTGGGTGTCTGTGTGTTCGTGTGGCTGTGGTGTTGTAATAAGAATTGTGTGTCTGTGTGTTCGTGTATTTGTGGTATTGTAATAACAATTGTATGTCTTCTTGTTCAAATGCGCTGCATGTCACACTGTAAATTTTGGAGATATTGTTTTCAGAAGTCCGTTGATGTCCCTGATACTGATAAAATAGAATCTCTTGATCCAATGACCACAATGGAGCAGTCATCTACAGCAACCTTTCCACAATAGACAAATCTGCAATATTTAATTGATGAACCTCAGGGGACATAGGAGCCTGAGCCTATAACCCATAATCAGAGGGGGGAGGGAGCCTGAACTTATGACAGGATTTGCCCCCCCCCCCCCATTCTGTACACTGATCTTCTATAAAATGACTTCGCAATATTTAGGTTTGTGTTTGTGATGACAGGGGCCCCATTGGATGGGAATAATCAGGGGCCCAATTTTACCTTCCGACAGAGCCCTGTCATAATCTGCTCCTTTCTGATCGGGTACATGACCAAAGCGCCACCTACTCATACATCCAAAGTCTTATCTTTAAATTCTACTTCATGCAGGTAAAAACGCATTGAACTATTTCGTAGTTCACTTCGTTTTTCTAACTCCCCCCCCCCCCCCCCACTTTCCTCCATCAAGGCAGAGGCTGGGTCAGCCACAACTTTTGCCAGAAACTGAATTCGCTAAATTTGAGCCAATAACCTTCACCTTAAAGCCCAGCCTCAACGATAACAAGTTCCCGAATCACTATCAGCGTTTCAAAAAGTAATGTCAGTCCCAGTATTAGATAGGAAAAATTGACATTTATTCACAGACTGTGTTGCTTATTTCGCTGCTTGTTTCCTTTCTTAGATCATTAGCGGTTCAAATGAGGCTATTTTGTTACGTAATTTCTCTTTTACAACCTAAATAAAATTCCAGAAAACCATACTTCATTAAAAAAAAAAAAGGCACTGGAGAATCATGATTCCGAGTATTAGCAACGTAATGACCATGGAGTTTTTATTCCGTCAAATCTAACGTACAAAATGTCGTCATCTTGAAGTGGGTGTGTGTGTGGGGTGGGTCTGTTATTAAAAAAAATAGGGGAACTACTTATCGTCGCGGACGTGTAGCAACGTTCAGACGTCCTAATGACTTAAGTGGCTCAAAATTGGTTCTGAAGACCTGAGGCTAATTGCGGTGAAATCCTACAGAGTCAGAATCCGAGCTATTGTCACGATGTCAGCAGCTAAGTCTTAACAGGGGCACCAATGGATGGATGAAAGAAATAAATTGATAAAAAATGTGATGGGCAAAAAGCGGGATGAAAAGGAAAAAAAACAAAGTGACGCTTGATTGATGAAACAAGGAGAACATTTTTGTCCCTAAAGTTTGTTTATTCAATTTTATAACTTTTGACGTCATCACTTTTTGCACGAGGAATAAATATTATTTTACACTTTTTTGACGAGCAACAAAAAAGAAATCATTTTAAAGTTGAATCTTGATAATGATAAACAATCAAACATTTCATCTTTCATAATCTTTATATACATAAAATATTAAAGACCTATACCACCTTCGGGTATCCTACATCAGTCTTATCAGTACAGCATTGCATGACACCTTTATAACTTGGGTGGTGTGTACTGAACAAAAAGAGATTTAATTAAGGATAGATTAAACAGACAACCACCAAAAGCCCCCTGTACAAAAGTACAAAGGCCGATTTCATTTTATACCACGACTGGTACCTTAGCATAATGCCCCCTAATATATCAAAGTTTCTGACTAGGGCCCCTAAATATCTCAAAGTCTCTACCAGGGCCCCCAAATGTCTCTAAATATATCACTAGAGCCCTCAAATATCTCAAAGTCTCTATCAGGGCCCCCAAGTATCTCTAAATATCTAACTAGGGCCCCCAAACATCTCAAAGTCTCTACCAGGGCCCCCAAATATCTCAAAGTCTGTATCAGGGCCATCAAATATCTCAAAATCTCTATCTAGGGCCCTATATAAACCTAAGAATGTCTTTGTGTACTGATTGGTTCTTGTTATGCTCAACACATATTTAACAGTTTGATTTTATTAATCAGGTCAGCAATTTGTTCATATAATCGGGACATATACTGTCCGTTATCTGGAACATTTTGTTAGTAGCTAGAATGTATTCATGTCACTCACAACCTGTCTGAAGCATGAGGTTATTACCTGGATAAATTCTGTCGCTCGTACTTCGTATTAATCATCAGTCAGTCGAATGAATTCCATTTTATTGTTGACTCAAGGTTCCCACGTTATCTCACCACCAACAACCTTGTCAGTAGCGGATTATTGGATGTCTTAATG
This sequence comes from Bulinus truncatus, assembly GCA_021962125.1. Lineage (NCBI taxonomy): Eukaryota > Metazoa > Mollusca > Gastropoda > Planorbidae > Bulinus > Bulinus truncatus. Next base: position 4,371,265 of record JAGDYQ010000070.1, read on the forward strand.
AAATCTGAATTGATGATCTTGAACACATTGTCTATTTGAGGACATGGTTCACATTTAAAATTAAAATATATTCTTACAATGAAATTGGGAAACAAATAAGATTCTTTCAAGCTGAATTTCTTTATGAAAATAAATTCTGATAACTGAAATTCAGAGTTGGCGCCCTGATAAAAACGGCAAACTGCAGAGAAATTTCAATTAATGACACTATTTAAAACATGAAAACGTATTTGAATGATTAAACAAATGAGGCATGAGCCAGGGCCCAGGGCCACTCTGACACGGGGGGGAGGGGCTCTTAGGTTAAGTATTAGATTTTATAAAAATTATCACCAAAATAACCCCTAAGCAAGCTAGGGATAAGAACTGGGCCACTAAAGATAACGGTCTGTGTAATAAGGTATGCTAGCTAGTATAATGTCTGTATAATACGATAAACTAGCTTGTAAAACGGTCTGAGTAATAAGATATACTAGCTAGTATAATGGTTTCTTTAATACGTTATACTAGCTAGTATAATGGTCTGTGTAATAAGGTATACTAGCTAGTGCTAGCTTGTAAAAATGTTTTTACAACCGTTTTATTCAAACAGCCAACTTTTCTTCCATGTTTTTTTTTATTATCAAAAAGTAATTTGTTATTTAGTTAAAACAAAAGAAATCAAATCGCCCCGTCTGTCAACTCTATGAAAATAGTTTAAATAACAGCCAACAGACGGTTAGAAAACTGGGCCAAATCGAAGAAAAATTTTAATTGATTAGAGATATATGTAAGATATGTGTAATAGATCAGAGATAGATGCCAATTGCTCAATAAAGATATGAATATTGCCTGTACATTAAGGGGGTATGTTTTAAATGATAGTTAACCCCCTTGCTTTCCATTCTATGTTCATATCACATAAGTCATCTGGTGTAATATCACAAGCATTATTTAAAACAATCTTACACCATCGACGAAGAAAACAAAAACCCAGTTAAGAGTTCGATAAAACTCAGCATCTTTCCCCGCTTTAAATTCTCATTAGAAAGCAATTCATGTAAAATGAGATAGGCGGTGTATACCTAATTGAGAAAATCATCGCTCGGTGTGTTCTTTTACCCGAATGTAAAATCAGTTTTATCTATTTTACTGCATCTGCTGTTTAAACGTAGAAGTGCAATTTTTATATTCTATTACAACGTTTTTCTTAACTTCACTTCTTGTCTATTTATTAGTTTGTTTGTCTGAATAAATTGGTCACATGGTAATAGACTTTATAAGAACTTCTAATTTTTATAAAAACGAAAAACGTTGGGCGCATGAATATAAACATCCAGACCTTTCTAACATACTCTAATTTCTATAAATGAAAACCTGTTTAAAATAATTTCACTATATTAATATATTGATTCAATTGACTTTACAAGTATTACATTCTATATCATGAGTTTAGGTTATACAACACTAGAATTAATTTTACATACTTATATGCATTTTGTTAACGAAGTTCTAATAAATGATCTGCAATATCGTGATATTTCGAAAACCTTCTGTAATAATTCTTTTGAGATTTCATTGTTAACATTTGATTATTCTGATACTGTAATACAAACATTCACATAATATAAAATTCATGCGCCCAACGTTTTTCGTTTTTATAAAAATCAGAAGCTCTTATAAAGTCTATTACCATGTGACCAATTTATTCAGAAATTATTTTCTGCTTTTTAGTACGCAAGAAAAACGTTGTTTTTTTATAAAAAAAAATTTAATTTATAATGTAATTTTTTTCTCTGTACTCATGTACTATAAACAGTAATTGGGGTTAGGGCAAATATCTTGAGAACATGTTTAAGATTACTTACTATATTTTAAACTCTTTCCTTTCATTCTATGTAGGCTATATATCTGCACAGCATTTTTTTTACAATTTATTTAATAGATATAGGAAAATTATAATTTAATATAAACACTCTGCTTCCACTTTAAATCGTTCACGAACGTCTTGAGGATAAGAAATCCATAATTTTACAAGTTCGGGTAAATAGTAAACCAGTATTTACAAAGTGGAGAAGGGACTTGTGGAATCTCTTCCTGCCTAACCCAGAAACGGCTGTATAGCAAGAAAAGGTGAGTCCAGTCATCGATTTGAGAGAATGGACGGGAGAAAACACAACTTTCAGCAACCCAGATAATAGAAATAAAAACTTTAAACTGGGTTTTTTGTTGTGCTATAAGAACGTGACTGTGAATATTGATATCTCTGTTGATAGAACATAGAATCATAATAAACAAGCATAATGCTGTCAATACAATAAGTAACCATATATATATATATAACGATCACAACATGGCTGTTTTTTTTATATCTCAAGGGATACAATTATTTAATTTGATAATTTATATATTTTCTTAAAAATGTCAAATACATAAAATTTCTCCCTCCAGCTTCACAATGTTAATCAATATTGATGAAATGGTTGTAAAAAAAAGTATGTCGGATTAAAATATAATTTGAATTAATATAAGATAATGATACAATCGAGGCACTAGATTAAACAACTTATGATCTCAGCGAGTAGACTAGTGCTACCACATTTTGTTACTTTATAGCGACTAGAGTTATGTTATCTCAATTTGTTACCTCAGCGACTAGACTTATGTTATCTCATTTTGTTATCTCATCGACTAGACTTATGTTACCTCAGTGACGAGACTTATGTTACCTCATTTATCTTTTTTGAATTTCATTATCTCTTAAAATTTTTAGCTTCAAGCAATTATAACTAAAATGGTAATCCACACTTTTAGTGAGAGGGTGAGACAGACAGAGAGAAAGAGAGAAAGAGAGTGAAAGAGAGAAAAGTATTTCAGTAATCATCATGTCTGTTGTTTTTTTTTAATCATTCATTCTTCGTGTTTTTTTTATCTCTCTCTCTCTCTCTCTTTCTCTCTCTCTCTCTCTCTCCCTCTTTCTCTCTCTCTCTCTCTCTCCCTCTTCCTCTCTCTTTCTCTCTCTCTCTCTCTCTCTCTCTCTCTCTCTCCCTCTCTTTCTCTCTCTTTCTATTTTTACCGTTCTTCTCCATTATAGAGTCACCTGCTGTAGTGGTCATTTTAGTGATTAGATTTTTTTATGTTTACATTAGCTACAAATGAAGGGAAAGTTAGCTTCACCCGCCTAAAGGAAGCATTAAAGTACATTGTAGTCTTGTCAAATACAAATAAAAGTTACCCCCCCCCCCCCCACAAAACAAAATGATTCTATATTCGCAACACTGTATTGAAATCAAAAATATTTTTTTTTACAAACAAAATGTTTATATAACTCATAAATATAAACATTTTAAAATAATGAATGAATAAAAGAAATATGAACTGTATTCCCTAGGTCTTATTCTATAATTAGATCATCAGTCTCCATCACACACACTCCTCCACCGTGCTTCATACGAGTATTCTCCAGCGTTATAGTCTGTGAACTTTTACCTCCCCAAAAGTTCAAGGAGCCCAGAAACTATTGATGCTGAAATGTTCTAAGGTTGTGATGACATATCGGAAATGGGGAATAGGATATATCGGAATTTATAGGGTATATCGAAATATAATCGGAATCGAAGGAATTTCGATCAATGTTCTATTCCCCTAAACGATTTATTTGACCCGAAGATAATCAGCTGTCGATTTCCCCGCATTCTTTTTATAAGTCGACGTGTTTATATGTTTAAAGAAGGATAATCGTTTATGAATCTGATGTTTATAAAAAAAATATGAGGTTTATTTAAATATAAGGTTTACATACATCTAAAGTGTAATGAAATATTATGCTGATATAAATCGTATGAATTGAGTTGATTGCTGAAGTAGATTCACCAGCCTCTTCGGAATATTGTTTTATTATGTGCTCGTGTATTGACCTCTGTGTGTAATATATGTATATATATACTAGTTGAATCACTGAGCAAGTGTTATATATATATATATATATATATATATACATATATATTGTTTACTAGTAAAATACCCTTAATTTACATCGTATTACTCCCTTAACGTTTTCATATAAAACTACAGTAAGCCTTTGTAAAGTGAGATATAATATGCCAATAAGTATTTGTTGGTTAATTATAGATTTGTCTCTGTCAGTTTGGTTCCTCCCCCCCCCCCCACTACTATTTTCTTTTTATACAACTTTCCATCCCCGAACACGCCACCCCCTCCATACCACCAACCGCCCCTTACCCTACCACTCCCTTGTTGTGTAATCCCACCACTCACCCAGTGCCCGCTGTACTGTAGGAGGCATTGACTCACTCCTACCTGCCGCTGTACTGTAGGAGGCATTGACTCACCCCTACCTGCCGCTGTACTGTAGGAGGCATTGACTCACCCCTACCTGCCGCTGTACTGTAGGAGGCATTGACTCACCCCTACCTGACGCTGTACTGTAGGAGGCATTGACTCACCCCTACCTGCCGCTGTACTGTAGGAGGCATTGACTCACCCCCTACCTGCCGCTGTACTGTAGGAGGCATTGACTCACCCCTACCTGCCGCTGTACTGTAGGAGGCATTGACTCACCCCTACCTGCCGCTGTACTGTAGGAGGCATTGACTCACCCCTACCTGCCGCTGTACTGTAGGAGGCATTGACTCACCCCTACCTGCCGCTGTACTGTAGGAGGCATTGACTCACCCCTACCTGCCGCTGTACTGTAGGAGGCATTGACTCACCCCTACCTGCCGCTGTACTGTAGGAGGCATTGACTCACCCCTACCTGCCGCTGTACTGTAGGAGGCATTGACTCACCCCTACCTGCCGCTCAACAATGACACTCAACAACTCACTTGTCAAATAAAGAATCAAATGTACACAGATCTCGTATTAGTCCTGCTCACAAAGTAAGTTCGATAAACATGAGTAGTTTATTATATAACTTTTGTTTCATGGATACATGGTACCAGGAAATGTACACGTCTTATGGCCAGGGGAGATGTTTTACGTCTGAAATTAAAATGTTATATTTCGCGCTTCATCTAACAGTAGATGGCATTGTATTATTTTTATAGTTGCCAGATTTTTAAATGAATTTAACATTTTTTAAAAAATATTTTTCAAAATATGTTTTAATGAACTATGACATGATATATAAATATTGAGAAAAAGAAAGGGGTCAAGGGCATTACAGATGCTTACATTAATGACTAAATACATTCTTTTAAACTTTGTGTCATCTTTCATTTCGTTTGATGAATTTTTTTTATTTTCTTCTACCCTCTGTTTCCAATCACTCGCCCCTGCGTTCCCATCGAATCTATTTACTGCTTACATTAACCTAAGCAATGAAGAGTAATGAGATTTGTCAGGATCTGGCCTAAAGTAAACACCACAAGACAATTTAGCTTGACTGTAAGGGGGGACAACCGAGATCTACATACCCACAGTTTCTAATCAATCTTATCGGAATATTCTCCCCTTTACTCCTCTACAAACCGACATCCCCTTTGCACTATTGGCTTCAGAAATAATTGTCTCGTAACATAGCCGGCTTCCAATGTTCGAAATTGAGATATCACTTTCTTACACAATAAGATACTAACTAATAGTTCCTACGAGATGATCAAACTCGCACAGATGTTCAATAAATGTTATACATTTAAATTAGAAAAGGTTAATTATTTGGTTTTACGAATTCTAGGCCACCAGGATTCCGGACTGCGGTCGTTTCTTTGAAACTTTAATATCTAATTATTTTTTTTTAATTTACCGTTGTAAAACTTGCAGCTACCTCGTATGAATTCAAGTTCACAGCCATTGGGGTCTGTAACGTCCTTCTAAGGATGTTTTCCCTTAGATCCTATAAACCCTTATGTGTCTGTTTTTTGTAGTGCCCATCTCTCATCACCACCATAACCGACAGTGCAATGGGTCATGAAAGGGAACTTTCACCATGACCTGAAAAATTCCTTGGGTTGTCAACAAATAACGAGCCGGTGACCCTCAAGGTCGCAACTCGAGCGCTAACAGCACGGCCATCATCCGTCCATTCACCGCCATGGGTAGCGGCCTCAACACGGTTAAAGGGCCTAATATCTCGAGGGCTGCGCAGCTTTCCATAATGACCTGGCATTTGAGAGAAGGTGGTCGTTTACCTGCGTGTGCCAGGGGCCGCAAGAAGTCAAAGATTTATAGTGGTGACACTGCACCTTTAAAATATGTTTGATGACTTTATAGTGGGCAATATTATATAATATATATAACTATTATAGCCACTGTGCCATAGTATTAAGCAGCCAAGTTAATATGAAAAGTTAGTGTTATCTCTCTATCTATCTATCTCTCTCTCTCTCTCCTCTCTTTCTCTCTCTCTCTCTCTCTTTCTTTCTCTCTCTCTCTCTCTCTCTCTCTCTCCTCTTTCTCTCTCTCTTTCACACGCACATACATATTCATATATATATATATATATATATATATATATATATATATATATATATATATATATATATATATTGAATAATAGAAAAACATATTTCCTAATAAATACTATATATCGTTTTCCAGGACTAAAGAACTTGTAATGTGGGATACCATACATCTTTAAATTAAGCCAACACAATCAATTGTTCTCAGCCACCAATAAACATATTTCCCCTTGAGACCTTCAAGATTCCGGTGTCATCATGACATAAGCTGGAGATGACGAAATATCTAACTATTGACCACACCACCCACACCATCCACAGTCATGTTTTGGTCATAACTATGACAGCAGTACACGTATGCGTGTGTTAGGGTTTGTGTTTGTAGCTAGTAGTTTTGTTATTATTTTTTTTTTCTGTTTAGAACTAACTGCTTGAACTGGAATTATAAAAAAAGTATAGTCTGTTTTGACATGTTTGTAACAAAATATTGCTGCTATATGTGTCATAGATTATCTTGATGTTAGAAACTGATATTGTGTGTGTCGTAGATTAACATGATGTTAGTATCTGATATTGTGTGTGTCGTAGATTAACATGATGTTAGTATCTGATATTGTGTGTGTCGTAGATTATCATGATGTTAGTATCTGATATTGTGTGTGTCGTAGATTAACATGATGTTAGTATCTGATATTGTGTATGTCATAGATTATCATGATGTTAGAATCTGATATTGTGTGTGTCATAGATTAACATGATGTTAGTATCTGATATTGTGTGTCATAGATTATCATGATGTCAGTATCCGATATAGTGTAGATAGACATTTCTTCTTTAAATGGTAAGGGTTGGGTATTAGAGTTAAGGTTGTTTGTAAGTTTCCAGTAAATCGCAGATTCAAGAGCTTTTGCTACGAAATGATAAGACAGTTGATAAATTATGGGCTGGATAAAGGATGGGGTGGTAAGTACTTTAAAATTAAAAGGGGAAGATACTTTCAGCTCAGAGTTGTCTAGGATCAAAGGTCACTTATTAAAGAAGACGGGACAGGGGGTTAGAATTTATGAGCTAAAAATTATCTTCAAGTGTGTTGGTGTTCAGTAGAACGAGTTGATTGATGAGAGACTGACTGAAGCTGTAGAGAAGTAAGTGATCAAAGACTGGACAGAAGAAGTAAGTGATCGAAGACTGGACAGAAGGAGTAAGTGATCGAAGACTGGAAAGAAGAAGTAAGGCATCGAAGACTGGAAAGAAGAAGTAAGTGACCGAAGACTGGACAGAAGGAGTAAGTGATCAAAGACTGGAAAGAAGAAGTAAGGCATCGAAGACTGGAAAGAAGAAGTAAGTGACTGAAGACTGGACAGAAGGAATAAGTGATCAAAGACTGGACAGAAGAAGTAAGTGACCGAAGACTGAACTGAAGGATTAAGTGATCAAAGACTAGACAGAAGGAGTATGTGATCTAAGACTGGACAGAAGGAGTATGTGATCTAAGACTCACCGAAGATCAATGTGAGCACATCCGAGACCGCCAGGCTAAACAGGTAATAGTTGGTGGCAGTCCTCATGTAGGCATTCCTGGCGATGACGATGCACGTGCAGACGTTACCCACGATCCCCGTGAGGAATACCACGCTGTAGATAACGATCAGCACAACGACGGATCTCAGCTCTTTCCTCTTGGCCCCGAGGATCTCCAACAGTAGCTGCTCCGAATCTGTGCCTGCTGGAACGCTGAGGTTGCTGCTATTGGCATCCGTTCCCGAGTTGGAGCCGTTGGGTGAAGACGAGTTCAAGAGGATATCTGGGATGACGAGGATCCCCATGTATTGATCCATCATGTCCGATTAGCCAGACATTGAGCTACGGGGCTCTTTTGCAGCCGGGCCGTGAGAACCACCGCATCAGGTCACCATTGTTCACAGCCACATTGCGACGCGCGCTTGTTGATAAACCGACATAGAACAAACTCATTTTGTTAAGCACCGGAAAATTCGATCTATTGTAACGTTTCTCTAAAGCAAGATCCACATTTGTATCCAACTTTATAAAAGGAAATATGATTTGAAATGAAGCTGTTGCCCGCCAAGTGAAATACAAAACATCTTCATATCTTTTGATACCAATTCTGTTTACTTTATTCCAAACGTATGTAGTCCATCTTGTTTGTTTCTCTTTGTTTAAATCCACATCTTTCTGTTAAAGTTCTGTTAAAAAACAAAAAATGGACATTATAGATCGAATATATAAAATAAAAAAGAAAATTCTTAGAATTTCGTTAACTTCTAAAGTTTCTAAGCATCAAAAGTTCACTTAATCTTCAAGTTTGAAATTGTTCCAGAGCATTTTTTTGCCATGAAAATATCAAAGCAATGTACTCTCTAAGAAACTCACTAACTGTCCCTTCTGAATTGAGTTTAAAGTTTAAAAAGGAGAAATATCAAGGTCTGAATGTAGTATTTCATTTGGTTTAAGCCTAGAATATAATTTTGTTTGAACCTAGAATATAATTTTGTTTGAACCTAGTATATCATTTGGTTTAAACCTAGTATATCATTTTGTTTTAACCTAGATCCGACCTATCACAGGGTTTAGACCTCAGGGTGTAAACTTAATGAAAGACATACAACCCATAATTTTACTTGGTATGGCGGGTCTCAAAATTTAAAAATATTATACAGCATGATCTAAAATTAGCATATCACATGATTTACTGTTGTTTTTTTTTTTATTTCGTGACTGATTTCCTCGAATCTAGGTAATCCGAGTGCAGACTGGTGCGCAACTATGTTTATTGCTGCTACGTTAGTTCAGTAAGTGAAAGACAACACTAGCTCATCTCTGCTGCTCAAACTCACACCCTCCCGCCACCCCAACCCCCCTGCTAGCTGCCACCTCCCTGAACTCAATATGAACCCACAACGTAATCACATTAAATAATGCATCTACGTCATAGGGCGGCGCGCTTAACATTCAGACCGTCACACATGAACAATGTTATTACACTGGTAAATAGATTTGAACAGGTGTGACGTTAAAAAATACAACCATCTACTGTATATGCTAAAGTTGGTTAATTGTATGCAGTACCAAAGCCAGGATTTATTTATTTATTTTTTTTTGGGGGGGGGGGGGCGCCTTGATTGAATTCATGCACAACGAAATGAATACCTGTGAAGCAGTGGTTGTCCCCAACATTTTTTTTCTCCCCGCTGACCGGTCAACGTGTGATAATATCACCGCGGCCCGCTATGGGGAGGTGGTGGGTGGGGGGGGGCGGGTAGGTGTGGTGGCATTGATTGTTTATATTTTACAGATTGTTTTGATTGAATGTTTTTTTTTTTAGGCGGCCTAGTACCGTTTGATCCACGGACCGGTACCGGTCATCGGCCCGGAGTTCACTGGTGTAAAGGACATGTAGGCTGTACATAGTTAATTCATTTATCGGGCTATACAAACAATTTCTTTAATAAATGAGATCAAACAAAGTGTCTTTATGTATGAGTACTGGTTGCTAGTCACTAAATGAATTTTAGCTATATATATATATATATATACTAGCTGAACAGGCCCGGTATCCGGACCGGCTATTCGGCACGCAGTTGGAGTTGAAAATGGTAATGCGCCCCCAACACCATATCATTGACTAATCTTAATTCATTCATATTTTAAGGGACTCTTTCTCAATAGTTCTTTTTTGTTATAAGTTATCAATTCTCTTCCACTTAGTCCCACACCCATCCTTCACTCCCTCCCCCGCCCGCCACCCCCCTTCCACTCAAGACATGCCCGAATCACAAAGGGTCTCATTGTACAAAATTACAAAAAGGGGCATTTAGTATAACTGCATGTTCACCCTGTTAACAATACTACGTGACACTTCTCCCTACCCCCCCACCCCCGTTAAAAGCTCCTGCCCCAACCCTACACCCCCATTCCAACAGTTCTTTTTTATAATTTTATAATTTATCATGTTTAACATGACGTATTTAAAAACAAGCAATTTAAGTCTTGTCCGTTTCGGACAAAGGACATTTTAGAGCATTTTCGATAAATATTCATGTTGAATAACTGCTACAAAAATAAATAATGATTACGCCCCTTTGATTAGCTTTATTTATTTATATTTAAAATATAAGCAAAAACGGTATCTAAGAAACTCTTATATTCAGCCCTGAGAGGTCCTATCGCGAAATGAACTTTTGATGTACACTTGGCAGGCCAAGACCTACAAAATGATATATACATCATGGGTCTAGGACTTATGGTTGCTGAGATATAGGGCGCTCCTTTGTTAATATAGCTTATATAATAAAAACAGTACTTAATACGCCCCCTTTTTCGGCTCTCAGAGGTCAGATCGCGAAATGGAATTTTGCTGCACACATGGCAGGCCAAGACCTACAAAATGATATATACATCATGGGTCTAGGACTTATGGTTGTTGAGATCTAGGGTGATGACGGACGGACAGACAGACAGACTAAACGGGGACAATAGAGCATTTTCGAAAAAAAAAATAAAGACATGAGGTTGAAAAATAGCGGTGTTGCATCTCGAATCGTCTGCTTGACCTCCCCCCCCCCCTGTCTGCAACCATTTGGTTTATTCCCACACCTATTCCAACCAACTCGGTAATATATATTTGAGCGCGTTAACAATCAGTCTATGTACAAAAAATAGCTTTTTATATAATTCATACCAAAGAAAATAATCCTCATTATGGGTACAGAAGCTTAACAAAAACAACCCCCGACTATTAAAAATAATTTGCGCACACTATTCAATATCATTTAAAAATCTTAATTCATTAATAAGAAATCCTTGTTGTGTTCAGAATTCCGCAGCATTTCATTTTTATTCAAGAAAGATTCATTTGATGAACAAAATGCGCACCAAACATACTCTCATTTAACATACATTGTCTCTTTTTAGTTTCTACAATTTTGGAAGGGGAGAGAGGGAGGGAGAGAGAGGAGAGATAAAGAGAGGGGGCAGGGAGGGAGTGAGAGAAGGAAGGAGGGAGGGATGAAGGGGAGAGAGGGGAGGGAGGGGGAGGAAGGAGAGAGGGGGAGGAGGGGGAGAGAGAGGTAGAGGGGAGAGAAAGAGGAAAAGAGAGGATGGGAGAGAGAGGGAGGGAGGGAGGGAGGGAAAGAGAAAGAGAGGGAGGGAGAGAGGTGGTAGGTAGAGAGAGAGAGGGGGAGGGAGGGAAAGAGGGTGGGAGAGAGAGGGAGAGAGAGATAAAGAGAAAGAGAGGGAGGGAGAGAGATAAGAGATAGAGAGGGAGAGAGAGATAAATAGAGAGGTGGTAGGTAGGGAGAGAGAGGGAGAGAGAGGGAGTGAGAGAGAGGGAGGGTGGGAGAGAGAGGGAGAGAGATAAAGAGAAAGAGAAGGAGGGAAAGATAAAGATAAAGAGATAGAGAGGGGGCATGACGGGGGAAGGAGGGAGGGAGGAAGAAGGAGAGAGGGAAAGAAGGAGGGAGAGAGGGAGATGGGAGAGGGAGGGAGCGAGGGAGGGAGAGAGGGGGTAGGGAGGGAGAGAAAGGGGGAGGGAGGGAGAGAGAGGGAGAGAGAGGGAGGGTGGGAGAGAAAGGGGGAGAGAAAGCGAGGGAGAGAGAAAACAGAAGGTAAACAGACAACGTTTTTTAAACCCGGGCAAAGCCGGGTACTTGCAGCTTGAATATATATATTTATTTATTAAACTACTTTTATTTATGTCGAATACAAAGGGTCAAACGTCAGTATTTTTAAACTTAATTAATGTTGACATAAATCAAGTAATGTCTCTCAGAGACAGTTATAATAACTATAAACGTAAATCTGCAATGCGATGTCTCTTCCACCAATTAGACGCACGCAATGTGTTCAGAAATGTCATAGAAAATATCGTGTTCTCTCGACATTACCTCTTTGTAAAGACGACTGACTCATTAGCACTTTGTAAAAATAAACATTAAACAAAGTTTTAAATAAAAAAAAAAACCAAGAACGCGGGGCTAATAAATCTCGTGTGATGTAGCATGAGACTTGAGATATATTTATATAATGTCAGACGTTTTTACATAATTCAACGGTTTACTATTGAATAAAAGAGGGTAGGTGGGTGACGTGCAGCCCCGTAGCGTGAAAATTATGCACCAGGGGTCAGGCAATAATAGGGGGGGGGGGGCAGGTAATACATTTCACTTCTTTGTGCATGGCACCAGGTCTCCCATTGGAAACTACTTGCTATCTAGAACTAAAAAATCACCAAACGCGTTAACAAATGCAAATTTAAATGAAATCATGGTAAATGTCCAGCGGTAGAATTATAGAATTTAAAGAATATTATAGTTGTCAAGTTTTACCCTCAACTTATGAGCTAGTCATAACAAATTTCGTAAATTTTGGTTTCAACATACACTCAACTTATCTGCGAGATCGACTTATACGCGAGTATCTACGGTAAACACTCCATCTGTTGGCTCTTGGTTTGACCCTTCTTTTTTTTTTAAATCTTGTCTGTTCTGGTTATAGAGTTGGGTTATTTACGGATTTTTTTTTTCTGCAACTCTGTTGTGAAAAAGAAAAGTATTAGCAGCCAAAAAACGGCCGGTCTTATAGTTAACACATAGTACCAATATCGGTTCGACTATCGGTTGCTCCCTACAAAAATCGGTCGATCCGATATTAACCGATAGTGCCAATATCGGTCCGATACCGATACCGATCCGATTATCGGTCGCTCCCTAGAATCAATTGTGGCTCGCATTTTCAAAAATTGGTCCACCCGTGTCGGCCGTGTGTATAAAACACAAGGCAATAAAAACAAAGAGAATCGAGGCAATAAACAAAGAGAATCGAGGCAATAAACAAAGAGAATCGAGGCAATAAACAAAGAGAATCAAGGCAATAAACAAAGAAATTCGGCCAATAAAAACAAAGAGTATCAAACTAAACTACACCATTTGATCATGATGCTAGCTCTGAACTCTCATGCTCTAACCCAGAAGATTGGTAAGTAGACGTTGTAGAGAGTTCTTGGTCCTTTATAAGAAAGAGGTGAGTCATTTAGGGTTTTCGAATTGTACTAGCAAGACACAAGTTCAAGTTTTTACTGAAATAGACGCGAGTGCAATTTGGGTTGACATTTTGTCTCCATATCAAGCATCGTACGTTGACATTTCGTCATTGTTACTTTGTTTAAATTTAGAAGCTGTTGCTATTATTATTCTGATTTTTTTTTCTGCCTCTTGGCTGTTACAGGACCAATGCAATCGAAGTAGAATTTGGTAGTAACAATGTGAACTTCTTGTACCGACTGTTTGACATTTATTCCAATCACACTAATTTTCTGACAGGAAGTGCAAATAAAATATAGTCCCGAAGGGAACAAACTCAGAAATAAGACTCAATTATTGTTCCTTAAACTTATTGTATTTGAATTGTAAGGAGCAGTATTGTGGTCATAAAGGGTGATAATTCACATGGATCACTTTACAATGCGGTCGGGATCGGTGGTGGGGGGAGCGGGGGAGAGAGAGAATATTGACTACAAATTTAAAGCGTCAGGAAAAAAAAACACTTTGAATTAATCAGAAGTGACTGGACAGTGCAAAAATGTTGTACCTATTTGAATACAATTACCAATTTTCTTTCCTCAACGATCGATACCGATTCCAACTAATAGAAATAAAAATCTATGGAATGCTCAGCAATGTTAATTTACGTAACAATAATTGAATAAGAGATCGAATATTGAAAAGTAAATTCATCAACTACTCCCAATACGTTTTTTGATATTTCCGATTTAGCAATGCGATAACAGAAAACGCGGAGAACAAAAAGTCAAAAGCCAAGAGAAAGGATTGTCATTAACTGAACTGACGAAGGCTGCTAAGGATATTTTTAGCTTTGAGGTCTCTTAGTTTGACCGTCTATAAGAATAACTCGACACCTGATGATATACATTTTTGTGACCCATGAATAAACAAAAAAAAAAAGGAAGCAGACACCATGATGCCACAGAAAGTAGATCCACATCATCTTAAATGAAGTAGACCCCCATGATCCTATAGGAAGTAGACCCCCATGATCCTATAGGAAGTAGAACCCCATGATCCTATAGGAAGTAGACCCCCATGATCCAATAGGAAGTAGACCCCCATGATCCTATAGGAAGTAGAACCCCATGATCCTATAGGAAGTAGACCCCATGATCCAATAGGAAGTAGACCCCCATGATCCTATAGGAAGTAGACCGCCATGATCCAACAGAAAGTAGTCCCCCACGAACCCATACGAAGTAGACCCTTATAAACCTACATGAAGTAGACCCCCCATGATCCTATAGGAAGTAGACCCCCATGATTATATAGGAAGTAGAACCCCATGATCCTATAGGAAGTAGACCCCCATGATCCTATACGAAGTAGACCCTTATAAACCTACATGAAGTAGACCCCCCCATGATCCTATAGGAAGTAGACCCCCATGATTATATAGGAAGAAGAACCCCATGATCCTATAGGAAGTAGACCCCCATGATCCTATAGGAAGTAGACCCCCATGATCCTATAGGAAGTTGACCCCCATGCTCCTATAGGAAGTAGAACCCCATGATCCTATAGGAAGTAGACCCCCATGATCCAACAGAAAGTAGACCCCCATGATCCTATAGGAAGTAGACCCCATGATCCTATAGGAAGTTGACCCCCATGCTCTTATGGGAAGTAGACCCCCATGATCCTATAGGAAGTAGACCCCCATGATCCAACAGAAAGTAGACCCCCATGATCCTATTGGAAGTAAACCCCCATGATCCAACAGAAAGTAGACCCCCATGATCCAACAGAAAGTAGACCCCCATGATCCAACATGAAAAAATCTCCAATAGCTTACAAAAAAAGTAGATCTCCATGAACCCACATGATATGTAAGATAGTGGGTAAAAGGGAGGGAAGACAATGGATAGCCTTCAATCCCCATGTACTGTACTTAACGCCTTTATGAGGTCATTTCCTTATTTCATACCATTCAGTGAATGCGACACTTTGAGATGTAGAGCAAAACATGACAAGCGATGAAAATTGATGTCTTTCAGTTTGGATCTCATTGTTTTTTTTTTTGTGTTTATTTAGCTATCTGGCTGTCGGATGAAACAGTAGACAATAATGGCAAGTGAGGCAAGGAAGCGAAACAAATATTCACACACACACACACAAACGCTCATTCACACACGCGCGCACACACACACACTCAAAGGTTGATGTTTACTCGTTGTATTACATCCTGTGTGAGATGACCCATTCACTGTCCAACTTTGACCTGTCTAGATTGTACCTTCGTTGTCGTACTGTCAATTGTTTTGTATATGAAATTATGACCTGCTCTTAAGAATTTTTACTGCAACGTTGATGCTGTTTGTATAAGAATTGTTACTGCAACGTTGATGCTGTTTGAATAAGAATTGTTACTGCAGCGTTGATGCTGTTTGAATAAGAATTGTTACTGCAACGTTGATGCTGTTTGTATAAGAATTGTTACTGCAACGTTGATGCTGTTTGTATAAGAATTGTTACTGCAACGTTGATGCTGTTTGTATAAGAATTGTTACTGCAACGTTGATGCTGCTTGTATAAGAATTGTTACTGCAACGTTGATGCTGTTTGCATAAGAATTGTTACTTTTTAATGCCCTTGTACTTATTGTAGCTGTGTTTTTAAATGTCCTTGTTTGTGTGTAGAATGTGTGCGTCCGTTGCTTTAAAATTTTTCTTTAGACTTTGAATACTTCACTTATTGTGATCATCACCTGAATTCTTTTTAACCGCGTTTTGTAAAACAATTTTTGTAAACAATAAATAGCATTACAGGTTGAATAAAATGGTTATTTTTTACAAAGTAACCATCTACTTAGATTACCAATAGGCAGTTAATATAGAAAGCAGTTATCTTTTTTTTTTATAAATATTAACCAACTGTGCCCAAGGCCGTAGCCAGAATTTTCGTTGGTGGGGGGGGGGGGGGGGGAGGGCTGTGCGGTTTTGGGGGGGGGGGCTGTGCGGTGAGTTTTATATAAGAAAAAATTGAAACGCAATGATAAAGAAGTATATTTTATAATAAAATTTGATTTTTAGAATAAATTTGCGGGGGGGGGGGGAGGGCTGCAGCCCCCCTAGCCCCACCCCCTGGCTACGGCCTTGACTGTGCCTATAGAAGGGATTCTAACATTGTGAGTCAGATCCATATCCACAGCCATTGCAGTGTTAACTTACGGTGACGATGGAAAAAGGACACCATAAAAAAAATAACGTTTCGTTTTTCGTTTTCGTTTTTCAGGATGTAAGAGATTTTATCTCATCTTTACTGGGACCTCACATACACAACATGTACACCGGGCTCCCGACCAAAGAACCAACCAACCAATCAAAACATGGATATGTTATCCCATACTGTTAATGAGAAAAGATGACGAGAAATTTGCAAGTGACAAATAGCATTAATAAAAATTTATTTCTGAAACCAATACGTAAAAATTTCCTCAGTGGTGACATTAACAGAAATAGAAAGCGCATTGGTTGCTTTCATACATTGTGACACTCTTTTATTAGAGAGTCATCAATCAATCATTGAAATGATTTCAAGTTCATTAAATTTGTCTTCAATAAAACATTTACATGTACTTCTGTTCATCCAGAGCTCTCTTTTCCTTATATTCGAATATGGCCAGGTTTTGAAAAAAAAAGCCAAAAAAGTTTAACATTCAATAATTGCTCGAAAGCCTTCGGCTCTTGAATCATCATGTAAATCACTCTTTTTTTCTTTCCTAGAAACGCAAGGGGATTTTTAATAAAAAAATATATAACAGAAGTAATATTGATCAATATTGTTTTTCTTGATCATTTTTTTTGTACCCTTATAACAACTTGGTTGAGAGGATTTGTATTATGTATATTTTATATGTTACATCTTACTGGCTACATATTACTTGTTCAATATGCATTTATATATGCACATGTATATATTTATAAATTTGTATATAAAATTATATATATATATATATATACACTTTTTAAGAGAAAACATCTACAGGAAAGTTTACGGATAAAAACTAAAAAAAAAATTGAGATTGTAAAAACGAGAAAGTGAGAAAGCCACATACAGAGATATAAGTCATCTTTACACACACAAAAAAAAAAATCTTTTCGATCGTGCAGATCGAGAAATAATTCCCATGTAATTCCAACCAGCTCAAAATTTCTCATCAATACACTCAACGTTATGTTCAGAGTCGTCACAATTTTACGTGCAATGCGGCGATCTATTCAGACAGCTACACACAAAAAAATACAAATAAATAGTTCAAACTCAGTATAGTTTAATTCAGTAGTTCTCAAAATGTTATGTACTCGCGTCACATTTATAAATTTTTCGGTTTTCGCGACATAAATCATATACAAAAACAAACAAACGAAGAATAAAAAATTTCAAAGAAATTATAAACGATAGATGTATTCACAGAGTATGCCCATTTGTATTCAGACAGTAATGATAAATAATACAATTATTTTTTGCAGCCAATTATTGTTAATACTGTTTGTTAACTTATCAACCAGAAATAATATAAAGTAAACGACTGCAAAGCAAAGCCTGCATCACAGCTGGTATACAAAGCATATATCACAGCTTCTATACAAATCATACATCACAGCTGCTATACAAAGCCTACATGACAGCTACTTTACAAAGCCTACATCACAGCTGCTATATAAAACCTACTTCACAGCTTCTATACAAAACCTACATCACAGCTGGTATACAAAACCTACATCACAGCTACTAAACAAAGCCTAAATCACAGCTGGTATACAAAACCTACTTCACAGCTTCTATACAAAACCTACTTCACAGCTTCTATACAAAACCTACATCACAGCTGCTATACACAGCCTACATCACAGCTGGTACACAAAATCTACATCACAGCTGGTATACAAAACCTACATCACAGCTGCTATACAAACCATACATCACAGCAGCTATACCAAAATCCCGTCAGAGAATGAACAAGGTGTAAGTGTTGCTATTGTTTATTGCTAAACATATATATATATATATATATATATATATATATATATATATATATATATGAAATAATAAATAAAACCCCTTGTTGTTGAAAGGTAAGAACTTCTGTGCAGATACTATTAAAAATATAAACATTTCATCAAAAACGAGTTAAATTTGGAATTTAAAAAAAAACAGGGATAAGAGAGATTTCACGAAAGAAAAACACTAATCGCGACCCACAGTTTTAGAACCGTTGGTCTAAGGATCTTCTATTTTAAGCTGTTCTCTGAATTTATACTAGAAATGATATAAATTGTTTTTTTTCATATCTGAAATGTCTTTCTAGTGTCATATCATTTTAAGGTTTATTCCCAACTGACCTATATCATTTAGCATTGATGTTTATGTTTGTGTCCAAAGAGAAGGGAGTTAAAATAACAGCATCATGTCCAACGGTATCACAGGGAATTATACTGAATGGAACTATTCAGAATGGTACTATACTGCAAGGATCTATATTGAATGATGCTTTACAGCAAGGAACTATACTTAATGAACTATACTTTTAGGAAACATACTGAATAAACCAAACTAAAGGGAACTATGGGGCAAGGAACTATACTTCAAAGAACTACACTACAAGAAACCATTCTACAAAGAACTATACTACAAGGAACCATTCTACAAAGAACTATACCACAAGGAACCATTCTATAAAGAACTATACTACAAGGAACCATTCTACAAAGAACTATACTACAACCAGCAAAACTGTAACGAACTATTATGCAAGGAAAAATTGAAAGTGCAGCAAGCCTTATGAAAATTGATGGAAAACAAAGGAACAAACGAATAGTTCGCAATGACCAGTGAAACTAACTGTACTAAATTTGCATCCCAGTGACTTCACCATAAGAAGTACTATTATATACTTGGAGGCATGCATCAGCTCTAACTGCCAGTTAAGCTATATATATTTATATATACGTATAATGAATATAAAGTTGGAATAGCTACAGTGGGCATTATAGTTATATGATAGCATCTAAACTCATAAGATGTAAATAAATAAATTATTTGATAGACGTAAATACTCGCTTACAGGTGCTATCGATAATATACCCCGGATGAAGATTCATCATGTCTAAGGTGTCGGTCGGTAATAAAATGTGTCCTGATATCTCTAACACCAACCAGATTCCTTTTAGGAAAATAGATTATAAGGCGATTAATTAATTGGACATCTGGCTAGGACCCTCACGATTGATCAATCAACCAGGAATATTATTGGTCGACCTTCCAGTGTTTGAACAATTAAAACCTAACACTATAGTTGCGTGGGACGGATGGCCGAGTGGTGTAGATACTCGACTGTCGACCTGAGAGTCCTGGGTTCGATCCTCGGTGAGAACCATGGGAATTTTTCCAGGTGAAATTTGTTTCATAGTCGTCCCACAAGTCCACCCAGCTTTAAATGGGTACCTGACTTAAGTTGGGGAAGTAAAGGCGGCTGGGCGTTGTGCTAACCACACAACCTCTTTATATGCCGAGGTTATAGAAACAGATGAATTCTACACTTCATCTGCCCCGATGGCCCATTAGGGCTAAGGGAACTTTATTTTTTTTTACTATAGTTGCAATATATGAATATATGCATGGTACCACTTTTAAAAGGTGAAAGAGTTCAAAATTTTTTGATATTAATTTCCAGACTCAGAATAGAACGCTATCCAAGTATAGTAATAAGAAACTGTTGAAACAAGAATATCCAATAATTTGAAAGCAAAATGTTTATATTTAGATTACATTCAAAGCTTGAATACACTCGTCTAATTGAGGTACAGGAGAAAACTGTAACATAAAACGCATTTAGCCCGTATTTATTTGATCTTTCCATTGAACTTCACTTGAGAATAAATATTTTTTTTCCTCTTGAACTTTTACGACTTTCTCCAATTCCCCTCCTCTCCTGTCTTGTTATATTGTCAGTGTATGATAATGAACAGCGGAGACAGTTATTCTTTGCTTGAATGTCTTTGTAAACGTCATACATTGAATCATTTTTGTTGATTGTCTAAGGATGGCCTTTTTATAGATACTGCACATGAACTTTTTCTTAATTCTTTGTGATTGTTGTTTGGGCGTTATAGGTTTTTGTATGTGGGTTTAATATGTTTTTGTGTGTGGGTTTAATACGTTTCTGTGTGTGGGTTTAATACGTTTCTATGTGTGGGTTTAATACGTTTCCGTGTGTGGGTTTGACATGTTTTTGTTTGTGGGTTTAATATGTTTCTGTGTGTGGGTTTAACATGTTTCTGTGTGTGGGTTTAATATGTTTCTGTGTGTGGGTTTAATATGTTTCTGTGTATGGATTTAATACGTTTTTGTGTATGAGTCATATATATGTGTGTGTGTGTAGAACTGTGAGCGTAAAACTATCGGTGCATGTTTTTGTGGTTGCAAATAAATGTCTACATGTTTTTGAGGGTGTAAATATATATACATGTACATGTTTGTGTTGGTGTAAGTATATATGCGTACATGTTTGTGTGAATGTATAGATAGATATATGTGTACATGTATTTGTGGCAGGATAGGTGTAAATGTTTTCTGTGCGGGTGTAAAAATATCTCAACATGTTTTAGTCCATGTTAAGATACATGTATAATTGTGTACATGTGTGGGTGGATAGGTGAAAACATTTTCTCTCTCTGTGTGTGTGTGTGTGTGTGAATGTGCAGACATGAATATCTTTGTGTGCTGGTACATGAACGAGAAATATGGCGGGTAACCGTTTAGGACACGGACAGCACTGATGTGAGGGATAACAGCAGAGCCCGTGTCAGATCAAACGTCCATAACCCACTGGCCGTAGGCTGCACATTGTCTGAGCCAGGATGTCATTATGTATGAATATATTAGAGGGGGGGGGGAGTTCATGGATGTGGAGATTGACTGAATGTTTATCTATGTCGGTGAGTAAGTGTATTTGTAGTTGAAAGAGAATGTGTGTAGAACTGTTTATCTGTGTCGGTGAGTCAGTGTGGATGTATTTGAAAGAGAATATGTGTAGAACTGTTTATCTGTGTCGGTAAGTCAGTGTGGATGTATTTGAAAGAGAATATGTGTAGAACTGTTTATCTGTGTCGGTAAGTCAGTGTGGATGTATTTGAAAGAGAATGTGTGTAGAACTGTTTATCTGTGTCGGTAAGTCAGTGTGGATATATTTGAAAGAGAATATGTGTAGAACTGTATATCTGTGTCGGTGAGTCAGTGTGGATGTATTGGAAAGAGAATGTGTGTAGAACTGTTTATCTGTGTCGGTAAGTCAGTGTGGATGTATTGGAAAGAGAATGTGTGTAGAACTGTTTATCTGTGTCGGTGAGTCAGTGTGGATGTATTGGAAAGAGAATGTGTATAGAACTGTTTATTTAGGTCGCAATTTGTTTCCTAATTAACCTCTAGTTTCTACATTTTTAATAACCCACTAGTCGTGGGTTTGAAAATAAATAATCTTAAAAACTTTTCGCGGTTCGGTGAAGAAGTCGATTTATTAAAACATAATGCAGGGCCGTGGGGTGCTATTTATATAGGGAGTCGGTTACTTCCAGGCAGCACCATAAGGGGGCGACGGTATAAAAAAACTGAACCATTTGATTGGTTAAAAGTTGGTATAGCTTTTCTTTATTTGGTCTGTGTTATTCATAAACACTATGTAAAGCAATCATAGTACTAAATAGGGAGCGACCGATATGCCTTTTTACAGATAGTCCGATACCGATATTTTCCCCCAGCATTTTTACCGATAGTCCGATACCGATATTTTCCCCCAGCATTTTTACCGATAGTCCGATACCGATATTTCCCCCCAGCCTTTTACCGATAGTCCGATACCGATATTTTTCCCCAGCATTTTTACCGATACCGATATTTTGCTACTAATGAAAGGGTGTCTTGCAGATGAAGAAGATTAGAAGAACAAAAGATTTGAAAAGACAGACCGGAAGACCTAAGTCAGAAACACAAACCATGCCTGCATAATCTCAGAAATCTGCATGTTTATTGTTTAAAATTTAACTTATAACAAACAATTTGTTGTTTTTACTTTTTACTTGTACACAAACAGAAAAGTAAGATAAAGTTGTAAATAATTAATGTCAAACTAAAAAAGTAAAAATGTATTCATTGTTAATTGTAACTTCACTAGCTTTTGAAAGTTGTGATGAAATTAAAATAATTGTCTTCGTTAATCATTGTAATTTTTACTGAATTTACTTGAAGCAGATTTTTAAAACAGTTTGAAAAATTAAAACACTTAATTATATCAGTAAATCACTTCACTCAGGTGAACAGTTAACTGGAAGTCTGTAAGTAAACTTTAACTCTGTAAACCAAAACTAGTTTAGAGTTACTAGATTTGTGAAAACAAAAAACAATGTATCGGCAGCCAAAAAACGGCCGGTCCGATAGTTAACCCATAGTGCCACTATCGGTTCGATTATCGGTCACTCCGTACAAAAATCGGCCGATCCGATATTAACCGATAGTGCCAATATCGATACCGATACCGATCCGATTATCGGTCGCTCCCCAGTACTAACTAGCCAAGTTAGATCTGTAGAGTCGATATTCTGTTCTACACATAGACAACAACGAAACGCAGTGAATTTTGTCCTCCAAGTTTTACATTTAACACGGTTCATGCCTGCATCAGTCACAGGTATTTGTATCAACTAACAAGAACCAATTTCGAAAAAAAAAAAAGCCTTGGCTTAAGGATTTATGGAGCTACTTAATCTTTAGTTCTATAGAGTGGTGTGTATATTGTTCAAAATGTCTGATCTTTATGGAACTACTTAATCTTCAGTTCTTTAGAGTGGTGTGTATATTGTTCAAAATGTCTGATCTTTATGGAACTACTTAATCTTCAGTTCTATAGAGTGGTGTGTATATTGTTCAAAATGTCTGATCACATCCTCGCTTATATAAAGAGAACCCGTTTTCTGAAAAAAAAAGTCTTGAGCAGCAATGGTGCAGTCGTTGAGAGAAGTTGGTTGATTTATTCGGTTACAAATGATGCAGTTTGTGTTGTTGTGTGTTTATTTCTACATGTAAGTTGATAATTAGTCTTCTTTTAATCACTGTCGTACAAGGTGTTACTCTGACTTAGGGAAATCTTTAAAGACAGAGTTTTACTCTTACACATTGAGAAGGTTAGGATTTGTGACTTAAAGGACAAGATTATGACAAAGGAGCTACTACGAAAGGAGTAAGAAAGGATGTACAAATTAGAATATTTTAAATGTATCCAGTGGTATTTTATGTGCCATGCACATGTGATTTTTTTAATCTAGTTGCAGCGTCTACTTCTATCTAACTAATTTTATTCCCTTGCTCAAAAACATTCTTCTGGTTCTACAAAGTGTTGGGAAGTTCTACAAACATATGTTTCACAGCTGACTAAAAAAACACTGAGTGGAACGAAGTGGTCAAGTAGAATAGAAGCCTAAAGGCATTAACGTGACCCTGTGCCACGGTATCCTCAAAAGTGGAACACTTCAGCTGTGGCGCAACGAGCTGACCTCGCGCCCGGGGCACAATACCTTTTTAGCGCCCCCCCCCCCATTCAAAAACCATATAATATTAAATGTAAAATATACCATTTAGCGCCCCTTTGTGAGTAGCGCCCGGGGCATGATGATCCCCTCCCTCCCCCTCACTACGCCACTACACGTCAGCATAGTTGCAGAAACTAGAGGTTACGCCTTAGGGTTAGCAGCTCTAACAAAAATTACCCGTCAATGCCCCAGAAAATGACAATGTCTATAAAAAAACTGTCAATGCTGTGAATCTGTCCATGTCCTAACTCTGTCAACGTCCAGGAACTGTCGATGTCCGAAATAGACAGTTTCCACGAGGCCGACAATGTCATTCAATTGAATGTCACAGTTAGTTAACGGCTTTTGAAAGATTAAGATAAACCGCAGGACGCCCATGAAACTAGGCTGGGAATCAATCAATAACATGTGGGGTGATTGTAAATCTGGCCGTTTGATAGGGTGTGGTACAGCTCGGCTCCCAAAGTAAATGAAATGGGAGGGACGGGGGGGTCGATATCAAGAGAAGAGATAATGGAATATATAATTGTTTGATTCATGGATTTAGTGGACATATCAAGTTGATTTATGATTATTGGAAGTATAAATCAGAAGGAATTACACACACACACACACAAAGCAATGAATTACGTTTCGTTGCTGTTCCATCCTGAAATGAGTTCTGAAAGTGAACAACGGCCTGTTGAACTTGCTCAACGAATATCTTTGTGGCCGAGAGTGTGTATACTTTATGCGACTAGCGCAGGGGTCGGCAACCTGCCGCTCGCGAGCCGCATGCGGCTCTTTCGATGTTAAATTGCGGCCTAATCAAATACCTTAGTATTGAAACAACAATTTTTAGTGGCTCTTTAAAAACTGAGAAAATTGTAAATTATAACTTTTGGCTCTTCCGTGTCAAACGGTTGCCGATCCCTGGCCTAGAGCATGTTGCAATTATTGTATTTCCGGCGTTACCTATCCACACCCTAATTACTATTATGGAATATGTGTGCACCTGTTGTTGACTGGTTATGTTGAAAGTATTCAAATGTCAAATCGGTACGAGGTGGACTTTTCTTTTGACAATCAGTTTATTTTATTTGGGGGGGGGGGGGACATAAAAATGTTCGGTGGCTATTGCCGGCCCTTTTGTCTAGTTTTTAGAGCCCCCATTGCTGCCCACGATTAAAAATAAAAGTGTTCAGATTCAAAGGCCATACACTGAGTCTTAATACGTGTGTAGCAACATGCCTCCATTGTACATATGTAAGTAGCTATATGTCGAGGAGTTAAAGTTGATTTAAATATCCAATAATTGATTTAATTTGTGAATGTGTGTTAATCACACTAATTAAGTAACTCTAGAGAGTATACATTTTTATATTGTTATGTGACGTAGTTTTTTTTCTAGTTTGACGTCATTTAAGATTTTGCTTAGAAACAAGCCTTGGTGATAGCGGCAGTTGCTTTCTAGATGATGAACCTATAGGACGTATTTTTATTTAACTCTAGAAGAAGTTAATATATTTGCTTTCATATAGCAACTCATATATATTGTTTGATCTTTTGAAGATGTGCCTTTATGATTTAACATGTTTGCTACTTTAACGTCTTTGTCAATAAATGAAGAATCAGCAACATTGTGTTGAATATTAATTGGAGAATTGTTTGTCTGAGAATAAGTGACACGCTACCACAGTAACGCCTCCAAGTTCAATCTGACTGCAACTGCAGTTAGACCCCAACTTCAATAACATCATTACACACCAACAAACCTTCACACTATACTTGTATACACAATCAGTCAACATGTATCGACGTACGCGGCTTGTATTGCAATAGATTTAAATTTGTAAATATTCCCCCCCACTTGTACTAGAGAGCCATTGTTAATCGTAGACGAACTCTGTAACCGCCTAGGGCCCCTGAAGGTAAATGTGCCGCCCCCCCCCACCTGTTAGAACATATGTCCGAAATCTCCATGAGGCACACGACGTGAGTGATGTATCTACGCATTTCATTGCAACATAAAGCCTTCTCTAAAGTTATAGCTCACGTGACTGGTGAGTGCAATGAGCTCTTTGAGAACCACTTACAACCTTGGGTTGTCAACGGTGGTAAAGTGTGCCCTAAATTATCACATTAGAAAATAAAGCACATTCCACAGCGTTAAGAAAATATATAAGTTACCATAAATATAATAACATTGTTGCTACTGTGGCTGTGCATTCAGGGGCGAACCTCGTACTGTTTTGTTAAAAATCAAAAATATTACTCACGAAATACCACAAGAAAAAAGAAGACCTGTCCTGGATTACCAAAAAAAAAAAAGACCTGTCCTGGATTATCAATAAGACCTGTCCTGGATTACGAAAAAGACCTGTCCTGAATTATCAATGAAGCCGGTCCTGAAATACCAAAAAGACCTGTCCTGGATTATCAATAAGACCTGTCCTGGATTACTAAAAAGACCTGTCCTGGATTATTAATAAGACCTGTTCTGATTTACTATTTGAATCACCTCATTAAAAAAAGTTCGTGGCTTTGCTTAACAGCGTGAATAAAGAAGAGATACGTTCATAAATCTATCCCTGGTCATAAATCTGTCCCTGACTTTGTTTTATTTTCCTTATTAACCATTTAATCACGCTATGCTGGAGTGTCTTTCAAGGTTAAATTCTTCTTTTTATTAGAACTCCAAAATATCCAGTATACTATTGTCATTAGAATCCCGTAGAACAGTGCCTTCCAATAGATTTATAACGTGTGAAATCCATAGAAGCTTTTTTCCAGTATATTATTGTCATTAGAAGGCCATAGAACAATATTCTCCAGTCTTTGTGCTTCATGCTCCACCTAAATTGTTCCTAGCTGTCTCCCTCCCCTCCATCAAATTTACAATTTAATTAAAATTGATGGTTGGTTTATTCCTTCCTTATGTTCAAATCCCCCTCCCCCCCCCTCCCAAATCAAGTAACCCCCCTTGTGAATCGTGCGCTTCAAGCTGGGAAACACTGCCCTAGAAAAAAATACATCTTAATTGTGGTACGTTAAATTTTTACGGAAACCATAAAAATAGCTTGATTCATAGCTTGATTCATAGCTTGATTCATAGCTTGACTCATAGCTTGATACATAACTTGATTCATAGCTTGATTCATAGCTTGACTCATAGCTTGATACATAGCTTGATTCATAGCTTGACTCATAGCTTGATTCATAGCTTGATTCATAGCTTGACTCATAGCTTGATACATAGCTTGATTCATAGCTTGACTCATAGCTTGATTCATAGCTTGATTCATAGCTTGATTCATAGCTTGATTCATAGCTTGATTCATAGCTTGATTCATAGCTTGAGTCAAAGAATCAAGCGCCTCCCCCCCCCCATTCTCCAATAACTTTACAACTATTCCCCTCTCCCAAAGCCCAGGCGCATGAAGAATGTTCGGGTAGCTTCTCCTTGGCTGATAAAATTGTCAACTGGGTCATTTGTATTGAGCGCAACCTGCACTACCCCTTTCCTACACTACGTCGTACAGATGATCTTCATGCCCTTGTTATTCAAACACCGAACAAGTATAACAAAACACTTCTTCGTGTATGATCTGAGGTTCATAACAAGGTAAAATCGACAACAGAGTAAACGCCCTTGTTTGTTTGTTTTTTTTTTTAAAAAAAAAAGGATTATACAGTACCGTAGCTTCGCGCCTGTCACGGATTGTCGTAATGTTATTTTAAAGAAAGGGGGGGGGGGATTAATCCATCACATCTCAGAGTGTGAAAGAAAAAGCTCGGATGAATCTATTGATTTATTTCTAAAAGTCATTTTCTAATGACCGTCCGGGATATACAGCCGCGGTGCTGAGGGCGCCGACGGGGAGTCAGGGCTCACTGAGAAAGTTAATGAATGCTTGGGGGGGTAGGGGGGGGCGGTAGAGAGTAGTACGTCAAAACAAACATGGGTACAAACACACAGATAAAGAAAAAGATGATTGAATATAAAACAAAAGCTGTAGCGCCGTGTGATTATTTCTGCACTCTTGCATAATCTCGACATGGCTAGAAATAATTATTGTATTAATAGATTACAAGATTATTGAATAAATATGAACGAATAATACTGAATAAAGTATTGTGCTATGCATTAAGATTAAATTTGAGATCTATTAAAGGATACTTTATTAAAAAGGTTTCGGAAACGCAACAAATGTAAGCTCTTTGTTATTGTGTTCAAATATATATATATATATATATATATATATATATATATTTACTTGTATTAGTTGCTACTTATTTTCTTATCAAATAGTTATTAACAAAAAAATAACAAGAGTCAGTGTTATCTTATGCTTGGGGATGGGGAGGGGGGGGTGTTTTAAAAGAAATCCGCCAAAAACCCGCCAGATAGGTAACATAAAACTGAAGAAAAATGTAAGAATTTACTTCCCATTTTTTTAGAGCATTTTCGAAAAAAAATGCTCTATTGTCCCCGTTTTGTCTGTCTGTCTGTCCGTCTGTCCGTCTGTCCGTCATCACCCTAGATCTCAACAACCATAAGTCCTAGACCCATGATGTATATATCATTTTGTAGGTCTTGGCCTGCCAAGAAATGACTTTTTTCCATTTCGCGATCTGACCTCTCAGGGCCGTAAAAGGGGCCTTATAAAGTACCGTTTTTTACTATATAAGCTATATTAATAATAGACCGCCCTATATCTCAGCAACCATAAGTCCTAGACCCATGATGTATATATCATTGTGTAGGTCTTGGCCTGCCAAGTGTACATCAAAAGTCCATTTCGCGATTTGACCTCTCAGGGCCAAAATATAAGAGTTTTTTATGTACCGTTTTGCTTATATTTTAAATATAAATAATAAAAGTTAATCAAAGGGGCGTAATCATTATTTATTTTTGTAACAGTTATTCAACATGACTTACTTCCCGTACTTTTTATAAACATTCAACAATTGACGGAGTTTTCGGACGATTAAATGACTACAATTTAGAATGTTTCAATTATGAGTCCTATTTCAGTGACCACAAACCACTTGTAGTTAGATTTAAGAGAAAATAATTTTGTTTTCAAATATAAAGAAACGTCCTTTTAATATCTTTTTTCAGATATATGCATTACACAATTGAATTTATAAACATTTCCAAAATTTACAAATATTTACTGAAAGCTAACAAACGTACTGATACATACCATGAAAATGCGCTAATACGACCTGTGTTCAGAATGGAACAGGCTTAATTGCTTGTTTTATTTTTGTGTATCATTTTTTGTATTTACGAATTATAAAGCAATGAAAAAAAAAACAGCCCAAAATGGTAGAGAGAGCCCAAATCCGCCAAACTCTTCACTTGCCCGAGCCGTAACCAAAATGACGCCACTACCAAGAGTGCATTTTGTCTTTAGCCGAGGTCTACAAACATGGTTTGTTATTTCAGAAAAAACAAAACAAAATAAAGTAATCAATATAATATTTTTTTTTAAATCTGTTCATCATTATAAAATATCATCATTTACTATTCCACATTAAAGTAATTGTTATAGTTTACTGCTGGAATAAATTATAAACCAATCAAAGGGTCATTGACCGTGACAACAAAGAGCAATAATACAAAGAAGAAATAATTTACATTGAGCTAACAGTGCGTGCAAAAAATGTTGAATCGTTTCATTTAATTATCACTTCATTAGTTCCCTGGCCATTATTAAGTTCTATTTTTGTAACCATTTCAGTTAACTGCCATTGTTGTTGTTTGTTTATTTAATTTTGGATGAACTTTTATCTTATGATTTGATGTTACAGAGTGTCGTGTTCATTGTTACAGAGTGTCGTGTTCATTGTTACAGAGTGCCGTGTTTATTGTTACAGAGTGTCGTGTTTATTGTTGCAGAGTGTCTTGTTCATTGTTGCAGAGTGTCGTGTTTATTGTTACAGAGTGTCGTGTTTATTTTTACAGAGTGTCGTGTTTATTGTTACAAGAGTGTCGTGTTCATTGTTCAGACTGAATGTTAGATACGTCACCAATTTTTTTGGTCTAAATAAATCAATAGTCAATAGGAATAAAAGTGTAAGCCATATTTCTTTTTCAAAATGAGATAATTGAATGTCGACCCTCAGCCGCACGTAGTTAAGGCCACCTATAGATATAAAGTAGATATATTATACTATATTATCTCTGGACAGCTTCAGGATATACAGTAGATATGTTTAACTATATTATCCCTGGACCGCCTCTGTATATAAAGTAGATATGTTTAACTGTATTATCCTGGACCGCCTCTGGATAATTAGTAATATGTTAAACTGTATTATCCCTGTGGATAGTTTTCAGAACTGCTCTCTGGTGCAGTGGTTCTCTGATTATTTTAAAAGTTGGACAACACTAAACCGTTGGCTTATATTCCGCCCAACACGCACAACGCGTCGGCTTGTTGGCAGAGGCGGGGACCCTCATTTTTTTTTTTTTAAAAATCATCAAATCAATGAAAACAGAAACATGCTCTCAGAAAATGGCTAATATTATAGAAGTAGATAACACCCTTGGCCACCCTTTGCTTTTACATCATTGTATAAAAAAGTTCCCCTAACCCTAACGGGTCATCGGGGCAGATGAAGTGTGGAATTCATCTGTTTCTATAACCTCGGCATATGAAGGGATTGTGTGGTTAGCACAGCGCCCAGCCGCCTTTATTTCCCCCAACTTAAGTCAGGTACCCATTTAAAGCTGAGTGGACTATCACCAGGACCTGAAAAAATCCCAAGGTTCTCACTGAGATTCGAACCCGGGACCTTCCGGTCGACAGTCGAGCGCTCTACACCGCAAGACCACATATCCCCTTTTAACTGTATATTAGAATTTTATGAAAAAAAAGTGAGACCATGGCCTGAGAATCACTGCTGTGATAAATCAAATACACATTTAGTTTTTTTTTTTTTTGACGTAATTCTTAGCTCCACACATGGGCGTCGCTAGGAATTTTTCCAGGGGGGGGGCAAAAATGTTCCAGGGGGGGGCAAATAACAACTTTATGACATTTTTTTAAATGAAGGGGGGGGAGCAAATGTCCCCCCCCCCCATGAATACGCCCATGGCCCCACATTTAAAAACAAGCAATTAAGCCTGTTCCATTCTGGACACAGGACGTGTTAGCGCATTTTCATGTTATGTATCAGTACGTTTGTTAGCTTTTGGAAATGTTTATAAATTCAATTGTGTAATGCATATATCTGTAAAAAAATATTATAAAGACGTTTCTTTATATTTGAAAAAAAAATTATTTTCTCTTTAATCTAACTACAAGTGGTTTGTGGTTACTGAAATAGGACTCATAATTGAAAACATTCGAAATTGTAGCCATTTAATCGTCCGAAAACTCCGTCAATTGTTGCATAGCTCTGATACTTTCAATTAAACTCAGAACACAAGCTTACTATTTCATTTGATGAGTTTCTTAATAAATCTTGGTGAAACTACGTGCTGCAGTATTTCGCACCAAATGAATGGGTTATTGAACGTACAAGGTGTATATATAATATATAAGCCCCTTAGGAGCCCTGAAACCCGGCCCTCAGAGGTCTTATCGCGAAATGGACTTTTGATGTACACTTGGTAGGCCAAGACCTACACAATGATATATACATCATGGGTCTAGGACTTATGGTTGCTGAGATATAGGGCGGTCCATTATTAATATAGCTTATATAGTAAAAAACGGTACTTTATAAGGCCCCTTTTACGGCCCTGAGAGGTCAGATCGCGAAATGGAAAAAAGTCACTTCTTGGCAGGCCAAGACCTACAAAATGATAGATACATCATGGGTCTAGGACTTATGGTTGTTGAGATCTAGGGTGATGACGGACAGACGGACAGACAGACAGACACTCTGTGTTTAACTGATGCTTTAAATGCTGCCCCCGTAGCGAAAGAAAAAAAAGGTTTCTATTTCGTCATTGATGTAACGAATTTGTTACCAATATTATTATACAGTTTTATATACTCTCTACTCAGCCCAAACTGCCATCTTAACCAATGGCCATGGATGAAATAACGAACGACTTGTGGTAACCAGACTCTTCAACTCGTAACAGATTTAATTTTACCTATCTGCTAGGTCAAATATTTTAAAGACTTAAAATTCGCGATAAATTAAAGAATATTATAAACGCATTCCCTATTCCCTTATCTAATCGCGCGTTCTTCAAAGCCACACACTCATCCAGCTCCTTGCGGCTTTATATCATCTAAAGTGTGCATGTATCTAGTGCATCTAAAAACAGAAGCGATATATCATTTGGAAGCTCAGCCCTCCCTTCTAATTAAGAGAAAACCCCCGTTCCTTTTGTCATATGTCCTATGTCATATTTGAATGTATAAAGATGATTTAATCATTTTTACATTTTATATATGAAAGAGTTTTAATAATTTTTCTCTTTCATTTTGAAATTTTTAGGCAATTCGTCAATAAAATAAAAAAAAACATTGTTATATTTATTTTAATAGTGACGTTGCAATTATAACATTTCTTGCCCCATTATACTTCAGACTAACTCTGTTATAACACATATAAACAAAAAAAAATCATCTCTCTAGCAGATAACTTTTTAATCAGTCTTTTTATGTTGTGCCTTACAGCATCAAATTCTTTTTGACACAGTTATATTTATTATTCGGCCAATATTATCTGCGTATTTCGTCTATAGGATGAATGAAAATGATATCAGTTGTTTGATTTATTACACTGAATACACAATATCACACCCGTTGAAAAAAATTTCTTGTGTGCTATAAAACTTTAAAATTAGTCCATTGAAACATGACTTTAGACATAAACTTTGCCTATATATTTATAGATATTTAAACAATGAGAAACAGCCCGGAGACATGTATGGTGATTACGTCGTCTCAATTGAATGAAATTTCAAATAATTAAATGAATTAAATCATTACAGACTAAGCCAACCATGGGGCAAACTACGGCCCGTGGACCAAATCAGGCCTGCCAGACTGTTTTGTCAGGCCCGCCAGAGTGAAGCACATCACTAGCCTGTTACATTATCACGTATACATTTCATTTACATAAGGTCATGTCTACACTCTGTCCATATGCTCTTGGTCCAGCCCATCGGTCAAATTTAGTTATCCACTGTGGCACGCGACTTATAAAAGTCTGCACACCCATGGGCCAAGCAAGGTGAACCCAGGACTGAAAGAGGTAATACGCATTAGTTTTTTTTTTACCTGACCTGACCCCGCTAGAGAGGTCATGATGATGATGATGGTGATAATAATTATAACGAAGAAAGGCTTTCATCTTGTCGTTCAACAACCTTGCGAACATCAACAGCTGTGAAAAAAAAATATATAATTGGTTGCCCAGACAAGTTTGTGAATGAAGTAAATAAACCCGATGGTTACTTAAACAGTTCAAAAATCGTGTAAATGGAGTTGAATTAAGGTGTATTAGTATTTTACAGAGCGATGAAAAAAAAATGTATTATTGAAAGTGTGAGCACAATTATTTCACGACATGCACTAAAGATGAAAGACTGTAGGTGGGGCAGTGTACACACGGACCGGTCAATTAATCAAACACCTGATCAGAGTAGAACAAATGACTAAATCTGACCTTAATTAGCGCTCTCTCGCACCTAAACAGATTCTCTCTCGCTCTCTCTCTCTCCTTTTCACTCTTTCGTCAATCTCTCTCTTTCGTCTCTCTCTCTCTCTCTCTCTCTCTCTCTCTCTCTCTCTCTCTTTCTTCTCTCTTTCGCCCCTCTCTCTCTCACTCTTTTTTCGTTTCTCTCTCGTTCGTCTCTTTATTCTCTCTTTCGACTCTCTTTCGTCATTCTCTCTCTTCTCTCTTTCGCCCCTCTCTCTTTCTTCTCTCTTTACTCTCTGACTCTCTTTTGTCTCTCTCTCTCTCTCTCTGACTCTCTTTCGTCTCTCTCTCTCTCTCTCTCTCTGTCTCTCTTTCTCTCTCTGTCTCTCTATTTCTTTTATCTCCCTCTCTCTCACACACATACACAACTCCAACTCACACTGACACACATTCTCGATTATTTTTTCTTCATACAGATCGATGTACATATCTATTGATCTGTGTCCACCAGATGAACTCCATCAAACTATCTCACCCAACATCCGTGTAGCTTTCTTTCTCATTCAATGCCTTTCTATATATTTTACACTATAGCCCAGTGGTCCTCAAAACAAAATGTGAGCTGCCATCTACTGGTGGGTCACAAGCTGCTGTAAAAGAGGGTTGATATTCATTTAAAAACTTACTTAATTAGGTTTATATACAATGAATTGAAGATTATTTTAGTTTCTTGTATACGTTTATTTTTTTTTTTACTTGTGTGTCGTAAATGATTAACAGGTATCTCTTGGTGGATCACTAATTCCTCAAGTTTGAGACCCGCTGCTATGTCCTATATGATTGTTGTCATTTACTCGTGTACATCCATGGAACAAAAAAATCTATATCAATAACGTTGATAAATAGAAAGTATAACACAAAAATATACTGTTCTAGCCAGAGTTAGGTCAATTTCATACTTTTCTAGCCAGAGTTAGGTCAATTTCATAATTTTCTGGCCAGAGTTAGGTATATTTCATTTTCGTTCAGTTGATGAACGAGATTAAGAATGAGTACAAAGACATTCTGTTGACTTAGGCCGCTCACCCCGCCCACCCCCGACCCCCCCCCCTTCAGCCCTGTACTCATCCAGCTCTAGCGTCAGTGAGTGGGTCTTGTGTCAGCTTAAACTCTCTGCCCAATTCTGGAAATATATAGTCTTGTACTTTGTGTACTCCTGTCTGCAAACAGTTGGACTATCCGGCCAGCTGAGAGCGATAGATGCTTTTAATCTTGCTGATATTTATTTTAGTACAGACAGATAGGCATAAAGACAAAATGACAGACCGACATACGACATGCATGTCAGATAGTCGTACAGAAGAGTGAGAAGACTGGGAGACAGACATTCATTCTGACAAATTCAGTCATGCAGGCAGATAGACAGACAGGTAGATAGACAGGCATGTAGATAGATAGATAGACAGACATGTAGATAGACAGACAGAGAGGTAGATAGACCATCAAGCAGGTAGACAGACTGAGAGGTAAATAGACAGACAGGTAGCTAGACAGACAAAGAGCTAAATAGGCAGACAGAGAGGTAGATAGACAGACAGAGTGGTAGATAGACAGGTCGGTAGATATGCAGACGGGAAGATAGACAGACAGAGAGGTAGATATACAGACGGGTAGATAGACAGACAGGTAGATAGACAGACAGAGAGGTAGATATACAGACGGGTAGATAGACAGACAGGTAGATAGACAGACAGGTAGATAGACAGGTAGATATCGTATCTATCGTTATTGACGCCCGGGGCGGACTTTAAAGATGGCGCCCCATGTCCGTGGGAGAAAAATAAAAAAATAAAGTGATGAAAATGCCACCCCCTTTCTTGTGGCAAAGTAAATCCCCCCCACACACACACAGATTAGATATTATATATAATATGTGTACCACCTTTTGCTAGATGCAAAGTAAACCCTAACCTTAAGCCATTCTAGTTTCGCAACTGGTTTAGGCATGGATAGAGCCACGATAAGTATAAGTACTGTAAAATCTGTTGACACAGTCTGTGGAGTTGGTGGTTTTTGTTTACTCTTTATAATGTTTTCTTTTTTATTTCCTTATTTCTCTCATGTTTACGGTGAATGTAAGCTATACGAGTATATACAATCGTAAGTTCTTGTAGAATCAGAATGAATTACGAGTATTAATCAGTATATACCTACATGCAGGGGCGCCGAGAGCCAACAAGGGCCCCAGGGCAGGAGATCATTGCGGGCCCCTTAATAAACAATGAGTCGTGAAAAAATTGACATGGTCGGAGCGGCCGGGCCCCCTTACAGATGCGGGCCCCCCTGGCAATGACCCCCCCGACCCCCTCTCGGCTTGCCTGCCTACATGGCTGCATTTTATTTTATTGTGTCATTTAAATCTTGCTATAAGCTAATGTTTCTCATTCCCACCAGGATACGGATTATGAAAGTAGATTAAATGATGACCGTGTGTCGTGTCTTGGTCATTTTAAATGACCGTGTGTCTTTAGTCGGTCATTTTAACTAGTAGGTTGCCATATGTGGCACGCATGTTATACAACGTTGAACTGTCTCAACAAATAACAACATGTATTAATTCAATTCGTTTTAATTCAAAGATAACAAACCTGGAAAATAAGGACAAATTTCTAGGCACTCTGAACAATTTATGTTCAGTTAACATTTTTATTTCTTATCCAATGACAATGAATTATTTTTCTCCTTTTGTTTAATTATCTAATATTTTGTAATACTTTGCGGATCTATAGTAATCTTTAGTGTTTAATACATCTGTTTTGTCCTAAAAAGCAACCTAGTCTTGAGAACCACTGTAAAAAGAAAACTTCGTGAGCACAGAGGATAGTGCTTTGCACTAATATTTCAACAGTTAAAACAACGGACAGCAACTCATTCTGTGTGTTTGTTGATCAGGATTTATTTCCCTTGCTCCCCGCGCTGTTTCCTGACAACGTGAGCATCCAAGTGAATCCTTGTTGGGTTTTTTTCCACCTTTCTTGATCAAGAAAATGATCAAAGGTGTGACCAAGATGATAAATTTGTTCATACCGGTAATTTATATTGCTGGAAGGGGTGGGAGGGGATGGGAAGGGGGGTGGGGGTAATTTGATGGTATTGATAGATGGCGAAATAGACTGATTGATAGATGACTAAGAAATTAATTGATTGGTTGATATACATGGATAAGTTAACTGATTGACTTACAGATATGTAGAAGTAGGTCGATCAATCAACACATAGCAAATTGACAGACAGACAGACAGACAGACAGGAGGATAGATAGATAGATAGATAGATAGATAGATAGATAGATAGATAGATAGATAGATAGATAGATAGATAGATAGATAGATAGATAGATAGATAGATATTTGTTCTATGTTACAAACTATTGTGCCACAAAACAATATCTCCCTTTTTACTAATCAATAAAATTTCTGACAAGACACTATCTAAAAGAAATACCGTTATAAAAAATGTATTAATTTATAAATTGTATTATCATTTTAAATTCCATATGGTATCACACTGACCTTGTTATTTATATGTATATATCCAGTTTATTTTCCTGTATCCGTTAAATCCACTAATTCACTGGAGAATTCAACACTCAACGAAATAAACATTAATTTCCAACACACAATTTTTCACAAAATCTCGAAATATTTGACCAAGGAAAAAAAAAATATGTAAACATTAATAAGAAGTTGATAAACACGGGAAACGTTAAGTTGATGATTAACTAAGTCGCTCAAACCCAACAGATTAAAACCTAGTTTTTGATTGATTGCACAGTGTCGATGATTCCCGGCAGTTCCCTGTCAGTAGTTATAAAAAGAAGCATAATATTTTCACTAAGCAAAGGAAAAATAAAAAAAAAAACGAAAGAGGGGAGGGGGGGGGAACAACTCCATGTAATTAAAGCAGGAACTCTTCACTGAGTTGTAGCCACTTGCTGGCTTGCCTGTGACGTAAGGTGGCCACCACGCTATTCCTAATCGCTCACACTTCAAAAGGTGTCCATTGAAAAACGAGTGAGCGAGAGTGTGTGATAGAGAGAGAGAGGGAGAGGGAGAGAGGGAGTAAGGGGAGGGGTAAGGGGTAGAAAAAGGACGAGACAGACAGAAGGAAGAGAGTTTGTGAAGAAGACACGGAATAGAAGAAAGATGAGACCAAGTGAAAAAGCTCAGATTCACGTCTCCCTCTCCTTGCCCCTGCGTCTTTAAATAAGACCCACTGTGTATTCATCTCAGACATATGCTTAGGAGGTTGGTGGCGTTGGGGGTGGGGGTGAGGAGGTGGGGGTACATAGAATACATGATGACGATGCTAATTAAAAAAGAAAAGTAATCTTTCATTTTCACACCCTTCCTACGGCCCATCTAGTTATACCAAAAGAAAGTATTAACTG
Source organism: Bulinus truncatus (assembly GCA_021962125.1). Classification (NCBI taxonomy): domain Eukaryota; kingdom Metazoa; phylum Mollusca; class Gastropoda; family Planorbidae; genus Bulinus; species Bulinus truncatus. Next base: position 4,409,381 of record JAGDYQ010000070.1, read on the forward strand.
TTATAAATTTTTGTTTGTAAACAACTTAGGTAAAAAAAAAAGTGTGTCAGGTCGTGACATGAATAAGCCACTAATTTCATAATTCATGATTGATGAAAAAAAAAAATTATAAAAAACACCACACACACATTCTAAAAAAAAACAATTTATGACTTCTAAAATTAACTTCGCTGAAGTAAAATAATTTCAGTAATTATATTACTATAAATTTTTACTTGAGTATTTGTATTGGTATTGGCGATACTCTTTTCATGAAGTATTGGTATTGGTATTGACAATACAATTTAAGAGGATTGTTAACAACCCTGCTAAAATGTCATTTGACAGTACTAAGAACAATTATGTTAAATTTACTTCCACCTAGTACTTTCTGACCATTAATCTATCAACTAAATATTAACCAACACTAAATATTGCCAGCAGTTTTAGTTTGTACTTTTATTCAGTTAGTTTTGAAAGAGGTTATCAAAGGAGAAGATTCATTCAAAATCAGCCAACTTTTAAGGAAAAAAAATTGAAATATTCATAAAACTGAATAGATTGGCTGATATCAATACATCGATATAACCCGTACTTATAGATAAAAAGTGAATTACTGGCTACAGTAAGGCTCAAGCATTTTAAGCTAGGTATCATTAGAACACATTTGATAAGTCACTGTTCACATTTTATTGATGTGCATTCAATATATGGGCCTGTACAAGTCACATTTGAGCATTATCAATTTGCATATTAGAAATTTACATTTACATATTACAAATATACATATTATCAATTTCCATATCAGAAATTTACATTTACATATTATCAATTTACAAATCAGAAATTACATTTACATTTTATCAATTAGCATATTATCATTCTGCATATTATCGATTTACATTTACATATTATCAATTTACATATCATAAATTACATTTATATATTATCAATTTGCATATTATCATTCTGCATATTATCGATTTACATTTACATATTATCAATGTATATTTCATCAATGTGCATGCAGACATATTTTTAAACTATTATCGTTGTCACATAGAAGCAAATTTATTTATCTTCAACTCATTTTAACTTCCCTTATTTTGTTTTTCTTTCTTTACAGGTGAGTCGCCATTCGAACAGGTCTGAGAGCCATTAGCCTGAGGTATAATAAATATGTTATCGAGGGCTATAGCTCTATTTTAGTAAATACTGGAGTTCACGTGACGTACCCTCCATCCCCTCCCCATTCTATATTATTACAATTTATAAACCTATAACATCCAGGAAATTAAGGAGAAACCATAATGGATGACGATCCTGTTAGTGAATGCCCCATTCGTTGACCTGTGACCATTGTGGCCTTTGTGGTTGCACTTGACGTCCATACACACGTCATTTGTTTTTCATTCGACACATTCGCTCATCAAGTATAGGCACTGTTGAACAACAGCACCCCATATGTCTCAGTGATATTACCAATAACATTGCATAACGACACCAGCATTGGCGTCTCAGGTATAGGCACTGTGGAACTGCAGCATCCCATATTTCTTAGTTATATTGACAATAACATTCAATATAATGAGTCCTTTTGTATTTCACTATATCTTGATACTTGTACAATATAAAGGATCCTTAAGCTTAATGCTCCAATGTTAAGAAAAAGATAAGCTACTCGCAAGCGCAGTTTGTAAACTAAATCGAGTAGGCGAGGATAGAGAGCACTGTCACTGTTGCAGTGCCACCTGTAGCTATCTACGATATAGTAAATATAAAATGATTGATGTTGTTCATTTAGGATTACATCAAGTTCTTTTTTTCTATGTACGTTTGTTTCCTTTTACACAATTTTAAAACCAAGGCTAAAAATTTTACTGGAGCAGTACCCCACCCTCCCCCACTATTTTCAACTCGGAGCAGCCTCTGGTCACACCAGGTCTTGATTTGCACATTTTCTAAGTACCACAATATTTTTCTTTTAACTGTTAGATCTAAACAACAGCTTCCACAAAATGCCGATAATACATTCATGCTTCCAAACACACTGTACACAATTCAAAATTACTTACACGGTAAAAATAAATAAACACAGAAGCTAACAAAAGGGGAAATAATCAATGGATTGACCTAGGATTAAGACACGACCTTTTTACCTCTGACCTTGGCAAACGGTGACGCCACGGTAGCGTCTGTTTCCATGGTTTCTAAATCTGTCAAATAAAAATATATGTATATATCCGCACGTTTGTTTGTGTTTCAAGGAAGTTGTTCAAACCTTGGCATGGGAAGTTCATGCCAGATTGTTTGTGGAAAAATCTGTCTTTTATCATGTGGCGTTCCATAGATATTTCTTTTTCTTATTGTTTACTTTGTTTTGTTTTACCTGGCAGATGAAAGTAGTTTGTGGGGGAATAGTTTGGAAGGTTGGTTGAAACAGAGCGAACAAAAAAAAAAAGATTATGTAGCAACTCCAGTTTTAAAACAAATCAACGCAAATTTATAAGCGCACACTTGTAGATGTGTGTGTGTGTTGTTGTTGCTGTTGTTGTTGTTGTGGTTGATTCTGGAAAGGTATATGTCGTGTGTGTGCGGTGGTAGTTCATGTATGTGTGTGTTTGCGGTGGAACATTTACGTGCATTTAAAGGGGGTGGTGCTGTGTGTATGCTTTCGATGTTTGTTTGTTTTTAGCCAATGAGCCAAAACAAAAAAAACAACCAAAACAAAACATCATAGAACAGAGCGGAAGTGGCTGTTGACATTTCATCACAATTTTTTTTTTGTGTGTTGCTGTTATATCGTACACTTTACAAATAAAACCCTAGAGTTTCATCGTGTGTTTGAAGAACAAATGGAAGTCTGATTTTTACATTATAACAAAATCAATGATCTATGCAAGCATGTGTTGTTATTAACTCTACTCTGTCAGTGTATAATCACCCTCGCTCTTACCTTTCTCTCGCATCGCTTTCCTTAAATACCTAACATTGTCCATAGAAAGGTACGTTTTGGGCCCCCTAGGCTAAGCTACTCTTGAAGGGCCTACACAAATGTACAATTTGGTCCCCATAGGCAAAGTAAATCTTAAGGGCCCTAGATAAATTACAGTTTGGGCATCTAGGCAAAGTAAATCTTAAGAGCCCCTAGATAAATGTATAGTTTGGGCCCCTAGGCAAAGTAAATCTTAAGGGCCCCTAGAGAAATGTATAGTTTGGTCCTCTAATCAAAGTAAATCTTAAGGGCCCCTAGAGAAATGTATAGTTTGGGCCCCTAAGCTAAGCTACCATTGAGGATCACCTTATGATCGGGGCCTGAGGTGATCGCCCCAAGTGCCTAATACCGCCACGGTTTACCTGTCAGTACTTTAGTTATACTTCATCTCCAAGGCTTCAGGCATTCCGCACGTATCAAAAACAATACCATGATGTACTTTAGTGAACATTAACATGGAGATCCATGCCCTGATATTTATGTCATGATAGTGTTAATAAAAAATGTATATCGAACGGAAAGTGTCCAGAGAATTAAAAAAATATTATGACATGTTCGCTTGTTATGTTACATTTTATTATGTCTCCGTCCATACTGTGACACCCATATCGTGTAGGCTACTAGTAAAGTACATGCAGTGGATAATGGGTGTCGCTAGTTCACTGTTCGTTAAAGTGGACGCTAGATGTCGCTAGTTCACTAAACTTTAAATAAAGTGCATCATGTGGGCAGAAGAATTACTCAGCTTTGTGTTAAATTGTATTACGTATTTAAATAAAGCATGAGTTATGATGTTATTAAAAGATTACTAACAAAATAAAAACAACATATAAAGATCTCTGAGCAGTGTTTCTGGAAATTTTATAAAAATAATAACAACAACAACAACACTGCAGTAAGAATAGAGGGAGTTCAATTATTGATTACTGATGTCTTATCAATAGCTAAACGAATATAGCATTTAAAAAAAATCATTTCCAGATTGATAAGAGACCATTGATTTCCAGAGATTGATATCATGACATTCATTTCAACGGTATTATTTTATTTTATTTCATGATTCAGAAGTCCATTGATTCCATCCCAGAATCTCATATTCTATACAAAAAAAAATATGAGGTTCAGTGCTTGCAACTTTCTTGAGAATCTTTTGATCTACAACTTTAAAACAAAAAAACATTCCAGGAAGTAAAATGAAATGTTGTACAGGAGAACTCTACATTTTTACATTTTATTTTGTCAGAATATGTGTGATGTACTATGTTAGTCCAGACCTATAAAAATATATGAGATGACAGAAGGCTGAGGACTTTCAGAATATGTGTGATCTACTATGTTAGTCCAGACCTATAAAAATATATGAGATGACAGAAGGCTGAGGACTTTCAGAATATGTGTGATGTATTATGTAAGTCCAGACCTATATAAATATATGAGATGACAAAAGACTAAGGAATTTCAAAATTGTGTTTCCATCTAAGGAAATATTTCTAAAATGATCAGTAGCTTGCATTTGCCATACCTATCAAGCCGTATAATTATACAGCAAAGATCTCCAAGTATGAGCTCGAATATTTTTTTTCTTAGAAGTTAAATTTACTTAACACAGCCTCAACATGGTCGATGTATCCAGATTTAGCGACTTAGCACAGCCTCAACAGGGTCAATGTATCCAGATTTAGCGACTTAGCACAGCCTCAACAGGGTCAATGTATCCAGATTTAGCGACTTAGCACAGTCTCAACATGGTCAATGTATCCAGATTTAGCGACTTAGCACAGCCTCAACAGGGTCAATGTATCCAGATTTAGCGACTTAGCACAGCCTCAACAGGGTCGATGTATCCAGATTTAGCGACTTAACACAGCCTCAACAGGGTCAATGTATCCAGATTTAGCGACTTAGCACAGCCTCAACAGGGTCAATGTATCCAGATTTAGCGACTTAGCACAGCCTCAACAGGGTAAATGTATCCAGATTTAGCGACTTAACACAGCCTCAACAGGGTCAATGTATCCAGTTTTAGCGACTTAACACAGCCGCAACAGGGTCAATGTATCCAGATTTTTCGAAAAAAACTTTGAAAAATGATGGAGAAAAAAACTGGCTCGTTGATAACGTCACAAAACTTAACAAATTGCGGCTATAGGAGCCGTGTTTGACTGCTATTGATGTAGAGTTTGAATGGCAATATGGCAGTAGTTTGAATTGCAATATGGCAGTAGTTTGAATGGCAATATGGCAGTAGTTTGAATGGCAATATGGCAGTAGTTTGAATGGCAATATGGCAGTAGTTTGAATGGCAATATGGCAGTTGTTTGAATGGCAATATGGCAGTAAATATTGGTATATATTTGTGCTAGGCTTGGATGTATTCATGCTAATTGCCATATGAATGTCTTACAGCTTTATAAGAAAATATCTTGATACAGCACAACGGGTTGTTTGTTTGAATTTTTTTTGTATACGATACCAGAGACGTTTATCAGGTCTAAGGGGGGGGGGGTCTTAAGCACAGACTTTTAGAGATATAAGTGGGCATTAGATTTTTGTGGGTCTTAAAGAATGAGATTTGAAATGAATGTATACGGCAAGATGTTTTTTTAGGTAGTTGTTTCAAGCTAGTTGACTAGTTTGCCTATTCGAAACACTTCTGCGTACTTTTAACTCAGATGAGTTCTTCTATTTATCACACATTAAATATCTAAACCTTTAATAGTAAGGATCAATGTATGTAACATAAACATAAACATCTACAATTTCAAAAGCATACTGAACATGCAAGACAAGTATCATCAACGTTTTTTTTTTTTTAATTTCATGCTGGAATGTAGGGGAGCAAAATCTGGCTGTTTTTATTATGAAGTGTTTTTTTTTTCAAAAAGATTTATCGTTCTTTGTAAAACTGTTTTTAAAAAGAAAGAGGAAAAAGTTTCAGACTTCGTTGGAGAGACTCTTTGAATTGTCAAGGGATGAAACTAATATTTTCAAATTTGACATGGAGTTACCTTCAACTTAATATACAAATATAACATTAGACAATGTCACTATCTTTCATTTCAAATTCATTTTATAAACAATTTACGAAGACATAAAGACATTATCAACAAGCCACATAGTGGAACACGTAGGCAGAATGACGATCAGACCAGTCAGGCACTGAACTTTGCCGATGACGATGGATATTTACACGATATTTGATACATATTGATACAGGGATGGGGCGGCATTTAAGATTCTGGCCGGGCGCCACTAAAAGAATTTACGCCGCTGGTGCTACATAGACCTTTTAATATTTCCTTCAGTCATCAAACGTCGTACTTGAATAAATGCTGCAGTATGGAGAGTACGTCAAGTTTTACATTTTGCTTCCAGAAAACTAGAAAATTAAAGTTAGAAAGGATTTATTCGGTGACTGTGCGTATGCAGTGGCGTAACGTGCTTAACGTGCGCCCGGGGCACAAAACGTTTTTAGCGAAAACCGAATAATATTATGTGTAAAATATACCATTTGGCGCCCCTTTGTGAGTAGCGCCCGTGGCATGATGCCCCCCCCCCGTCACTACGGCACTGTGCGTATGGTATCATTGTAGACCGATCTACTTAAGTTTATCAGCCAGGTGGCAGTGTAGTAAATTATTCACTCACCTTTTTAGTTAAAAGAGATTTTATGCCTCTCTATTTCATAGAGTTGTAGTGGGTCGCGGATGAATTTCAAATGTGCCGAAACAATTAATGGCGAGATAACTTTCATTCATTTTATCATAATTTTTCTTTGCATGATGGTGGCTCGCGAAACCAAAATAATATTTATGGTGGCTCGCGAAACCAAAATAATATTTGGGTGGTTGGTTGGGTTAGATAAATAATATTTATGGTGGGCCGCGAAACCAAAATAATATTTATGGTGGGCCGCGAAACCAAAATAATATTTATGGTGGGCCGCGAAACCAAAATAATATTTACATTATTCACTGTTGTGGAAGTGGGCCTCTAAGCAAAAAAAAAGTGTGAGAACCACTGTTATGGAACATGTCTTGTCGTCTGCTTTAAACGTTCATCCTCTGAGGTTTTTATTGGTCGCTGCTATATAGTCAGTCTTCACTTGGAAAACATTTCAGTGTCTTTTTCAAGAAAACCTTTCTCTTTTTTTTTTTCGTCTTAGGACTAGAGTGTTAGTAAAAGACTAAAGTGTTAGTAAAAGACTAAAATGTTAGTAAAACTCATTAAGATTTACTTAGAACTGCAACAGGTCAACATATAAATAGATAAAATAATTTTATTAAGCCTGTGTCGCCCACATGAAATAATTTTTCTTGTATTTTATTTTTCCCTACATTTTTTTTACATCCATTGGTAAAAGATCCATAGATTCTTGGAGACTTTATGTCTAGGTTTTTACTGCAAGAAGAAAATAAAAGGGGCTTTCCATCTTTATGTATCTAATAAAGCGATTCTCCTTTTTAAAAGAATAACATCGGATCTTTGGGATTTTTATACACAAATTGATGCTACGTCATCTCTCTCTCTGTGTGTGTGTGTGTTTGTTTGTTAGTTAATGATAATGATCCTCTCAGACACGCATAAACATGAAGACATTTTCAAAACAAATGTAACATGTAAGCAGGTGTAATTAGGAGCGAACACGCCACTCAAGATACCGACTGATTCAATTAGTCTTCAAACAATAATTGAGAAGTTAAGAGAAGAATGCATGAAGTGGGTCGAAACTTGTGCCAAAGTAGGTCAAAGACCTGTGCCTAAGTAGGTCAAAGTAAAAAAAAAAGTCTATTGGAATTCTTCCGTTAATTTCCCTGATTGAGCGGTTCTAAAATTAATGAAGAAATCTACGATGAAATTGATAGCATACGTTTAGGTATTTGTTGCAAGGATAGATTGGTTTTTTGTCGGATGGATGAATTTGTGTCTTTGGATGGATGGATTGGTGTATTGTTGGATGGACAGATTGCTGTATTGTTGTATGGATGGATTGGTGTTTTGTTGGATGGATGGATTGGTGTTTTGTTGAATGGATGAATCGGTGTTTTGTTGGATGGATGGATTGGTTTATGTTGTATGGATGGATATGTGTTTTGTAAGATGGATGAATTGGTTCATATTTGGATCGATGGATTGGTGTTTTGATGGACGGATGGGTGAATGTGTGGATTGATTGATAGGTGGGTGGGTTGATGAATAGATTTTGAATAAATGGATGGAGATAATTGGGGGTTTAATAGATGGATGGATAGTTGGTGGGTCGATGGATGGATAGTTGGTGGGTCGATGGATGGATAGTTGGTGGGTCGGTGGATGGATAGTTGGTGGGTCGATGGATGGATAGTTGGTGGGTCGGTGGATGGATAGTTGGTGGGTCGATGGATGGATAGTTGGTGGGTCGGTGGATGGATAGGTTGGTGGGTCGATGGATGGATAGGTTGGTGGGTCGATGGATGGATAGGTTGGTGGGTCGATGGATGGATAGGTTGACGGGTCGATGGATGGATAGGTTGGTGGGTCGATGGATGGATAGTTGGTGGGTCGATGGATGGATAGTTGGTGGGTCGATGGATGGATAGTTGGTGGGTCGATGGATGGATAGTTGGTGGGTCGATGGATGGATAGGTTGGTGGGTCGATGGATGGATAGGTTGGTGGGTCGGTGGATGCATGAATTGGTGTATAGATAGATTGGTGGTTGGACGGTGGATCAGTAGAAGGAATTGATGGATGATTGGTCAGTGCATGAATGAATTGGTGTGTGGATGGTTGGGTAGATGGATAGGTTTCTAGGTCGATAGATGGAGGTGGGCTGTTAGTTAGATTGATGGATAGGTTGGTTTATGGTTTGAATGGTTGGATATTTAGATAGCCGGTGTTTGGGTAATTGGGTAGATGCGCTGCTAGAAAGACACAGCGTAACAGGAATGATTGAATGTAGGCTATTCAATAGAAAGCCAAATAACAAGGATACGTAAACACAAACCGTAGTACATATCTTAGAATGGGGCAGATAAAGTGCATCCTCATTTTTATACGTTTAATTTTTAATTTATTTCTTCAATTAATTTGGCCGTTAAAGTGGGCGGAGAGTGGGTTTTTTTTAAAATTTCAAAGTAAACAAGAATTCAATATCGACATTTTTTTGTTGACCTTAATTTAATTCAGCATTAAAAAAATAATTTTTTATCCCAACTCAAGCGAGTAATAAAATACAAATGAGTTCAATGTTGTGATACCGGGTTATTTGATCATTACTTGATAAAATTCAATGAATTCAACAAAGATAAATTCATTTCCACTGTAAATGTGTAAAAAACCATTCCAAATGCTAATTGTGCTGTTGCCGAAAGCTCTAAATTCTAGGGGGAATCCCCAATCAGGATATTTTTAGCTGTATTCTAAAACGTTTCAAGTTATCGAGGTCTATGTTCTAATTTTCAAAGATTTGCTTAGAAACCAGAGATTTTCAATCGCAGGCCTTTGTATTTGTTTATGTGGGCCCCCCCCCCCCCCCCCCCAAATGTACATTTGCCTAGATTCAAAATGAGCTGTTTTCTGGAGCCCCCAAATGTACATTTGCCTAGATTCAAAATGAGCTGTTTTCTGGAGCCCCCAAATGTACATTTGCCTAGATTCAAAATGAGCTGTTTTCTGTAGCTCCCAAATGTACATTTGCCTAGATTCAAAATGAGCTGTTTTCTGGAGCCCCCAAATGTACATTTGCCTAGATTAAAATTAGCTGTTTTCTGGAGCCCCCATATGTACATTTGCCTAGAATCCCCAAAAACGTGAGAATGGCTCTGTTTATGCATTTGTGTAGCTTTAGTTATTTAAAATATCATCCGATATGTGCTAAAAAGTAGGATTCCATGTGTGTGTTATTATTATATGTAATGTAGAAACAGATATTGTTTCGCTATGTTTCTCTGTGCTGAAAATGTGGTATTGTTTATAATTATCGATAGATATAAATTAAATATGTTTCCAGAGTGTATTAATATAATGCCAATGATTTTGTGTTGTGCTGTCAAATAACTGTATGTGTATGATTAGTCTTTGTTGTTGTTTTTTTTTAATTTACTCTATATGTCTTCTTGAGATAACTAAGCAACATATCGATGACCAATAACATTCTATCTATAGCCTGCCTGATCATGACAACACATTCTCCTGTAAAACCAAGTCCCCTATGCGTAGAAAACATTACCTCCTATCAATACAAAACAGATTTCGAAATGCAACGAAATTTATAGAAACAAACAAGTGTTGAATGAAGACACTTAAAATTTATTTAAAAAATAGAAGTAATTTTATGTTAATCAAAAGCATCGAAATAAATATTAAAAAATAAAAAAAAGGTTTTGAATGAACAGTGTTTTTATTTATTTGTTATTTCCTTCGTTTATCTTTTTTTTCCCCTTTTTAAACTCAAATTGTTGATAAAGACATAAAAACACAATTGGAAAAAAAAAACTACATCTTTTGCTTTTAGCTGAAGCAATGAAATCGGTGAGAAAATTAGAATGGATGGTGGTAGCTACGTGCCAATAGTCACTGACTCAGGGTTCGTCTACCTATGGAACCGGTTTTTTTTTACAGATGGATTCAGTTAAGAAAACAGTCAAAGTAAATAAATCTTTCTGGTTAGTTCAAGTTCATGCTGGTTTAATTAAAAACTTTCGAAGTGAAAAAAATAATAGTTATTTTTGAATTACTACATAATAAAAAAATACTTAATATTTAAACAATAACGAGTTATAATCAGCATGTAATCCTTAAATACATAATCGTCTAACCCGTGTGTCTCCCTCAGGTAGTTTTCATATCGTGCGGTGTATGCGTTGAAACACTGTGTCTCCCTCGCAGGTAGTTCTCATATCGTGCGGTGTATGCGTTGTATTTCATACGTTTCTCTTTATTTCTGTTCATAGTTCATGGCAATTAAGGCCACATGTTTTTTTTCTATTGGAATATTTCGTACATTTCTTTGTTTAATATCCCTTCTGTCGGATTTCGTTCAGCCAGCTTCAGCAGGCTTTCCCACTACTCTAAAAATAAACGAGACAGCTACATGACTAGTAATGGTGTAAAACAGCGGCTCTCAACCTTTTCGGCGACTGTACCCCAAAGGATGCGAAAGTGCGTCCGCCGGTATCGCCAACACGTAAGTTTGTGAATAAATGTACAAATGTTCATGGGCGTCGCTAGGAATTTTTCCAGGGGGGGGGGGCAAAAATTTTCCGGGGGGGGGGGGCAAATAACAACTTTATGACATTTTTTTTAAATGTTAGAGGGGGGGAGCAAATGCCCCACTCTAATATGACATTTTTACAAAATGTAGGGGAGGAAAATGGTCCCCCTTGCCCCCCCCATGAAAACGCCCATGCAAATGTTCATTATGGAATGTGCTTAACTGTCTTGTCTCATGCTATACTTGAAGCACGTTACTTTGTCATGAGTTACACATCTAACTGGTGACCTTTCTTCAAACTCAGGGTTGTTTTATAAGCGACAATGATATGTTGCTGCGAACCCCTGCATAACCTTATCCCTTCCCCCCTGAGGCACGCATACCACCGGTTGAGAACCCCGGATGCAAAACATACTAATTTATTCAGCTGTGAATATCTTAATCTTTATGATTTATTTTCAGTAACATTTAATTAAGTAAAATGAAAGAATTATACTGTATTACCATATCTTCATCTAATACAGACTGGTGTAAGGCTTTTGACTTCTATCACTACACTAATAACATTCGTTATTGCAAAGACAAAATGTTTGCTGTGGCTAGTGTCCGTTGGTCATACTTTACCCTGAACAGGTCCAGTTTTTTGCTTCACCTCGTCCGGCGTCCCCGATAGGTCAACTAATGTCCCTACCTGAAGCGGTCAGTTATTTTTTTCATAATCAATAAGTATTTCTTTTTTTAAAAAAAATTACTTTGAAGGTACGTATGTTACATTAACCTCGATTCTTGACTGGCAGTATGTGTGGTCTCGTTTCGTTAAGTCCATAACATATATACAACACACAATATGATTTATACAGAATGCGCATCGTAAATTTGAATGGGCATTAACGAAAACCACCATAATTTGTTTGTGTTATTGTGTGTATCAATATTTAGTCTTATATGGTGTTACACTATTAAAAAGAAATATATCTCTGCGGCATTTTTTTGAAGCCATTATTATAGGACTTTTTTAGTGATGCATTCTCTGTGTCATTGTTTTCTATGGTGCAAAGTAATGAATGTGTTTGTTTTTACCCGCCAGAAAGCGTGCGTGTCTTTAAGTCAGTTTTGATTAAACCGTATTAGGCTAGGGAATGGGGGGGAGTGTAGTGCTTCCCCCTAACCCCCCTCCCCCCCAACGTCGCCGTCCCAGCGAACCTTCCCTAATCGACTGGTTATCCAGAATCTGGTTCTGAAGTAGCGTACATGTGGAACGAGACATCGAGATCATAAATATTTATCGAAAAGGAAATGAGATCCATTCTTACTAATGAAACTAATTTGTGTGTGAGCATTTCTGTAGACTAGGTCTATCTCGTCAGTAAATGATGACATACTCGATTCCTTCACTTCTCCGTTTAGAGAGCCCCCCCCCCCCCCCCATCCAGCAGGTAAGTGAGACAGAACTTGTTAATCACACACTTTGGTGTATCTGTATTCAATCTGTCTTAAGAATTTTGTGTTAATATTAAGTGAAAAAATAAAAAATAATTTGATCGTTTTAAAAATTCAAGCCTACATGACATCGTCTCACGACAAGTATAGAGAATGTTCTTTGTTTTATCTGAGACAAGTATAGAGAATGTTCTTTGTTTTATCTGAGACGAGTATAGAGAATGTTCTTTGTTTTATCTGAGACAAGTATAGAGAATGTTCTTTGTTTTATCTGAGACAAGTATAGAGAATGTTCTTTGTTTTATCTGAGACAAGTATAGAGAATGTTCTTTGTTTTATCTGAGACAAGTATAGAGAATGTTCTTTGTTTTATCTGAGACAAGTATAGAGAATGTTCTTTGTTTTATCTGAGACAAGTATAGAGAATGTTCTTTGTTTTATCTGAGACAAGTATAGAGAATGTTCTTTGTTTTATCGTGAGCAGGTGTGGATTAAGTGTCTTTGAGGTCTAAAGCAGATTAAAAAAAAATTATCGGCCCGTGTAAAAATTGCGACAGAAAAAAATGTCTGATGTGATTGTCAGTGCTCCTCATATGGATAGGCAAACAATGCGACAGCTGTAGGCCCTGCAAAGGGGCCCCCTTTAATCCCTATAAAATTTTAAGCTAGGACTGATCTATTAGCTTAGGGCTTTATCTATCATCTCTGAAGATCTCAGCTTGGGGGGGGGGTCTCAGAGAATGGCTATTAATAATACACATATCAGTTGGAGTAAAGCAGGGCCGTACTAAAGACGGGTCTTAGACGTGCATAGGGTGACCCCTAGGTTAGGGGAGGGAGGTCCAAAATCGAAAGTCCCCCAGGGCCCCAGCTTGAGGGAGCCCCCAAAAATATTTTTTTACATTAAATATTAAGTACATAATCTCATGTCATGGTGTCAAATGTCAAAATGTAGGGCCCCCAAAGAGGCCAAGCCCCCCCCCCCGGGCCTTAAAATCCCTAGGTTCGGCACTGGGTGCACCCGCCTTTGATCCGCCTCTGATCGTGGAGTACTTTGTTTCGTGCAGACTATTCAGACGTTGAGCATCTACCGCCAGGTACGTCATACTTACATACTCCACTAGAACACATGCCAGAGACTCATAAACCCTCAGACTCAACGGTGGCATGAAGCTTTTACGCCTGGAAACATCGGGTCACAATTAGGGACAGGTTTGGCAGGAAATATACCAGTGTTTAATTATCTTTTTTTTAATTGGGTCCATCATTTTGTAAGTCATATATGTTTTCTTTGTTCGACTAATCGCTTATGTCAGCAAAAATTCACGTTGTAAGTATTTTTATAAATAAAAGGTTGAAACTTTTTTTTTCTAACAAAACCAAATTAATTTTAGTAAATATTATTATTAGATCTTGATAGTAATGGCATTGAAAAAAGTTCCCTTAGCCCTAGCGGGCCATCGGGGCAGATAAAGTGTAGAATTCATCCGTTTCTATAACCTCGGCATATAAAGGGATTGTGTGGTTTATTAGCACAACGCCCAGCCGCCTTTACTTCCCCAACCTAAGTCAGATACCCATTTAAAGCTGGGTGGACTTGTGGGACGACTTAGCACCAAATTTCACCTGGGAAAATTCCACGGGCCTCACCGAGGATCGAACACAGGACTCTCAGGTCGACAGTCGAGTATCTACACCACTCGGCCATCCGTCCCACAATGGCATTGAACTGATGGATAAAGTTGATACAAGTACACGTATCTACCTTTTTTTTACCACTGGATCGCAATATGTTGGTTTACAAATAGTCTACATCAGAGTCTACATCTTAAATTGTGGTCCGCGGTCCCCTGGGGATCCGCGAAGCCTTTACTAGGGGTCCGCAAAGCCATTTAAAAAAAAATCATCGTAAAATATATACATATTTAAAGTACCTAAAGTTGGGATGGGGTCCGTCAAAAAAAATTTTTCAAGTGGGGGTTCGCGGAGTACATAAGTTTAAGAACCTCTGGTCTACATCATATTCCGACAGAAGTTTTATTATTTCTAGACTAGTGGCGAAATTTTTGTTTATTTGTTAACAAATAATATTTGAGTGAGTCGTAGCTGCTTGTCCGTTACTTAGAGACTCGGTATACGGATGTAGTCCTACTCAATAGTTATTTTATTATAATTTTAATTCGTTAGATCAATGGACAGATTAATTTATTGATGGTTATATCTATAGATGAATTGATGAGTTGTTTGATCAATGGATATGATTGTAGGAAGGATGATGATTGGTTGGGTGGATTGTTGGGTGGATGATTGGGTGGATGGTTGGGTGTTTTGTTGGATGAGTAAGTGGATATTATAACGGGTACTTCGATAGATTAATGGAAGTGTGGATGGATGGAAAAAACACAACAAAAACAAATCATAGAAATAAAGCCAAACGGCAAGCTAAAATATGTACACACAAAATGTAACTCAGTTAAAAACTCAAATAATCTAGATTCTAGAATGTAGATTAAAAGCTCAATATCACATGGCGTTAACCAGATGTTTGTGGGCGTTGGGGAATCTTGCATTTCCCTTACGATTCTGGTCACCTCACTGGACAATCTATAATGAACAGGCTTGAAGTACAGTTGAAGTGATGTACAAGGGTTTCAATTAGAAGGACGAGTCGCACTCTCAGGACGGTGCCCGTACTATGTGATAGGTCAACACTGACTTAAAGACTTCATGCTGTAATGATAAGGACAACCAGCGATAGTGGTTAGATAGATAGATAGATAGATAGATAGATAGATAGATAGATAGATAGATAGATAGATAGATAGATAGATAGATAGATAGATAGATAGATAGATAGATAGATAGATGGATGGATGGATGGATGGATGGATGGATGGATGGATGTGGATGGATGGATGGATGGATGGATGGATGGATGGATGGATGGATGGATAGATAGATAGATAGATAATTATTTATTTTTTTGTCTATTTGCTTTATTTAACGAATCGGCAGTGAACGATTTCAAATAAGTATGTCTTTACTATGAACACTGTCTAGAAAAATATCGACTAAACTAAGGATAAAATAAAATTTAAGAAATTAATTCAAAGTTAAATTCACTTTATCAACATTTATTATTTAACATGATTTTGGTATGGAACACTGACGTCAAAGGAAATTAACAGAACTTTCGCACCCAGTTGAGGGGAAGTAAATCTCTGCCATCTCATCAAAGATTAATCTATTGATCACGACTATATTAGTAAAAGTGAAAGTGTTAGAAGACGAGTCCCACAGTTTGAAAGGTTACTTCTAGTTTTGATGTTTTTGTTTTGTTTTTATTATTTGATTTCTATGCCTGTAGAATCCATATGATTTCTATACGTATTGTTTCAATCAGTGTATATTAAAAAGGAACTGAATCCATAACGAAAACATATTTTTTGTTTCAATTAAAAAAAAAAATAATCAATGTTTGAGATAGTTTATTTTCATCTAGCCTCTGAGGTATTAAAGATTCAAAGATCATTAGTTTGCAGAAAGATCATTAGTTTTACAGAAAGATCATTAGTTTTGCAGAAAGACCATTAGCTTAGCAGTAAAACGGATTCACTATACATATTTATACATCAGTTTTCATCGATAATCCATCCAAAAACCAATCGATGAGATCCAACTAAAAGTCATTATGGATTAAATTTAATTTTATTTACAAAGCTGTAAATATGCCAATACACAAACGGAAAACAAATGTTAGAAATGAATAAATATAGTGTTGAGTACTTTTAACAATTAGAAATTAATCTAATACAAAAGTCTCATGTGAAGAATAAGTGAAGTTTTAATATGGGAATTTTATCTTTTTCAACAATCTCATAGGTACATGGAACACAGTCTGGGGTCAAATCAAAGGCAAAGTTACATGAACAATCAACGAAAATCGCGACAAAGTTTACGATGATAAATTCGAACACGGTGATTATTGAAGAATAAGAAAACCTAGGTATGTTTGTAGGCCTATATATATGTATGTAGACCTATATATATATATATATATATATATATATATATATATGCAGGCTATGTAAATGTATTTAGGCTATATATATATGTATGTATGTAGGCTACATATATATATATGTAGGCTATATATATGTATGTAGGCTATATACATATGTCTGTAGGCTATATATATATATATATATATATATATATATATATATGTCTGTAGGCTATATATATGTATGTAGGCCATATGTATATATATATATATATATATATATATATATATATATATGTAGTTTATATAGATGTATGTAGGCTATATATATATGTGTGTGTGTGTAGGATATATATATATATGTATGCTATGTATATGTATGTAGGCTACATATATATATATATATATATATATATATGTATATGTAGGCTATATATATATATATATATGTATGTATGTAGGCTATGTATATATATACGTGTATGTATACATACATATGTATTGTCACAATAGGGTTAAAACGTTAAAATGAATCGTTATTCTTTATTTATTGAAGCCGTGACATCCATAATAAAAGTGTTTACAGTACGTAGCTCGTGGCACAATTTCTCCAGTAACTACGACAACGTACATCTCATCTTGACCTGACCCAGACACCACTGATCCAGACAAGTCCTGTTAGCGGAGATTTAGGAAGTGGGTGTAATAGAATCTGACCTGTACAACAATGTACAACGACCGCACTCTGTCAATGTTTAGTATGAGGTCATTATTTTCACACACCCAACGTTCCAATGAACTGACTTCCAAGTTTAAAAAGTAGTATTCAGTCTTTGGTCCTGATTTAGAGTAAACACGACTTAAAAGTTCTTCATAAGTAATTCCTTACAGTTTAATGGTTTGATTCCCAAAGATGCCAAGTCCATTTTTTCTTATAACATAGAAACAGGTGTTTCTGTTTACCGTATTCTGTTTTACCGTTTTCTATTTTACCGGTTTTTGTTTACCGTTTTCTGTTTTTACCGATTTGTTTTACCGTTTTTTTTCTGTTTAATTGGTTTCTGTTTTACATATTTTTTATACCGTTTTATAGTTTCTGTTTTATTGTTACCTACTTCTTTTTATCGTTTTCTGTTTTTTCGTTTTCTGTTTTACCTATTTCTGTTGTTGTTTTTTTTTTTTGCTTTCTGTTTTACTTATAGACACAGCTTTTAAACTATGACTTAACATGAGTACTCAGTACTCCGTGGAACCAAGACCACTTCCTAAGTAGCCTACGTATTGATCTACTATCTACAATACCATCATTTTATCTCATATTCCGAGTTGTTTGGATTAAGCAGCTAATGGAGCTACACCCCTTCAATGGTATACACCAAACAGAAACATCCAAGAACTTTTTTTTAATGTTATTTACTTTCTGAAACAACAATTGAACAAACACACAACAAAAAAGTTGTTTAGAAGAAATGAAAAAAATAAACATGTCAGAGGACTACGGGATCACCTTTAAAGTTAAACTGTTGGTTACACCTTTAAGTTAAACTGTTGGTTACACCTTTAAGTTAAACTGTTGGTTACACCTTTAAGTTACACTGTTGGTTACACCTTTAGGTTAAACTATTGGTTATACCTTTAAGTTAAACTGTTGGTTACACCTATAAGTTAAACTGTTGGTTAAACCTTATCATGGGGCTCTCACGTCCCAAGGCAGGCCCTGATAACTCTTTTACTCACCAAGATGTCTCTTTAGCAGCGACATCTACTAATGTACTCAGTCAAAATAAGTAATAAAATAGACATTAGTTATATAATAGAATAGATAGAATCATAAAGCAATATTACATTGTGCTTGTTGATACAAATAAAATAGATAGAATCACAAAGCAATATTACATTGTGCTGTTGATACAAATAAAATAGATAGAATCATATAGCCATATTACATTGTGCTGTTGATACAAATAAAATAGAATCACAAAGCAATATTACATTGTGCTGTTGATACAAATAAAATAGATAGAATCATAAAGTCATATTACATTGTGCTGTTGGTTCGCATTTCGAACTAGAAAATAAATGATAAGGCGTGCCGATATATTATCATTAACTTCTATACACGGACTAAAAACAACAAGGTGTGACACCTGACTGACACTAAACAATATTGATATAAATGTCCACAGTGATAAAAAGAATTGAATCCACAATTATATCCTTTGATCATGTGTAATCAGCTGCAATACACACACAAACTCAATAACAACAACAATTAGACGATAACAGAGATCTAACATCCGGGGTCTGGATGGTGCCAACTACAACAAAGACATAAAAAAAAAAGAATATCAAGTCTTCAAACATTGATACACTGGCCTACACAAGAAAACAAAAAAGCTAAACAGAGTAATGTATATATATATATATATATATATATATATATGTGTGTGTGTGTGTGTGTGTGTGTGTGTGTGTGTGGTGGGGATAATTAATAGCTTAAATGGCTTCGTTATTCTTTTAATGTGACACATCGTACATGTAAAAAAAATAACCCACATCTATTATGCGCATAGTTTTTCATGTATGGGAACATGGTACATTTTGATATAAAGAGTTAAAAGAAAAGACTTGTACAGGATACACAACAAAATATATCACAACAAAAGGGAAAGGGGGGGGTGGTGGATACAGAATTCACCTCTTTGCACTGAAATAAATTATACTACATAAACTCTTAATGACTCTAATAAACAATTTGAGCTATTCACACAAACACACACACATACACACACACAAACACACACATATGCAACAGAACGATATTTCAAATAAAATTCTAAGTTGTTTTATGGATATTCTTTATTTTTTATTATCTTGTGTTTTTTTCAAGTATTGTGATGGAAGGGATAACTACATTTTTAAAGGAGAAGGGTGGGGGTGGGGGAGGTGATCCCACAGAAGCGAGTAATGCAGCTAATGTTTTACCGAGTGAAAGTGCTGGCCATAAAGCATTACTTGTGTGTCACTTGGGATTATATGTCTGATATTTTACGTGGAGAGGAAGGTTTTCATTTACGTATATTGAAGAGTGGTTCAACTGTAGTTAGATAGACAGACAGACAACAGACAGACAGACAGACAGATAGATAGATAGATAGATAGATAGATAGATAGATAGATAGATAGATAGATAGATAGATAGATAGATACAGGGGCGCCGAAAGCCAACACGGGCCCCAGGGCATGACATCATTGCGGGCCCCTTAATAAACAATACGTCGTAAAAAAATTGACATGGTCGGGGCGGCCGGGCCCCCTTACAGATGCGGGCCCCCTGGCAATGACCCCCCTGCCCCCCTCTCGGCGTGCCTGGATAGATAGATAGATAGATAGATAGATAGATAGATAGATAGATAGATAGATAGATAGATAGATAGATAGATAGGGCTAGTAAATAAAGTTCTAGCTTTAAGCTTAATCAATTAAGTCCAGTCTAAATAAAATATCTTTAATAGCGTACAAGAGGGAAAAGTGGCAGTGGAGGGTTGCTAAGGTAAAATACAAGGGAAGATAAGTGAGATAAAACATGCATTAGTTTTACATTTACTGCATGATTTCCCCTGGAAAGAGACAACCTTTGGATTCTTTGGGAAAACAAAGAGAGAAGAGAGAGAGAGAGAGAGAGAGAGAGAGAGAGAGAGAGAGAAGAGAGAGAGAGAGAGAGAGAGAGAGAGAGAGAGAGAGAGAGAGAGAGAGAGAGAGAGCAATGTATTCATCTATTCAATTCTATTCTACATGATAATAATGGTAAAACTCAAACACCAAATGATTCAGAATTCCAATTATAAATGTCAGCTATAGTGCCACCGTGGTCGGACTGACTCCCACCCATTATTTTCACAATCGTCTTTCCCATAAATCTCAGAACTAACTGCCTATATTACACAGGCCACTAACTTGTGTGTGTCTGATACATGTGATGGTCAATCAAGTGGACAAGTTTAATGTATCCTATTTAGATCTATGTATTTAAACAAAAAAAATTAGTAAAAAATTTTATAGACGTGTTGAAAGTATGAAAGTTTGCTCCGACCTCTTGTAAATTTATTTCATATATTCAGCATTTAAAAAAGATTTACAGTAAACATGACCAGCGTTAATAGTGCATGGAGCGGGTTTTAAAATACCAGCCCATTCCCTAGAAAAAAAATACTAAAGAGATGAACATTTACAGCCCGTGGTTCGTTTTAAAGTAAGAGCCTGAGCCATATCTCGCCCTAGCTATTCCTGTCTAAGTCACTCCAGGTTTGGGAAGAGTATATATTTCTTTATATATCAGAAGTCCCCTCTCTCACACACACACACACACACTTATATATATATATATATATATATATATATATATCCTTAAATACATAATCGTCTAACCCGCATGTTATGCGTTGTAACCGTGTGTCTCATATCGTATTGTGTTCATGGCAATAAAAGTCGAATGTTATTTTCTATTACAGAATTTCATACATTTCTTTGTTCTTTCTGTTCATATCGAATTCTCTTCATGGCAATAAAGGCCACATGTTCTTTTCTAATGCAGTATTTCGTATATTTCTTTGTTATCCCTTCTGTCGTATTTCGTTCAGCCAGCTTCAACAGGCTTTTCCACTAATATATATATATATATATATATATATATATATATATATATATATATATATAGAGAGAGAGAGAGAGAGAGAGAGAGAGAGAGATAAAGATATAGATATAGATATATATAAAGTTACATCTTTTTGAATGCCGCCATTTGATAATAAAATATGATCATGTAATATAAATAGACATATATGACTATAAATGGTTACACATCTCAACCTACAGGTGTGTATTTCAACCAGTGTCACTGGAGTTTTAACGTGAAAAAAAAAAAGGAATGCTTACAGCCTGGAGCTTACTTTAGTTTCTGTTGTTGTTTTTTGCTACAGTAGTAAACATTCAGACCATCCTAAATATAACAAGATGAAATGAAGATTTTTTACATCGAGAAATCTTAGCGTTATAGATAACTTATAGTATTTAGAGTGGACAGAAAAATAAATACAGAGTGTCAGGCAGAGAGAGACAGACCTACAGACAGATTGGCAGTCTGACTAGATTAGATGGATGGATGGATGGATGAATGGAAGGATGGATGGATGGGTGGGTAGGTGGATGGATGGATGGATGGATGGATGGATGGATAGATAGATAGATAGATAGATAGATAGATAGATAGATAGATAGATAGATAGATAGATAGATAGATAGATAGATAGATAGATAGATAGATAGATAGATAGATAGATAGATAGATAGATAGATAAATCGATAGATAGATAGATTAGATAGATAGATGGAGTAACGTCAGCACCATCAACTGATACCTACTCCACTGTTCATCTCATTAGTCGATGTTCTCATTGATGACTGACCCGCACGCAACAATCTAACATTAACTTAAAGCTGAGACCCCACCCCTCCCCCCACCATCACCCTGTACTGGCCGGTTGACTAGACACGGGCTAACTCATAATACACAACTGCAATGTACCCACGGACTAGAGATACCATTGTAAACGTAGCAATTTATAATAAAGAATATGTAGTATAAAACAGAAGAGCATCCAAGCAGAAATACGCATTATATTGTTATAACTCTTTAAAAAATTCTTGTTTATGGAATTAAAATAACACACAGACTGGCGTGGGTTCCAAGAGTATTTACTAATATCTATCAACTTAAATAAACAACAACAACTGCAACATGGCCAATTTCTTCCGGCTTCCACGTCACTCTCCCTACCGCGTCATCACGTTCAGTATATCGATGCACGGTGCGCACCGGGGGGAAAAGTCGTAACACTGCCCCCCTCTTAAATCTGTCCGTCCCGGACAGGTCAGTTCTCACAACAGTCTGTCCACATGAACCACTTTCATCTTGGTGCGGGTGTTTCTCTGTATTCTGTATACGACGGCGATTTTGATGTTTTATTTTTCGAACCATAGAATGTAGTTCCTCGAGTCGAGATCTCAGTCCATTGGCATAATCTGTTTCCATGGAGGGAGCGTCTCTGGGAAGCCCGAACAAAAGGTCACAAGGTAAGCGGAGTTCCCGGCCAAACACTATCGTTGATGGCGAATGACCCGTCGTTTTGTGGGTTGCTCGTCGGTGGGTTTTATCGCAGGTGCAGACGTTTAGCCGTCTGATCTCCCTGCATATTTTGGCGTCAGGGATGCTGGCGTAGAATTTGGATCGATCGGGGTGCTTGTTCCTCTGGACCAGCTCTTGGGACTGGCCACCAGAGCAGGCGCAGCAGGTGGGGTCGCTGGCCTCATTGTGTGCTGGGCCTTCATTGGGTGCTGGGCCTTCATTAGGTGCGGGGACTTCATTAGGGTATCCGCAACAATCGTTGTACTCTCTCCGGTTGTTATTGCTGCATGGCATGTTTCCCTGCCAAAGGCTGGCTAAATTGTTTTCACTAGCATCCGTTTCTGCTGTCTTTAATAAATGTCCACTCACGTTGTTCAATTGTATGTCTTTGACTACATCGGGTCGCAGGATTGAGCGTGATGCCCCAGTATCCAATAGAAATCTACACTCAAACTGTCCAATTTTTTCCTTTTACATACAGGCTTGATTTAATCCCAATAGTTGCAATGGGAATGACGACTTTACGGGCTTTGTTGGAGTGTTTTGCCAGCTTCCGCCCTACGAAGCTGGCAGACGTTAGTTTCCCTGGTAGTTCCAGCGGTTTGGGAGCTGGGGGTTTCTGTTCTGTCCGGCGGAATACTGCCTCTGTCTTGGACAGTACCGCCGAACATGACCGGAGGCGCCACAATTCCAGTAGCGAGTATCACCAATATCAGAATTCCTCGAATCGTCGCTTATCTTTTGCTCTTTTGAGGTAATGACCTCTTCGACCACCTTGCGAATCTTGTTAATTTGCTTATCTTCATCAACTTCCAGTTGCCTGGCATGGTGGTCAGTCCTGGACGCGTTCTTAGCTGCTTCGTAAGACAGAGCATACACCAATGCTTCACTGGCCTTGCGTTTCCCACTTATCATAATGGTCTTTTTTAGGTCTGGATCACGAATGGCATCGATGAAAGTGTCGGTTATTATGACGTCCAGAAATTCCTGTGCCGCGGCAGGGTAAGACAGGCGCGCTAACCTTTCAATATCTGTGTTTAATTCCTACAAAGATTCCCCGAATTTTTGTTGCCTCGATTTCAACTGAACTCTGAATACTTCTTGCATGTGCTCGTCGCCGTACCGTAACTCTAGTGCTTTTAAAACAGCTTGATAATTTCCCGGGTCGTTGACAGTTCGGAGCATCTCAGAGGCCTTACCTCTAAGAGCCAAGACAAGGGCCGTGGCTTTGTCTTCTTCTCTGGTCCAGTTGTTTATTTGCACTGCTGCCTCAAACTGTCTCTTGTATACGGACCATGAAATTGTGCCATCAAATATAGGCATGGGCATCTTGCCTACGGTTGTTGGGGTTGCAGTCTGTGTCAACTGAACTTTCCTCAGTTCTTCCCTGATATCTCCAATCTCTCCATCATACCTGGCAGTTGTGTCCTTGATCTGAGCCTGGAGTTCCATTATCCGGCCGTCGACCTTTTCGTTAATCTCAACCATCACCTTCTCAATTCTAGTGTTGAGATCTTCCTTCAGATCTCCTATTTCGTCTCTTATTGCTTGAAGTAAGTCTTTCCTTTCATTCTTAAGTAATTCTTTCATTTCATTCTGGCCTTCTTTCATTTCCCTTCTTAATTTTTCAATTTCAGACTCTACAACTAGAAGTTTACTTAGCTTCTTACCGGCCATTTTCAGAAAAGAAATCCCCACCTCTGACACCAATGTTACAACTCTTTAAAAATTCTTGTTTATGGAATTAAAACAGCACACAGGCTGGCGTGGGTTCCAAGAGTATTTACTAATATATATCAACTTAAATAAACAACAACAACTGCAACATGGCCAATTTCTTCCGGCTTCCACGTCACTCTCTCTACCGCGTCATCACGTTCAGTATCTCGATGCACGGTGCGCACCGGGGGGAAAAGTCGTAACAATATTAAGTATTAAATAATGACGGCATATAGCATATCACATTGGTTCGGCAACCTTTTGAGATGGAAGAGCCAAAAGTTATAATTTATAATTTTCTCAGTTTTTTTAAAGAGCCACTAAAATTGTTGTTTCAATATTATGGTATTTGATTAGTATTGGGTATTTAAAATAAAATAATTATTATTATTTCCACATGGAACTGGAAGCCCGCAATTTGACACCGAAAGAGCCGCAATTAGACATCGAAAGAGCCGCATGCGGCTCGCGAGCCGTAGGTTACCGACCCCTGGCATACCATACAGTAGTGCAGAGCACCAGTGGCGTCACTATGGTTGGTGTCACTCGATGTTGAAAATTCAGTGTCTCACCCGCCTCCAGACTTCCACCATGAGCAATGGTACACATTTCGAATTATTTTCCTGCACTAGACCTTAGAAAATTTGCTCTTCAATACTTCAGCGATAAAAACGATAGTATTACTGAATGTATTTCAGAAAGATGCATATTACTTTCATTAAGCTGAGTTTGTAAACTATGTCTCCTATTTCATGAAACCACGTGACTACATCCGACCATTTTGCTTATAACATTTGCAAAAAAAAAAAACTCTCAATTTATCCGAGCAGCTTTGAATTGTATTCATTTACCTCATCTCCAGACAATCTGCATGGTGGCACCCTGTGCTACTGCTCATTTTATTAACTGTGATCGGTTATAAAACCCGACTAGACCGAGTTCTCTCTTCTATGAAAGTTAGAACTGTTCATTTTGGTGTCACCCCTATATTGGTGTCACCAGGTGCGGCCCGCACTTCCCCCCACACCCCCTAATGACGTCACTGTAGAGCAGTGCAGTATTATACAGTACGATACAGTCTAGCATAGCATAGTATAGCATAGCATTGTATAACATAGCATAGCATAGCATAGCATAGCATAGTATAGTATTGGGAATTTTTAAAAAAAAGTAACCGCTTGTTTTTACCAACGGTAGATAATTAAATGGTTACTTTTAGTCGAGTTGTCGCCCATATCTGACTGCGTGACTTTGAATCTCTCTGTACATTTGCATTATATCCCCGTGTGTTCAACTTTGACACCACACCCACACAAATAGGTAGCACTAATACTGGACATTGTACTACACATGGTACTTGTTCCATGACTTTAATGAATTCTTTTTTATAAGTAGACATAAAAGAATTATATCACATGTTTTTTTTTATTCTATTAAATGTGTCAACAAAACTGATTTCAGTCATTCGTGTGACTTAATAGCAATCGTCTTAGTGCTTTCAAATAAATACAACTAGATTCATACTGATATGGACCCCTTTGCCAGCAAAATTCTAGACATGGGATGGGCAAACTACGCCCGCGGGTCGAATATGTCCCGATGTGTTGCTCTATCTGGCCCGCGATCAACGTCCCATCTTACAAGCAAGGTGACTTGTAGAACCGTTTGTCTATTACGTACAATACACAAACTCTATTTTCTCCATCTTTAAGAACACGTTGTAGCCCGGGAGTTCCAGAAGTCTGCCCACCCTTTCCCTAGTTCGCCTTTGCTCATGTCGTCAGTTCTCGGCCATTTTATTTTCAGTATTTATTTGTCTCATTAAATTGCCTTTTCTTTCCTTACCGAATTCCATTTTTAATAAACAGCCCATTTATAACCTTAAAGAACATTTGCTTGAACTTGTAATCTGCTAGCAGAACTATAGGTCACTTCGTAACAACATTATCTTCTTTATGTGGACAAGTGGAGGTAACTAATCAGTGCTGCCAACTTAGTGCCAACTATAACCTGAAGTAAATTAAAATATCTACAGTGGCAGATCTTCAATGTTGGTTGAATCCCCAGGCGCAGAAGAAAATATTGGGTCCCCTAATTAAGACAAAAAGGTTTACATTCCGTATAAATTTGGTCTTTATGGGGACCATTAAAGACCAGAGCCCTATGAATTTCATTGAATCTGCCCTTGAATTTCTAGATTGGGCCTGTATTTAAAAATTAAATAGCAAATAATTTAAAATTCAATATCTAGCTTCATGAACAAATATTAGTTTATATATGAATAGCTTTTTTCTAATACTTAAATGGTTCAAAAATACCAAGAACTAGTTATAAATAATCTAAGTTGGCAGTCCTGATACTTGTTACTGATTGAACAAGGAACGACCACTCTAGAAACTAGTGTAGAAGACAAAAACAAGGGGAGCTAATCAGCAATTTACATCAATGTTTAAGATACTCAGGATAAAAAAAAGGCAGATTGCGTGCCCCTAATGGAACGGCTACTGTGTGCTTGAAGCCGCCCTGTCATAGGTTATATAGCTGTCTGTAATCACTGCAAGGACAAGACTTTTATAGTGTTGTGTGTTGACTTTATGATTAGTTATAGTGTGGTGACACGGTTTGCTCCGGCCGATAGTCTCTACTCAAGGTGTGTGCTTTTTTTTGTTGTTCAATTTGTCTGGATTTCACATCGTGTGTAGGAATAATGTCTTAATTGTTTCTTTGATGCAAGTCGTTAGTTCTTCTCAGCACTGTAAGTATTCAACACTTGAATATATTCTTAATTTAAAAAGAAATACTAATAAGAAAGTCGAATATTAAGTATTGTCCACAATACACAATATGTCAAAACACATGTAGACAGAGCAGCTCCTGTACAACCTTCAAGTAGAAAAACCACTCTAAACAGCTTCCACTTGTAAAGGTGCCACTGCCAATTTAAGTTTGAGTCAAATTTGATAATATAAATTAATGATAAACTATGGGCTACATACGTTAACTTTAACACGAGTATGGACGACATACAAAAAAAAAACATGCGTACTCCAAAGAAACTTATTGAGTATCATGTTTTCAAAATGAGACAATAGGGCCCCTAAATTCGTGACAACGTCTCTTCTAAGGGCCCCCTAAGATCTGACAGCATTTTCGCCATGGGCCACCAAAATAAAACTGAGGAAGATCTGATATTTACCTTTGAATATTTAGGTACTTATATGTCGTTGTTTATGTTGTTGTTTATGTTGTTGTTTATGTTGTTGTTTATGTTGTTGTTTATGTTTTTGTTTATGTTGTTGTTTATGTTGTTGTTTATGTTTTTGTTTATGTTGTTGTTTATGTTGTTTATGTTGTTGTTTAGGCTGTTGTTTATGTTGTTGTTTATGTTGTTGTTTAAGTTGTTTATGTTGTTGTTTATATTGTTTATGTTTTTGTTTATGTTGTTGTTTAAGCTGTTGTTTATGCTGTTGTTTATGTTGTTGTTTACGTTGTTGTTTATGGTGTTGTTGTTCATTTATAATGTGTGATTTAATTTGATTATATATGTGAATTTATCTGAATCTTGTATTAATGACATAAAATAAACAATCATTATAAGTGACCGACAAATCAACTATATAACTGCCACAGTCGTTTAATTGTTCATTTTCTCTGATATAGTTAGAGCTGTGTTATTACTTGTGGTGAACTAAATATGTTGTCTCTTAGAGAGGAATACATTCGAAACGCTACTTTTGTTTCATGTCCTGCTATAACAATTCATTAATTTTATGTTGTATTATTTCTGGTTTTAATTTGTTTGCATAAGTTACAACAAATCTTACTTAGGTTTGATCTTGTAAATCATGTGTTTGTTTGTTGTTGATGTTTTGTTGTTTTTGTTTAATAGTGGTGCCCTTTGTTCAGGGCATTTCTTATAGATGGGCAAAATAGTTTTCCGCCTTAGCCCCCCCCCCAATAGCTCATGTCATCCCTCCCCCCACATACCCTTTTTCTGATTGCAATTTATATTGATTCTCGTACTACGAAGCTTACTGTTTTTTTTTTGTCATGGGTCAAAAAAATATTTCTGGAAGTCTCTTCCTGGGGACTTGTAAGACACAAAATGGTCTTCTCTGTACGTCATGATTGATAAATGGTTTAGACAAAAAAGGAATATCAATGTGTGGGTTTTTTTTTAAATTAATCACATCTGCATGTTTTTTTTAATTGTACGCTGTGCTTGTTTTATGGTGGGCATCAAATAGTAAATTAGTAAACTAGTATATGTGTTATGTAAGGGTGTTGTGTATGCATTGTTTAGTTGTTATAACTCCTATCACAGGTTGATTAAATGTTGTATTATAGAGGTGTGACCATGTTTATGATTATTTCAGGTTAATGAATTTGTCCCATGTCATGTTCTTCATTATTTAAACTGTGTATTAGACTGGCCGTGACATCTGTCTGCACAACTTTAACTCCTAAACTGTGAACACTATATCACCTTGTTAACTTAATAATGTTTCCTCAGTCTCAATTTAAAATATGCGAACAGCTAAGTTCGTTTAACCTGTTAAGTCCGTTTGCACTAAAGACAATCAACAGTTTCTTCCTGTCTCAGACCAATCTTTTTTTTTTTTATGACGGTTTAACCATTCAAAGTGACAAAGCCATTAACTGGGCAATAATTTGCACACACAATAAAGACAAAAAAAAAAAACGGGACATTAGAGGACTGACCTATATATAATAAAGATGATATTCCCACTACTCGTCATCTTTACCATTTTACCAACTAGGTTACACCCCTTGCCTTAGTGATATTGATCTTGCTATGCATGCAAGTCAGTCTTGGCTTGGGTCGGGAAGGATTGGGGAGGGGGGTATTAATATTTCAAAGGCAAAGTAAACTATTTATTCACTAAGACACACAATCAATAGTCTTATTCTACATTTTGTTATACACCTTAGTTACTCGTTTATTACATCTCAATGTTTGCACAGTATGTGCGATATAAATGTTTGTATATGTATATATATATATATACATATATATCAGTGGACTTGCTTATATAAGGTCATCGATTCTCTACTTTCAGGTACTTATACAGTTCTTGTGACATGTAGTACTTAGTTTGTAGTTATATAGCCACTATTGTATTATGGAAATAATCTAGCTAGTTATGCAGCCATCTTGCCGTAGCATTTTGTAGCAATTCAGTGCAGTTGGGGCTGTAGTTGTACCGTGGGTCTCGCTATATTATGTAGCAATATGTTGTTAATATGTGCAATCTTGTTATGTAGTATCTATTGTAGTTATGAATTCATAATCGTCGGTCCTTTAGTAAATTTTTGAGGGAACGACGCACACAATGCTGCACAAACCACACTTATGTTGAACATGACTTCACTTTAAGAACTACCAGTATTTCGGTTATTATTTTGTTGATTTTTACCGAAGAAGTTCAACTTTAACTTGTATTCGAGAGTTAGCTCCTGGTCAAGTTCCATCGGCTAAAATAAATGACTATAAAATGACTTAACTACCGGTGGTAGTTTAGGATCAAATAGGCCGCTCAGTTGTTGGATTTTTTAAAGTTGGGCCGTGAAATGAATAAAATAACGGTTGGAAATAATTCCTAGATGCTATTTATTTTATTAATAAGTTGAAACACCCTAGTTAGAAATGAATAAAATAATGAAATAAATTAACAATTGAAATATGAAATTAAAAAAAAAATTTCTAGTTTTGGGGCTAAAGAACAGGAAATAAGCTAGCTCTTACCGCTAGTTTGGGGCACAAGAACATGAAATATTCTAGTTTAAGCAGTCAAGAACATGCAATTTACTTAAATTGCTGTTGTGGTGCAGGCGTATGCAGACAATTTACAGGTGACAGTTCTTAGTCGGACAGATCAAAGGATGCCCATTTATTTACATTGATTACCAGCTAAATTTTACCTGGGTTTCGTTCATTGATTGCTAAAGGTCTGCACAATCCCCCTCAAGGTTTTAACCCAATGTAAATTGAATGTTTGATATTTTGGAACAATCTGCTAATCCATACATTGATTTTTTTAAACTTCTGTAAGAAATGTTGTTAGCTAGTTTTACAATCTGGCATGTCTACATTGATTGCTACCTAGTTTTACAATCTGGCATGTCTACATTGATTGCTACCTAGTTTTACAATCTGGCATGTCTACATTGATAGTTGTTTTAATATCTGCAGCTAGATTGGATTGCAATTTGGCGAAGTCTATATCTGGAGTACAGAAAGTCATATTGATTGCTAGTTATTACAATCATGCTCGCCACAGTACAATCAAAGGGCAATCAGAAAGCTTGGCAGGACTGTAAGAACAACGTTTTAGGCTCAAAACTCTGCCAATTTGGCCTCTGACACCACTCACCCACCCCCAGAGGTGCCCCCATACACACACACCATTTTCCAAAATATTTTTAGTGAGTCCTAAAATTAATATGTCAGTCCTGACAGCGTTTTTGACCTTTCTGTAGGGCCCCTAAATGTACCTTTGCTTAGGGCCTCCAAATAATGTACATTGACTGATGGCCTTCATAACTTCAAGAACGGATCTCAATGTATGCTGGGAGAGACTTAGAAAAACTAAGAAAATGTAGATGAACTGGAGAAAATGTGACCTGGACGTAACCGTTATGATTGTATATGATTGTATATCGCTAAATCACAAACTTCTGAAATAACCTGCTTCAAAAAATTAACATCACGGTCCACGCTTAAAAATATTGTATGAAAAACATTTACCGATTTCATGTAAACTTCATTAACACCACATAAACTTGAACTGAACAAATTCAAAAGTTTATCAAAAGTCATTGATTGTGCACTTAATATAGCAAACCAAACAAAACCAAAATCAATTTCCTTTGCTAAATTTTAACCCATTCCTAGTGGTAGTCTCTTCCATTATCTCTGACTAATCTATAAATTATTGTTGAAAACAATATGGTGCATATCTTGATTTGTCCCCTGTTGGGTTGTTTTTTTAAATCAACTTCAGGTCAATAAGTTAGCAAACAATGGCTGACTCAGAGAGTTACATAATTCAATAGCTAAACATCTGGAAATGTTTGTTTATGTTTAGTTTATGTTGTGTATGCTTTGTAGCTTTTTTTTTGTTGTGTTTGTGTTTCGTATTAATCCTACATGTATCAGCATACTTACTTTTGAAAATATAACTTTGAAGTCATACATTGATAGATTTTACTACAGTTTGATCTTCACTAACCTAGCAAATTTGGCTTATAATGTCAAAAATCTATTATAACTATTATATTATTATATTATATTATGTATTTTTTAAATATACAAACATTCCATGCTTTTAAATCATTAAAACAATGCCAATTTTTTTTTTATTTTCAAAACCTTATTGATACCATGTTGCATGTATGAATAAATACGGTTTACCAGGCCGGATAAATGTGAGCGGGAAATTCAAGAGGTATTGTACTTAATTCAATTGCGTCGACATTGTTTAGCTCAATGTCGTAGCTCCATTGTCTGTGTTGGGAATGTTTTTGAGGGTAATGTAAAAACTGATAAAAGTTTGAGATTATTTTGGGTTGAGAATGTTGATTGCCCCCCGGCGTGAATGACACTGACATCTGTAGATAGGTGAACTTGATTTACAATTGCGTACACAATGTAAATTATGTTTTTCAATCTGGTTGTGTCTCTGTTTCTTTGCATCAGTGTGACTCTAATGTGTGCTTGTGTCTAAGCTATGAATATGTGTATAAATGTGTAGATGTGTGTGAATGTTGTGAAATGTGTGTCTGAGTTGTGAATGTGTGTCTGATTTGTGAAATGTGTGTCTGAGTTGTGAATATGTGTATAAGTTGTGAACGTCGTGTCTGAGTTGTGAAATGTGTCTGAGTTGTGAATGTTTTATTCCGCGACTCCACCTATAAAGTGAACGATAATACAAATCGTCTTTAACCGTGTATACAGATTTCTTCTTTAACTTCGCAGCTTTTGTTTTAGATATATAGGGAAAAAAGAACCGAAATGAGCAAATATAGATTCCCGATCTTTCAATTATTCATTTAAATTTTTGTCACGACCCACATGAAATTTGTCTGCGACCCAAAATTTGAGACTCACTGATTCAAGTGATGGAATTCTTCCCCAACGTATCTAAATAAAATATACATATCTGCATTGTTTATTTGTTACAAAATGAGTTTATATCAATGTAAAATATTTATTACTAATGGAACAACTTACAGAAATCAGACAGAACGGTGAAATAGACTACAATTTTTAACAGAAGATTAACACAAAAAATTCATATTATCAATAGTTTACAATGATTGTTTACTAAACATTATCAAACTTTTGATAAAACAGTCGTTGAACTGTTTTGTCAGCATTATCTAATTCCTACTTATTAAAAAATTTATCTATTTAATTTTTAATATCCGCATTTTAATTTACTTTTAGTCAGCATCTCTAATTTACTTTTAAATAAGCATAATTTATTTCAATGTCCGGGCATCTCTAATTCCCACTAAATGTCCGAGAATTTAATTCTCTACTTTTAAATCGGAATCCGCATTTCTAATTCCTTCTTAAACCGCATCTTAATTTACTCTTACTTTTAATATCTATAAAGTGGATTTTTGATATAAATAATTGCATAATATATTATGAATTTTTGTTGTTGTTGGTCGTTTTTTTTTTGTGTTGTGAAGAATCTAATAGCAATAGGATTTAGTTCTGTACATAAATGAAAGTGTAGCACTAATACAATATATACCTAAAATACAATCATGAAATGTCGGATTTCGAAACCAAAATAATTCCAATCTACTGATCAGCATAAGGGGATTAGAACTCTATGTGCAAGGACGTAACAGCTAAACATTTTAATTAAAGGTTTTTGATAAATCCGTACTTGTGTGGGTTACCATCAGAATAATAGAAAGTCGACTATTTTTATTTTTAATTTTTGTAACATCACAAAAAATGCCCCAAAAGCTCGAAAAGTCTACGTGTTTCTTTTCCAGAAGTTTATTGTACCATAACGAGCTCAGTTTTCCGCTTTTGTTTATTTCATCTATTATTGAACTACTATTGTTCACTAGACCTGACTAACTGACATGTGTTGCCTCACTCAATTAAAAATTTCTACCTGATACAAAATGGAAGACGGTTTTCGATCCACCGCGCCACCGTATGCAGAGGGGGGCGGGCGGCATACACAGTTAGACAGAAGCTGTACAGTTGGAATTTCTTGAATGATGGAGAACAATAAAGAAACATGTCAAATGTCAGTGAGGAAGAAGTGAAATGCGGTTGACACTGGGGTGGGCGTGTCGTCGGCAGTACGATTTGGTGCAACTTTAAAAACACGGTCTCGATGTAATTTACAGAGGGTGGAACAACAGATGTAGTGGAGTGTCTATAGTGACCTAACGTAAACGTCATTGATGTGAACAGACTGAGGAGATAGGAGCAGAGTTAGGCCGAAGTTGCATGCGGCCCGCGGGCCCATGTTTGCCGTGTCTAATCTGCTTTGCCAATCTTTGTTCTCTATGTATCTTAGAAGAAGCACAGTTTAGAGGTTTGATTTTTTAACTGCCTTTTCAGAATTAGATCTGCATCGATACACCGTAGCAATGCGCTTTTAATGGTTTCCTTCCCGAGAGGGAACTCCTATTTTTATGCTGTTTTTTTTTATACTGTGAGGCATATTTTGTGATTGGCACGTGCTTACTATTATTAACATTCTTAACTTACTAGTGAACACACTTACAAAATAGGCGAAGGTAAATCACTTGCAGTTGAACAAACAAGGTGTGAATAGAGGTAGGAGGCAAACACACACACCTCACATACACACACACACACATATAATAAAACACTCTTTGCAAAAAGAAATTCCATTCTATAAACTAGTTATGAATCCCAGTTCAAAACTCTTTACCCACATGCTGAACAGCTTTTACGGTCTAATATTCACCAAACTAAAGCTACCCACACGTCTCCGAAGGAAGCAATATTAAATATGTTGTGAGTTTAAATTTTCTTTAGTCCATGTACAAACCAGTTCCATTCAAGAAAAAATTGTGCCGGTGGTGAAAATAGATTTCCTGTATACCGGAATACTCTCTATGGTTCATGTCCTGACGTGGATTTGTTAGCAGCAGAGCCGGCGGTGTAAACATTCCGGTTATTCATCTTCTTATCTGCTCGGCAGCGAAGATTGAGGCTGTTTTTTTTAGTTACGTTCAAAACAAGGAAGTCCTATGAAACTTGCTTTATTACAATATCTGGCCAAAGTACAATCAAAAAGAGGTTCTATTTAGTACAATCTAGTAACAGATGATATCTTGTTTTCCTAATTACACTTACCACAAAATAATTCACTGAATGCGGTTTTAAAAAATTTTTGCCTTGCTATGTTGTTACATTATTTCGTTTTTGCAATAATTTTAAATATGCTGTGCCTGCGTTGATTAGGAAAACTTGATACCAGTTTCTCATCATGCTAAATGGACTCGTTGGTTTTCTGTTGTATGATTATCATATAAATAAATTATTACGTTAGTAACAGAGAAAGCACTCATATAAAAAGACCATTGCATGAAAATATAGACAATTAGTTCAGAACAAACCTAGAGCATATAATAGAACAAGAGGTCTCGCACCTAAAAATTTTCTAGTTTTTGGCCCTGATAATACAAAGTAGATAAGATTTTGTGTTACAATAGCTTGCGTCGTTCGTACATTGTTGCTTTTGAAAATATATTCCTTTTTTTATTTCTTAAACCTTTATTTTTCTACGACCCATATTTTCGCTCCACTAAAGATCTTTAACCTTTTAGTGAGTATTTATTGAAATTGATTTTTTTTAGCAAGAAATAGTTCTGACTGTTACACAATTATTTCGAGTTAAAAAGAGTGATTTCGTTTATTTGTTTTTATTTTTATTTGCCCGTAGCTTACTCGGGATTATTAAGTAGTTAATACAAGTTTGAGTGTACATGGCCGGTATAAGAGAACAGTGAAAACATTGTATAAAAAGCCAATTTGGTCGGCCCATATGAAAAGGGGTGCATAGAAAGCGGGGAATGAGATTATTAAGCCAACAAATATGTATGTTTGAGCCGTAAAACGAATATCATTTCTATATACGTGAAGCAAGCAAATATAAATATGCTGAAAGCTAATAAAATCACTATGTATGCTGTAGAAGCACAAATATAAACATGCATGCTGTAGAGCTAACAAATAATAATTCCTGTATGCTGTAGAGCTAACAAATATCACTGCATGCTGCATTAGCAAATATCGTATTCTGCATGCTGTGTATTAACAAATATAATTATGTATGCTGTAGAGCTAACAAATATATTCTGTATCCCGGGGAGTTAACAAATATCAATATCGTATGCTGTAGAGCTAACAAGTTTGCTGCTGTAGAGCGTCATCAATTTCTGTATAGTTAACAACACGCCTGTGTGATTTAACAACTGCTGTGCCATGCAATATTCTTGTTGTTTTATTCATAAAACCTAATTAAGCTTTATTTTTTCTACAAACGTGACATGTATTATATAGGTGAGATAATTCAATCAAACAACACAGTCTCCTGAAGACAATGCGGTTCAGTAGACAAGACCGTGAGTTGGTGGAGATCAAAGTTAAATCAACAATTCATGCATGTCACTAAAGACTTATTCTTGTACCTCTCCTCCCAATTATACTCCTTCTATTCTGTTATCTCGCCTTAACTTTACCTTAATATTTTATTTTTTCTAGTCTGATAAGAACAAAAGAAGATTAAAGACTTTGTTTTTTGACTAAAATGTGTATTATATTGTTATCATTTTCTTTTCTTGTTAATATATTCTGGCGAGATTATGTTTTTAAAAAAATGGTTCACTGTTTATATTTTAGAGCAAAAAGACGTAAGCGTTATATTTGAATTAAATGATTTCATTAATATTATAATGTATTTCGGTTGCGATGTTGTCTCTGTTTTGTGATTCTTTAATATCGTTGCGAAAAATTTCGTAATCATGCTGATATAGATACAAGCACTTAAAACAACAGGGACTTATATCTATATATAAACTGTATTGCTGAATTAGACACTTGTGTTCCAGCCTTAAAAAATACAATCATGAAAAAAAATTGGATCTCAAAGTTCGAAAACCGTAGCCAACCTAGTCTGTCGACATAAGGGGATATTGTTTGGCAGGGCACATCCTTAAAGGCGAATGTACGTAATAAAAACAACAACAAAAAACTATATTATGCCCCGTTTCAGTAGGTTCGCGGTGATCCCTTTGCTCGGGTGGGGCCTGTGGCGGGGGCTTGATTTAGGCAAATGATGTATGGCTATATGGCGTTTGCCGTATAGCCTAGCTTTTACGGGCGTGACCACATTGCAGGGACCTGAAAGTATAGTCGCCATTTTTTCCCGAAGTCCCGCCGTTATATTCGGGCGTACTGTTCCCTCGGGCATCGTTTTCCTTAAAGAGTAAATCAGAATGTGCGCCGCCACCGAACGCGAGAGCCAAGGGAAATAATTCATGTAGGGTAATGGTGTGAAGAGGTAGCCACGCGATTCAAGGTGCGTCATTATCAGCAACAACAACAACAAAAAAATATATACAACACAACTATCCAATACTTCAAAAAAATGTTTATCGACGTTATTCTATATAGGTCTGTATGAATAGCTTTTCGACTGACATCTCAAATTAGCAAACTATGGTAATACAGATTTTTAATAGTTATTGGACAGTGTATATCAAAATCAACCTATGACACTCCAATGGAGACAGTGTATATAACAAAACAACCTAGTAGTTATTGGCAACAACTACTATAGCATTTATGTAGTCTATATATTTAAAAAATAGTATAATAAATAAACAATCTTATTAGTCTACTTCATAGCAGCATGCTCAAAAGCTCCAAATTTGCGAAACCTATGATCCATTCTGAGTTGTAATCACAAACTGCAGAGTTCGAGTTGCAAATAACAAATTACAATTCAAGCGATTATATGAAGGCAATGTAGACTTTAAAAAACCCAACAGGCGTAATTCACAGCATGATAGTTTGAAAATAAATTCACTTCTCGTTAGCTGCAATCTGTAACTACGATTTGTCAGATTGTGTAAGGATATCGTAAATCATTCAAAATTTATCAGTAAAAATAATAAATAATCTGCCAAAATTAAATTTCGCCTTTTGAGATTGCAGAGAATTTGCAGTATGGAAATAGTTTGACTTATGTCGACAAAGCAAAATTTATATTTAAATATTTCAATAATATTTTAGACATTACCCTAGCCATCGAATGAAAAAATCTAGAATAATTTTCAGTTTATATAAAACATTATATAGATGACAAAACAAATATAAGTATTTAATTACATTTAATCTTTTATTAGTAAATCCAGTAGACCATTGACATTAGACTGCTGTCTCATATCCCAGAGAATGTTGATTTGTAGGTAGTTGTTTATTTTGTTAATAAACTCTGATTTCATATATTCCGGATTGTTTCATATACGTCTTTCATTTGAATATTGATAAGCAATTCTTAATATCTGCGCGCTACTTCATATACAGCTCCGGAATAGATGGACAGCGGTTCACATACGTGTTGCATTCACAGCCTAGACGGGTTTCATATACACAGCTGCCCATTCTGAATAGATTGGATTGTATTTTTCATTGTGTGTCCCATTTCATGCTATCTTACTAGCCTATTTATACAGCTGCACTCATTTGAATTGGAGTGATTGATTCGTGATGTTTCCTGCAAGTGGACATGTAAAGGATCTCACACCACCTTGGCACATTTTAGTAGCGCTTTTCTTCATCGCCACATATATATGTCGATAGTACATCATATAATACCACGAGAATCATGGAGATAACTTTAACCATGAATTCGAAGATATCGAATCCAAACTCTCACAAATGATATCTGGTTTACTTGCCAAATTTCTGCCCCTAGATATTCACAAATAGAATCGATTGGTTATGTGCGTTATTTGTTTGTATTGCAGTGATTGCAATGTTGTCTCCTGGTCAAGATGACTTAGCAGTTTTTATCGATAATCCAGTCATGGAATTAATGGAACACACTTTGGCAGGTAAATAAAAAGCAATAATCGACCAAGGGAAATTGTTTCGTATAATATTCATGGTTAACATAATGATAACGGCACCTAAATAATGTATAGTAGTGGGCTGTTGTATGCCGCACAGTCTACAACACAGTGCCTTGCTAACACAGTACCTTACAACTCGCAGTACTTTCTACTAAGAAAGTGATTAAAGAGCGCTGGTAGCTTTTTTTTCACTTTTTTATACAGAAGGGCGTAAAAATAAAATTTTAAATAGGCGTCAATAGGTAGTTACGGCTTCTGATACACGCATATGCCTGTAGTGCAAAGTGTCTTTGTCTGCTCCCCTGCTTATTTGTTCTACTTAGTCGTATTGTTCTGCCCCTGTTGTTATTGTTGGCCCTGCTGTAGAGTTTTTTCCCTTCCTGCTTTCTTTTCAGGCTACGGAGCTAACATATCAGTCGAGACACATTGATCTTCTGAATATCAGTCCTATATGCGGAATCTGTGAAGACATGAAGTACTCTATGAACACCGAATGTTGATTCTTTTTTCAAAACAACGTTGAAATTTTAATTCCAGTTTTATGCTCATAATTTAAAAAATGACACTACTCGTGGCACTGCTTCTATCCTAAGTTAAAACATATCTAGAGATAATAGCCAGACATACCCAAATAACATGTTTAGGCTAAAGGTTAACAAACATGCTTAAACAATATACATGAACAAAACGATTTTTCGTAAGCCTATAGGTTAATTTATTAATTAATTTGAAATATCTCTTGTTTTTTTTTGTTTCTAAAATAGGTGCGCTTCTAACTTTAGTTTAGTTAGTATCATGCTCAAGTCCAAACTATGCTAATTAGCACAGCAATGAACTGTATATTGTGTTACCTTTACAATAAATGTTATTTACTTGTCATCTCTTAATATAATAATAGCAATGATTTGTCTACTAGCCCCTCATTTCTGAAAAGGCCAGTCGTATAAGCATTCAATTCGCAAATGATGGTGAAGAAAACAAGGTAGTTAATTGTGTCAAAAATAACTTGCAAAACAGAGATATAAATGCTTTTTTTAAAATTCAACTAATACTTTTTGTAAACATGTAAGATTTTTCTGATACAAGACAAGGCTTAGGAGGAGTACTGTGGCCCCACTATTTATCTATTAGTCATCGGTGGAAAGAAAGCACTTGTTTTTGATTCGTTTACTCATTCTCATAAATTTTAGTTCTTACAAAAGTCAGCCTTGCAAGTTCCCATTTGCGGTGATAAAATATAAATAGTTTTTCAAAAGAATAACAATTTTCTTATGTGGCATTACCATGGGGATTCATATCATAGCATAATATTTATAAGTGAAAATTTTTTATGTTGTTATTTAAACAAATCTCTCCCTTTTCATTTATTTATTATTTATTTAAATAAATCCACATTCGAATCATTATTAAAATAGTTAATGAGACATAACAAAAATTCATAATACTAGATTAATTACTTCGGTTGTTTTTTTAACTGTAGATTTATGGCTATAAACAATTTCCAGAATTTCAACTTGCAATCGCAGGGTATATTAAAAAATTTAATATTAAATGAAACAAATTACTTATTAAATTTTAACTTTCATCATCTAGTAAATTTAATTTTATTAAAGTCTATTTTTTAAAGTAATATACTACAATCTAGTTGACTATTTGTTCACAACATTAATAATTTCCATATTTATGTTGAGTTTTCATTTCTTTGCAGTGAATATTATAAATAAAGTAAATATTTAGAGTTTGACATTTCCTCTTCATTAATGTACTTGCTAAATGCTTCAGAAGTTGATCTAATGTCTGGATATATCCAAATTTTGCAGATTTTGATATGCGGCTCGTATGCTCTTATGTAGTGTTAACATTCTGTTTTCATTAGAACACTTATTTTTCATTATACATAAGAAAGTAATAAATATTATGTGGAGAGTAGTCTAAAGTTTTGATGTAGCTTCTTGGTGGCTATGGCGCCATTACGCCATCTTGTGTTGTAGTCCGCGATTAGCTTCACTGGAAAGCGATAATTTGAGTTAAACTACTATTACACCTATACAAGTATCATTAAGACTCGAATTAAAAATGAATAATATTATGTTCATCAAGCTTCAAATATACTTTTAAATGTTGTAGTCAGCAAACAATGTATTAGGAGCATCGATGATATTTTCTTAGTTAACTGACAAGACAATCCGAATTAATACCTCCAGAGGTATTGCGAATACAACGTTAAATACAAATGTCGTAGTAATGCAGAGTAAAAATGATTAAGTTTGATATTCAATTTGAACAACGTTTATTTATAATGCAGTTGAATAGAAAATATTTTCTTTACTCAATTTATGATGTTTTTTAGATTTTACCGGACATAGACATATCAACGCAGATGAATGAGGTTGTTATGTATTTCTTGAAAGTTTATTAATATATTTAAAAAGAGTTATTGTATACTTTTGTGAAGATAATTTATTTCGCATGTTAAAAAATAATGAAGGAAGCTTTAATTATTAAGTCAAAATTAAAATGAATTGAAGATTATCAGGGTCTGCGGTCTTTATAGATTTCTATTCAATGCTTAATTATTGCTCTAATTATTCTATATCCTATTTTCTAATTTAGACTTAATGCATATCAGTCGTCTAATCAAATGAACACAATTCAACTTATTTTAGCTACTGAAATTTATTCAGAGCTTAATCAGATATTTGATTTTCAATTTACTGGTTAGTATTTAAACAGTTATAATTCGTAGTCTCATAATGGAAGCTCGGTTTGTAAGCACTGATAAAGATTGTAAACAAACTCCAGTTCAAGTTATCTATGGCGCTTAGCATCGTGTAAAGAAAGATTTTTTTATCCATTGTTACTGGAATTATGCCATCTTTCAAATTGTAATCCTGATAGGGGGTATGGCACATTTGGTGGATTGGTGGTTTTCTCGGTTGTTTTTTGCAATAAAATAACGCTTTCAATTTAAATTATAGTTTAATTTTGCCTGTCTTTGGTGGGTTTATTATTTTTTGACCAAGCCTGGTCAATATGGGTCAACATTATTACTTTTCGTAGATATTTAACTTATGAGTTCAAGTAAATTGAATGGCAAAAAAAGTTTGCTTATTAAAATAATTTAGTTTTAAAAAAA
Organism: Bulinus truncatus; assembly: GCA_021962125.1. Classification (NCBI taxonomy): domain Eukaryota; kingdom Metazoa; phylum Mollusca; class Gastropoda; family Planorbidae; genus Bulinus; species Bulinus truncatus. Next base: position 4,451,199 of record JAGDYQ010000070.1, read on the forward strand.
GGTCTTTATATTGAGTAAACTTAATAGATTTTAGACTACCGCATTTTTCAGACCATAAGATCCACATTTTTTTCCTCCAGAATGAGTGGGAAAAGTCCCTGCGCCTTATATGGTCCAAATGTAGAAAAAAGGTTAGGTTATTTTTTCGGCATTTTCCTAATACAAAATCCTATGTTCTCAATAAAATACGCAAAATAGGCCAGCAAAACAACAAGGGAAACTTTCCCTGTGCTAGTAATACATAAGTAGTAACATCTGTTCCCACAGAATATAGCACTTTTCCTCAGGCATTCATTTGCCGCTATACTTGACCAATATTTAGCTATGCACACAAAATAGATTGCGCTGCAAAACATGATTGCCCATTTGAAAAAACACTGACCATGTGTTTGTGGGGGTGGGGGGGGGGGGTCTTCTGGAGTATTTGGCAAATGTTGCTTTATTTAACAGGAGAGTTAAAACAGATTGTGTGTGAGGTGCATGTTTTCACTTTATATATCAAATCGATACGGCAGTTTAATTCAGAAAAAGTAACTTGATTATCTCAGTAAAATAGCACATATAAAAATACGTTAAATCTAAATAATTATGTTTTTCGTCAACATATGTTAAACAAATAATTAAACAGACAAGTAAGTATTTGAGTATTTTATTCATCAAACATGATTTATTTATTTCCTGTTTGTAAAGCATGATGCTTTGGGAGCCACCTGTCTCTTCTCGCTTCCCCAGCTAATGAATGTCTCCTTGAGAACCATCATTTATTCATAGATGGAAACAGGGCTCAATTTTTTATTCTGTAAATAACAACGATACAAATTTTAACTGCAGAAAATTTGACATTATGGGCCTACTTATCTTGTGGTGATGGCGGATTTTCTTAATGAGTTTTGTTAAAAACATGTAGTAAGGATATAAAAATAATGACATTGTCCTTTGTTAAATATTTTATTTACTTAATCTAACTTAGCTTAAAGTGACAAACCAAAGCCTGAAATGAATTATAATACTCTAGTGTAGTACAACTGTTCAGTGATGATTTAATGACACATATGGTAAATTTATTAGACTAATTTAACATTATTTAATTTTAGTGGCACATGCTCATTTTATAAAAAACCATTTATGAAAAGCGTCTATTAAATTAAGTAATATTGTGCTCAACTTAAAATACTTGTATATGCTGTATCCTTATTTTGATGCTTCTCTTTGTGTAACATTAACATTCACAAATTAAAGTTTATCTCTGATCAGTCGCTCCAGTTGATTTTTCTAGGAAAAGATGTTTGGGATAATTTATGCTGTATTTTGTGGGTGATTTTAGATATGAAAGTTTATCAGAATCATCATTGGTGCACAAATATAAAGATATTCTGTTATTTCTGCAATTTAGAACATGTAGATACGTTCTTGTACCATTTTTAACCAATAATATTTTTGAATTACAAAATTTGATTTATTATCTACGTACATAGATAATTCTGTATTTGCATTATTTGGTTTCAACCTAAATTTTTTAAATACTTTAAAAGTACCTAATTGTTTATTATTATTAGTAAAATCTTTATTTTAATTGTAGGTAGATCAAAAAGTAAGAGTATAATAAACTTTAACCATTAATGCCGATGGATGATGAGAAGCTCAACGACATAGTTGTTTATTTCGTTAATCTAATCGTACTATAGCATAACTAGATGATTTTTTTTTACCAACTCTGTACATCGCAGTCATACAATTAGAATGGACGAACTTCCAACAAAAGTTTTAAACAAAATATGGTCTTGAAAAAATTTATTTGAATACCAACACTATAACGCTTATTTATGTTTTGTTTTGTCCTTTACACCTTCCACTTCTGAGTATTTAAACAACAAAAAATTCTGTTGAAGTCCAACTTTATCCTTATAAAACTGTGAGATGGCCAACTTTTCAACTTATTATCTGATATTGAAGTTTAAACAAAATTTTAATTCTTGTTTAATGCTTTTTCAGTCCAGAATGAATCTTGCTTTATTCAACTCCCTTTTTATTTATTCTATAGATTACAATGTGTGGCTTAAAGTTCAATTGTTACTACAGAGATGTAGATAAAGGCATCAATGCAAACAATCAATTATAAAGTAAGACACAAAAGGTAAACAATCAATTATAAAATAATAGTAAGTAACATAAAGGTGATCAATGCAACATCAATTATAATAAAGGTGCCATTGAAAATCTGTCTATTTTTATAATTTTTCTAATTAAAAATATATTTATTAATGTGTTCAGCCTCAGTAATCTCAAAACAGATTCAGCTGTTCAAAATATTTTCACTACAGTCGATCTTTCCCTTTTTTTTCTATTCACCTAAAATTACGATTTTCAGACATTGTCTATAATCTGTGCCAGGCCCGTAGCCAGAGGGGGTTAAGGGGGGCTGAGCCCCCCGTGCATGACCTGAGCCCCCGCATGATTTGAGTTTTTTGACAAATTTTAATAATAACGGCTATAAGACATCAATCATTTTGTTTAATAAATCAATAATAATAAAATAATAATAAAAACTTAAAAGTTTATATTTTGGCAATCATTCAGGCTATTTATATATACTTACATATATAGCTTATCTAATTTTTGGGCATAAAAGATTGAATCTTATTGAAGTTCACTTCTGGGTATTTTGGGCAGCATTGGCATTTTGGGTTTCAACAGCCGTGTGTGAGATCAGTTTCCTCAACCCTCACACGAATGCTCACCCCATATCGCAGATCAATGCTACAAAAGCGTCTAAGCAATCTTTTCCTGCTTTTTTAAAAGTACAACAACATCGATCAAGCTTTTAGTTTTATATGTCAGTAAAATTATATTAAAAAGGAAGATTTGAATCGTATTTAGTCTAGTAAATTTGAGTGATATTGTATGATTGAGGAAGAGTTTGCATTTGATTTGGTAAAATCCTGATCCTGTTCTGATTCTGGCAGGATTCAAATATTAAATCCGATTCCGGTTCAAGTTCCTGCAGGATTTAAAAATTACAAGTCGGTACAGCCCTATTTTAAATTTGTATCAACTTCATAGGCCTATAGATATGGCACTATTAATAGCATTTTTGTCATAAACATATGAAAAAAGTGCAATAATATATGTCAGCCTGCCAGATTTCTATATTGTAAGAGTAATTGTTCTCCAAGCATCCTATCAATCACTCGCCTTTATTTAGTCGCTTTTGAGTCTCATATCAAAACATTCAGCAATTAAATCCTGTTATTAGATTGCAGCCTTTTATTTTTAGAAAGTATGTCTTAATTATTATTTTTATTAATTAATACATTATGTCAGTTTACTAATTACTTTACTATTCAGGATGAAATGATGTGATAATTTGATTTTTTTTTTTTATTTTTTAAAGATTTCATTTCAAGAAAAAAAAGCACAGATCAGGCCGTAGCCAGGAATATTAGATTGGGGGGCCCCTGGTGGGGTAAAAGAAATGTTCGGGGCGAAAATGAGGCGAGGGGTTTGGGAGGGGATCTCAGTGAGTCACCTCCCCAAGAAATTTTTGCAGTTCCATATCTGGAATGGTGCATTTTAGTACCGATTGTTAAGCTATTAATTAGAAATATAAAATTTAACTACGTTTCAATAATGCATGGCATGTTGCAGTTTTGTTAAACATAATTTAAATAGTAAAGAGTTTTAATGATAAAAATTTATTGAGGCTGAGCAATTTCTGATTCCTGTTATTATAAATATATTGACCAATCAAGTTCTGCTACACAATTGTTACATAATAGATACCTGATTTATATTATTATACTGTTTGTTTAACGTACAACCCGGGAAGAACGACAAAGATGCATGAATAAAGCTTAGCTATTTGTGTGGATATTTCTTATAAAATATTGAAAACAAAGAACAGATCTATCAACAAAAACAGTCGCAATTATTCAATTTAAAATAAAAATTAATTCTGCTAAAAAGTAAATTTGCAAATTAAATAACATCACTGAGAAATCACAGAGTTTGTACTTTATTATTTTATTATACATATGTAAAAAAATGAAGTCAGAAGCCAATGTTATTTTATTAACATATTTAAGTTGCTAGTTGTCCTCAGAAGATATCAATATATAAAACTATTACAAGGTTGCGAACAGGCCCATTGACAGAAATTTCGGGCCCCTGGGCTGATATTAATATTTTAAAAAGTTGATTGACCAGCTCAGTCCGGTCCCTAAAACTCGCCGGGTCCCCTAAGCATTGCCCTGCCTCCCCCCCCACTGGCCGGCACTTGTTGCGAACTTATATTATTATACGTTTCAAATTTGCAAACTTCGTGGTTTAGCCAGCCCTGTAGCTAAGGGCGGCACTGGGGGGGGGGGGGCGCACCAATTTCACTTAAAAAAAAGAAGAAAAGAGGAAAATTAAGAAAAAGTAAAGGTGCCTCCTTGCTGGGTATTGGTGCCTCCCTGCTTACTTTGACCTGGCTACGAGCCTGGGTTTAGCACTGAATTTACCTAAAAATGCCTTCAGCATTCAGATTGTCTGTTAAATCTTTTTCAAATGCAAGCAGGAAAAGATTGCTTTTAGACGCTTTTGTAGCATTGATCTGCGATATGGGGTGAGCATTCGTGTGAGGGTTGAGAAACTGATCTCACACACGGCTGTTGAAACCCAAAATGCCAATGCTGCCCAAAATACCCAGAAGTGAACTTCAATAAGATTCACCTTTTATGCCCAAAAATTAGATAAGCTATATATGTAAGTATATATAAATAGCCTGAATGATTGCCAAAATATAAACTTTTAAGTTTTTATTATTATTTTATTATTATTGATTTATTAAACAAAATGATTGATGTCTTATAGCCGTTATTATTAAAATTTTGTCAAAAAAACTCAAATCATGCACGGGGGGGCTCAGGTCATGCACGTGGGGGGCCTGGCCCCCCTAACCCCTCTGGCTACGGGCCTGGCACAGATTATAGACAATGTCACTGAAAATCGTAATTTTAGATTGAATAGAAAAAAGGGGAAAGATCGACTGCAATTGGAAAATATTTTAATTCTAACTGAATCTATTTTGAGATTACTGAGAGCTGAACACATTAATAAATATATTTTTGAATTTAGAAAAAATTATAAAAATAGACAGATCTGTCTTTTTATTTTCAATGGCTTGCTTTTTATTATAATTGATTGTTGCATTGATGCCTTTATTGTTACTTACTGGCTATTTTATAATTGATTGTTGCCTTTATTGTTACTTACTGGCTATTTTATAATTGATTGTTGCATTGATGCCTTTATCACATCTCTAGCAAGTAGCTGAGGTGAACTTTAAGCCACATTGTAGATAAATCTGTCTGTAGAAATAAAAAAAAAATAAAAGGGGGTTGAGCATAAAGCAAGATTCATTCTGACTGAAAAACATTAAACAAATTAAAAATTTGTTTAGAAAATTCAATGCTGCAGATATCGTTGAAAAGTTGTGCATCTCTGGTTTATAGGATCTAAGAGATTGATATCCCATTCTAACATGGACTTCAACCAAAATTTTTGTTGTTTAAATCTCAGAAGTGGAGAAAAGGTGTAAAAGGACAAAAAAATAAAACACATAAATAAGCATTATGGGTGTTGACATTCCAAATAAATTTCAAGGCATATTTTGTTTAAAACTTTTGTTGGGACTCCAACTGTTTATCCATTCTAATTTTAATTATGACTGTACGATGTACAAGTTAAAAAAATCATCTAGTTTATATATAATTACCGATTCGTTAACATGCAGATAAACAACTATGTCATTGAAGAAAGGCTTCTCATCATCCACATCAGTAACATTAATGGTTAAAGTTCTATTAGTACTCTTATAATTGTTGATCTACCTACAATTAAAATAAAGATTTTACTTGTAATAATAAACAATTAGAACTTTAAAAAATTATTTAAAAATGCAAAGATTTATCAGGCGCCAAAAAAAATAATACAAATACAGAATATCTATGTACATTGAATAATAAATCAAATTTTTAATAATTCAAAAATATTATTGGTTAAAAATGGTACAAATGATTATGTGTATCTATTTTACATGTTCTAAATTTCTGGGAAATAAAATTTACTCACTGTAGTCATAGCAAGAATATCAACACTATATTTGGCCTGTGCACCAGCTGTTGATTCTGATAAACTTTCATAATCTAAATCACCCACAAGATACAGCATAGAATTATCTTTTATCCCAAACATCTTTCCTAGAAAAAAAAATCAACAAATTACACAGACATCAAAGATTTGAATCCCAGAGACAAAGCTACAAAAAATACAATTTGTAATGCTGAAATAATTTGGCCACAAAGGAGAGCATCAAAATAGAGATACATGTATACAAAGTTGTTATTTTTCTCAAAGTTGAGTACTGGAAATATTACTTAATTTACTAGATATAGAACTTTTCATAAATGGTTTTTTATAAATATCAGTACATACATCAAAATTAAATAATGCATTAGAAGTAATTTCTATCGCTATAAGCCATATAACTGTATCATGTTAAATCATCCTGTTTCACAGTTGTACCGACTAAGAATACAGTTGTACCTCATGTTACAAAATTAATTCATTTCAGAGCTTGGCTGTCACTTTAAACAGGATTAAGATTGGCAATAAAATACTTAACAAAGGGCAATGATTATGAAAGTGTCATTGAGCACACTTGTCCATAAGCTACCAGTTTTTACTACATGTTTTTAACAAAACTCATTAAGAAATCCACCAAAATACCACAAGATAAGCAAAATTATAATGTCAAAATTTTCTACCAGTTAGAAATTTGTATGCATCATTTGTTATTTACAGAATAAAAATTGAGCCCCCTGTGACTGGTGTTTTTTAAACCCCCACATCTATGAATAAATGATGGTTCACTCAAGGGACATTTGTTCATTAGCTGGGAGCGGGGGGGAAGGTGGCACTTCCCCCTCCCCAAGAGCATCCATGCTTTCTGAGTTGTTGTTTTTTTAAACAGGAATAAATAAATCATGTTTGATAATTCTCAAATGCCTTATCTGTTTTAATTATTTGTTTAACATATGTTGACAAAAAAAAAAACATAATTGACTAGATTTAACGTATTTTATATGTGCTATTTTACTGAGATATCAAAAAGTTACTTTCTGGATCGCTGCATCGTTTGATATATAAAGTGAAAACATCTCCCCCTCACACACAATCTCTCTGTTTTTAACTCCTGTTAAAAGCTGTTTGATTTTGTATTATGCATTTGTTTCCAGGGAAGACAATAGTCCACCCCCCCCCACCCCCACAAACACACATGGTCAATGATTTTTTCAATGAATAAATCATGTTTTATAAAGCGCAATCTGTTTTACAATGGCTAGCTAAATATTGGAATAAAGTATAGCAGCAAATAATGCCTGAGAAAGTGCTATGACTATGATGACAGACACATGTACTACTTATGTATTATTTGCTTCATTGGGGCCAAGGGGAGACAATTATGTTTGTTGATTTTGCTACAACTACCGTATTTTACGGAACATAAGATGCATCGGACCATAAGACACCAGTTTTTAGGAGAAGAGAAATGCTGAAAATAACCCTAAACCTTTTTTTCTACATTTGGACCATAAGACGCAGGACTTTTCCCACTCATTTCTGGAGGAAAAAATGTGCGTTCTTATGGTCTGAAAATACGGTAGTCTAAAATCTATTAAGTTTACTCAATATAAGACTTTTTTTTTTTTAAAACTAAATTATTTTAATAAGCTTTTGTTGTTAAACATTTTTTTTTGCCATTCAACACTTGAATACATAAGCTAAATATCTACGAAAAGTAATAATGTTCAAACTTATATTGACCAGGCTTGGGATAAGTTGTCATAAACCCACCAAAACCAGACAGACAAAATGGAACAAACTTATAATTTTAAATTGAAGCGTTTATTTTTTATTTATGTTAAAAAACAGCCGAAACCACCAATCCACCAAATGTGCCCGCCCGCCCCCTCTTCCCCCCCCAATAAAAACCTAATTTGAAAAGATGGCACTAGTTCCAGTAACAATGGATAAAAAAATCTTTCTTTACCTTTTTAGATGCTAAGCCATAGATGGCTTGAATTTGGGTTTGTTTACAATCTTTATCAGTGGCCTCGTAGGGAAGCATTATGAAAATTTAAAAGCACAGTGCCATTGGCTGTTCTCTGTAGTAAGAAAGTGAAAGTCAAATATCATTGATTAAGCTCTGAATAAATTTCAATTAATTTTTTGTAGCTAAAATAAGTTGGGTTACTATTTATTTGATTAGACTGACTGATATAATGCATTAAGTCTAATTAAAGAAAAAATAGGATGGGAAAAAATGGCATAGAATAATTAGAACAATAATTAAACATTGAATAGAAATTCCAAAACAAAAAGACCACAAAAAAAGACCCTGATGAGTCTTCAATTCATTTTAATTTTAATTTAGTAATTGCTTCCTTCATTATTTTTTTTAACATTAAGACTTGAAAATAAATTATCTTCACAAAAGTATATGCCTTTTTAGTATATTAATAAACTCAGAAATACATAACAACCTCATTCATCTGCGATCTGATTATGTCTATGTCCATTTTTTTAAATCCTAAAAACATCATAAATTGAGTAAAGTATTTTTCTATTCAACTGCATTATAAATAAACAGATTGTTCAAATTGAATATCAAACTAATCAGTTTTACTCTGCATTACTACCACATTTGACATTAATCACAGATGCACCAACAACCTCTGGAACATTAATTCCCGTTGTCAAAGTATCTGGTAGAACTGGTTCAAAGTCATCAGTTGGCTTAAAAGAAAATATCATCGATGTAAGCTGTGGGTCTCCTGAAAATACATTGTTTGGTTATTCTGTAACATTTAAAAGTATATTTGAAATACATTCTTGACAAAAAGGCATAAATATTATTCCAGTTTACTTAGTGTTACGGGTCCTTATAATGATAATACTTGTATAAGGTGTAATAATTCAGACAACTCAAATTATGAAGTTAACTCCAGTGAAGTAACAACAATCATTTAATACTTGAACTACAACACAAGATGGCGTAATGACGCCATAGCTACTGCGGTGGCTGAGCCTACCGAATTGCGTCATCAAGCTTAGGCTATACTATTTCTCCACACTTAGTAACATTACTCTTATGTATAATGAAAAATAAGTGTTCTAATAATGAAAACAGAATGTTAACACTACAACATAAGAGCATACAATGCCATACATCCACTGAAAATCTGCAAGATTTATAGGATTGATATATCCAGACAATAACGGAATCAAAACTTCTGAGTAACATGGCATTTTAACCCAAGCAATGTACATTAATGAAAGAGGAAATGTCAAATACAAAATATTTCACAGTTGATATTAACATTTTATAATATTCACTGCAAAGCTCTCCTGAAGTATGAAAACTCAACATAAAATATGGAAATTAATGTTGTGGTACAAGAAATAGTCAACTAGGTATGAGTATATTACTTTAAAAAATAGACTTTAATAAAATTAAATTATAGTTTTACTAGATATATAGATGATGAAAAGTTAAAATTTAATAAGTAATTTGTTTCATTTAATATTAAAATTTTTTTTTAGCCAAATACATACCCTGCATTGCAAGTTGAAATTCTGGAAATTGTTTATAGCCTGCATAAATCCTACAATTAAAAAAACAACCTAGTAATTAATCCTAATTATAATATTATGAATTTTTGTTATGTCTCATTAACTATTTTAATAATGATTCAGTGTGTCTGTAAAGTCTATGTACAAGCTCAAGATTTTACTAAAAATAAATAATAAATAAATGAAAAGGGAAAATTTGTTTAAATAACATAACATAAAAAATTTTCACTTATTAAATGATATGCCATGATATGGAGATATCCCATGGCATGTGCCATAGAAAATTGTTGATAGCAGTCTTTTATTCTTTTTGAAAAGCTTATTTGTATCTTTTTTTATCACCTGCTAAAAAGGGGAAAAAATGGAACTTGCATAAGGCTTTTGACTTATGCAGAACTAAAATTTATGAGAATAATTAAAACAATTCAAAGCAAATTAGACTTTCTTTCCACCATTATAATAGATAAATAGTAGGGCCATACAGGCATACTTCCTCCCTCGCCCACCCACACTTCTCAGTGTCTGTACTTAGTATCCAGAAAAATCTTACATGTTTACAAAACTATTAGTTTAATTTTAAAAAAAAAAGCATTTATAAACTCTGTTTTTACAGAGTTGGATTTTGACACAATTAATTACCTTGTTTTCTTCACCATCGACTGTGATGTTTACTGAGGTGAAAATGCTGCCATTTTCTATTTTCAGAAATGAGGAGGCTAGTAGACAGCAAATCATTGCTTGTTGTTATATTAAGGATGACTTCCCCTAGAGTAAATAACATTTATTGTAAAGGTAACTACAACATGCCACGGTTCGTTGCTGTTATTAACTGGCCTTAGCATAGTTTGACTTAATTAAATACCATGATACTAACTAAACTAAGATTAAGAAGCGCACCTATTATTTTTAGAAACAAAAAAAACAAGAGATATTTCAAATTAATAATAAATTAACCTATAGGCTTACGTGAAAAATCATTTTGTTCATGTATATTGTTTTAAAGCATGTTTGTTAATATTTTGCTAGCCTAAACATGTATTATTTAGATTATGTCTGTGTATATCTCTAGATATGTTTTAGCTTAGAGTTGAAGCAGTGCCGCAGTGAATGTCATTTTTTTTTTTAAATTATGAGCGCCATAAAAACTGTAAATTGCAAAATTTCAACGTTGTTTTGAAAAAAAAAATCAACTGTTCAGTGTTCATATAAGAACGGAATACTTCATGTCTTCACGGAACACAGATTTTCGCATATAGGACTGATATTCAGAGGTCTATGTAGTCTCGACTGTTATGTTCAGCCTGTAGCGTGAAAATTTTACAGGAGGGGCCAAGCATTCTACAGCAGGGGCCAGGCAATAGCAAGGGGGCAGGTAATACATTTGACTAAGTAGAACAAATAAGCAGGGGGGTGAGACAGAACGGATAAGGGGGCCCGGCCCCCTGCCCCCCCCCCCCCCGCACGCTACGGGCCTGGTTATGTTAAATCATTATCAGAGCCGTAGCTACCTATTGTTGCGCCCTGTGCGAGTTTTACATTTTTTACGCCCTAGTTTCTGTATAAAAAGTGAAAAAAAAACATATACCAGCGTTTTTTGGGCTCACTTTCTTAGTAGAAAGTACTGCGAGTTGTAAGGCACTGTGTTGTAAGGCACTGTGTTGTAAGGCACTGTGCGGCATACAGCTCGCAGTACCTTTCCTACGCTACTGCTCATTATTTAGGTTGTTATCTATTATGTTAACCATGAATATTATACAGAAAACAATTTCCCTATTAGACTATTGCTTTTTTTTTATTTTACCTGCCAAAGTGTGTTCCTTTAATTCCATGACTGGATTTATCGATACTTTTGCTAAGTCGTCTTGACAAACTGCCACACAAAATATCCCAGGGATGTACTTTAACATTACAGTCACTGCAATACAAACAAATAACACTTATAACCAATCGATTCTATTTGTGGAGCTCTATCTATTAGAACAAGGGACGGATGGTTGTGCGGTAAAGAGCCAGACTGTCGATTTGTGAAGGTTTCCTTGATTCGATCTTCAGGTCATGGTTAAAGTTATCTCCATGATTCTCGTGGTGCCACCATGATCATTGTACTATCGACACTATATAATAGTGGCGATGAAAGAAAAGCGCTGCAAAAACTGTGCCAAGGTGGTAATGGGATCTGATCCTTACATGTCATCCTTTACAGGGGCATCACACAGATCAATTAGAACCACTTGTCACTCCAATTCAAATGAGGCAGCTGTATATGAAACAATCTAGATAGCATGAAATGGGACACACAGTATATTAGAACCACTTGTCAATCCTATTCAAATGAGGCAGCTGTATATGAAACACCATAGCATGAAATGCAACACACAGTATATTAGAACCACTTGTCCATCCTATTCAAATGAGGAGCTGTATATGAAACAATCTAGATAGCATGAAATGGGACACGCAGATCAATTAGAACCACTTGTCAATCATATTCAAATGAGGCAGCTGTATATGAAACAATCCGGATAGCATGAAATGGGGGACACAATTAACAAAATAAACAACATACCTGCAAGAATCAACATTCTCTGGGATATGAAGACTTAACTGATGCGTCCTAATGTCAATGATTCTACTGGTTGCACTGGTAAGAATAAAAGATTAAATGTAATTAAATACTTATATTTGTTTTGTCATCTATATATTATGTTTTATATAAACTGAAAAATTATTCTAAGATTTTTCATTCGATGAGCTCAGGGCAATGTCTAAAATATTATTGAAAATATTTAAATATAAATTTATTCCCCCCTTGTCGATAGCATAAGTCAAACTAACATTTTTTTTTTCTTTCCATACTGCATTCAAGATTCTCTGCAATCTCAAAGGCGGAAATTTTAATTTTTGGCAGATTGACTATTAGGCCTACTGATAAATTTTTGAATGATTTCTGATAACATCCTTACACAATCTGACAAATCGATAGTTACAGATTGCAATAACTTAGAAAGTGAATTTATTTCAAACAATATATCATGCCACGAATTACACCCTGTTGGGTTTTTTTTTTAAAGTCTACATTGCCTCCATATATGAATCATGGGGCACTGTAGGGTTGAATTGTAATTTGTTATTTTACTAACTCGAATTTCTGCAGTTTATTTGACGATTCCACAACTCGGAATAATGGATCATAGGTTTCGCAAATTTGAAATCGTTTAGGCTTTGAGGCACATATTCTGCTTGCTTACATAGTAGTACCAATAAGATTGTTTATTTATTATACTATTTTTTTTAAATATATAGGCTACATAGATAAATGCTGTAATTTGTATTGACTGTTTACTTCCTGGTGCTGCAAAATCAGAGGTCATAGGTTGTTTTGTTATATACACTGTCTCCAGCAATACCAGAGGTCATAGGTTGTTTTGTTATATACACTGTCTCCAGTAATACCAGAGGTCATAGGTTGTTTTGTTATATACACTGTCTCCAGCAATACCAGAGGTCATAGGTTGTTTTGTTATATACACTGTCTCCAGTAATACTAAAGGCAGTTAAGTTAAGAAATCTGCACATATTTACCATAGTTTGTAATTTAGGATGTCAGTCTGAAAACGGTTCATATGAATATTACAGACCTATATAGAATAACGTCGATAAGAGACTTTTAATTATTGGATGGTTGAATTATTTGTATATATCTATTTTTTTTGTTGTTGTTGTTGCTGATAATGACGCCCCTTGGGTCATGACGTGGCTACCTCTTCACACCATTACCCATCCCCCGACAGACCATGAATTATTTCCCTTAGCTCCTATCACATTCAACAATAACACATTCTGGTTTAATCTTAGGGAAACGGTCTTACAAGGGGAATTAGTACGCGGAGCCCTGTGAGAAGCAGCGGGACTTCGGGAAAATGGCGACTATGCAAATGCCTCAGGTCCTCTAATAATGATCCCGCAAGAGAAGCGTTTTGGTAAAACCGTAAAAATATAAACCTATACAGCTACGTTTCTATATATCCCCGCATTTGCCACTCATCCCAAGCCCCACCCTGAAACCCCCACCTGCTAAGCAGAGATCACCGGGCCACTGAGTTAATATCATATTTTGGGGCGATAATATAGTTTTTTGTTGTTGTTACATGTATATTCATACTAGATGTACCCTGCAAAACCTTTGCATAGAGTTATATCCCCTTATGCTTGATCGGTAGGCTAGGTTATTTTTTTTGGTTTCGGGCAGATCCAATTTTTTCATGATTGTATTTTAAACTGGAACACAGTCAAAGGCCGTCACTAATTCAGCAATACATTTATATATAGATATAAGTCCCTGTTGTTTTAAGTATCCTTGTAGCTCTATATCAGTAACATTACGAAAATTACTTTCTGCAGCTTGATATTAAAAGAATCACAGAAACAGAGACAACATCGCAAGCGAAATAGCATTATAAACTATTAATGAAATCATTTAATTTCAAATATAACGCTTACATTAATTTTTTTGCTCTAAAAAATATAAACAGTGAACCATTTTTTTTAAAAACATAATCATAAATATAACCGGAATATCCTATTAACAGAAAAAATGATAACAATAATACACATTTTAGTCAAAAGCAAAGTCTTCTGTAAAATTTAATCTTCTTTGTTCTTATCAGACTAGAAAAAAAAAATAAAACTTCTATTAAGACTTCTTCAAGCCTTAAAGGTTAAGGTACGAAGATAACAGAATAGAAGAAGGAGTGTATATGTTGGGAGGGGAGGGGGGGTAAGCGATGACGCTGTTGTTAAGCTCTATCGTCTTTTAGTGACATGCATAGTGTTGATTTAACTTTGTTTATCTCCACCAACTCGCGGTCTTTGTCCTGCGAATTGCATTGTCTCTTCAGGGAACTGTTGTTGTTTGATTGTAATTATCTCACCCAATATAATACATGTCACGTTTGTAGAAAAAATAAAAGCTTAATTAGGTTTTATGTAAAACAACTAGAATGTGTGCATAGCACAGCGAAGATAACTGGTTGTTAAATCACACAAACTTAAAAACAACAACAGAATTGATATTTGTTAGCTCTACAGCATACAGAATTGATATTTGTTAGCTCTACAGCATACAGAATTGATATTTGTTAGCTCTACAGCATACAGTATTGATATTTGTTAGCTCTACAGGATACAGAATATATATTTGTTAGCTCTACAGCATACATAATTGATATTTGTTAGCTCTACAGCATACAGAATTGATATTTGCTAGCTCTACAGCATACAGAATTGATATTTGTTAGCTCTACAGCATACAGAATTGGATATTTGTTAGCTCTACAGCATACGTAATTTATATTTGTTAGCTCTACAGCATACATAATTGATTTTTGTTAGCTTTTCAGCATACATAATTTATATTTGCTTGCTTCACGGTATATAGAAATGATATTCGTTTTACGGTAAACATACATGACATTTGTTGGCTAACTATAATCTCATTTCCCCCCTTCCCCTATCACCCCTTCCTTGCATGGGCCATTGTAAAGCTAAGTGGCGCTCACAATATTTTCACTGTTCTCTTACATACCAGCCATAGTACACTCAAACAGTATTAACTACTTAATAATCCGAGTAAAGCTTACGGGCAAATAAGAAATCACAAATAAGATAAACAGCAATCATAACACAACTCCGAAATAGTTGTGTAACAGTCAGAACTATTTCTTATTGAGCTTGCTAAAAAAAATCAATTTCAATAGAAAATACTCACTAAAAGGTTAAAGATTTAGCATTGAATCTTAGTGGGCGAAACATTGGGTCGTAGAAAATAAAGGTTTAGAGATAAAAAGGGAATATATTTTTCAAAAGCAACAATAATACGAACGACGCAAGCTATTGTAACAAAATCTTATCTACTTTACACTGTAATATCAGGGCCAAAGCTAGAAAACTTGGGACCGTTAAACGAGGCCTCTTTTGTTCCTATTAATATCTTGTAGGGCTCTAAGGTTTTGTTCACAATTTATTGTCCTATATTTTTCATACAATAATGGTCTTTTTATAATGTTCATAAAGTAATGGTCTTTCTGTGATGTTATAACAGTAATGGTTCTTCTGTGATAATCATACAACAAGAGAAAACCAACGAGTCCGGTTCATGATGAGAAACTGGTATCCAGGTTTTCCTAATCCATTTACTGGGCAGCTTATTTAAAAAGTTATTGCAAGGCGGAATTGCGAAATGAATATAACAGCATAGCAAAGCAAAAAATTACAAAACTTACGTGATAAGAGTGAATATTTGATGATACAAAGTGTAATTAGGAAAACAAAGATATCATCTGTTACTAAGTGTACTTCGTAGAATATCTTTTTGGTGTACTTTGGCCAGATATTGTAATAAGCAAGTTTCATAGGACTTCCTTGTTTTGAACGTAACTTAAAAACAACCCATAATCAGTTTAAGTAAAGGTGGGCAAACTTTTTATCTCGCGGGCCACATTGGTTTCATATATTTGACCAGCGGGCCGGATAAGGAAAAGATGGATATAACGTATACCAGGGCTCGATTTACCGCCGGCTCTGCTTTAGCTAATTCTTCATCCCGGCCGGGGATGAAACCATAGAAATTTATTCCCGGCTCTGCAGAAATCTATTTTCACCACCGGCACAGGTTTTTTTTCTTGAATGGAGCACTGGTTTGTACATGAACTAAAGAAAAATCTAAACTTCACAACATATTGGCTAGCTCTGTGCTTCCTTCGGAGACGACTGTCGGGCCAGATTAAATAGTTTGCGGGCCATATTGGGCCCAAGGGCCGTACTTCGGCCATGTCTGAATTAAAGAGTTTTGAGCAAGTTCATAACTAGTTTATAGAATGGAACTTCTTTTGCAAAGAGTGTTTGTGTATATGTGTGTGTATGTGTGTGTATGTGAATGTGTGTGTTTACCTCTACCTCTATTCACAATTCCTGTTTGTTCAACTGCAAGTGTTTTACGCTCACCTGTTTGTAAGTGTGTTCACTAGTAAGAGTTAAGAATGTTAATATGTAAGCGTGTGTGTGTGTGTTTCAATCACAAAGAGTATTATGCCTCACAGTTATAAAAAACAGCATAAGAAAGACAGCGGTTTCTAGGAGACCAGTTTTTCTCAGGAAGGGAAACCATTAAAAACTTTGTGCCGCGGTGTAATCGATGCACGGATCTAATTCTGAAAAAGGGGCAGTTAAAAAAATCAAACCTCTACTTATTAGCTTCTTCTAAGATACATAAGGAACAAAAGGTTGGCAAACACTGATTTAGATAGAAATTAGATTAGACACGGCAAAGCATGGGCTCCGCGGGCCGCGTACAGCCCCTCTGATTCGGCCCTCTTCATGCTCCTATCTCCTCAGTCTGTTCACATCAATGACGTTTACGTTTAATCCACACTAGGTTCGTATATACACTTTCTTTACCACATCTGATCTTGATCCGACCCCACCCTCTGCCAAATTTAAGAACCCATCGAGACCCGTGTTTTTTTTTTAAAGTTTGCACCAAGCTTCGCATTACTGTACCGACGACGACACCCTCCCCACCCCCGTTGAGTTGTCAGCTTCACATTTCACTTCTTCCTCACTGACATTTGACATGTTTCTTTATTGTTCTCCGTGGCTCACACTTGTCAGGGTAAAGTCATTCAGGAATTCCAACTGTACAGCTTCTGTCTAACTGGCTGTATGCACCCCCGCCCGCCCTCCCCTCCTGCATACGTTGCGGTGTGGGTAGCCATGTACGCGGTGGATAAAAAGCCGTCTTCCGATTTTTGTATCAGGTAGAAATTATTTTTAATTGAATTAAAGAGCAACACCATGATCAGTTAGTCAAGATCTAGTGAACAATAGTAGTTCAATAATAGATGAAATAAACAAAGCGGGAAAACGGGCTCGTTATGAGTCGCAATAAAACTTCTGGAAAAGCCGCATGGAACTTTTCGAAGAGCCGCAAGGAGCATTTTTTTGTGATGTTACAAAATTAAAAAAATAAAAATAGTCGACTTCCTGTGTGTGTCTGATGGCTAACCCACACAAGTACGGATTTATCAAAAAACCTTTAATTAAAATATTGTTAGACTAGCTGTACCCTGAAAATCCTTTGCATAGAGTTATATCCCCTTATGCTTGATCGGTAGGTTGGGTTATTTTTTGGTTTCGGGCAGATCCGACATTTTCATGATTGTATTTTTAAACTGGTATACTGTTGTATTAATTTTACTTTCGATTTAACGCAGAACCCAAATCACTATTATGTTATTAGATTCTTCACAACACAAAAAAAACAACCAACAGCAACAAAAATTCATAATATATTATACAATTATTTATATCAAAATCCACTTTGCGGATATTTAAAAGTAGGAATTAGAGATGCGACATTTAAAAGTAGGAATTAGAGATGCGGACATTTAAAAGAAGGAATTAGAAATGCGGACATTTAAAAGTAGGAATTAGAGATGCGGACATTTAAAAGTGGGAATTAGAGATGCGGACATTGAAAAGTAGGAATTAGATATGCTGACATTTAAAAGTAGGAATTAGAGATGCTGACATTTAAAAGTAGGAATTAGAAATGCGGACATTTAAAAGTGGGAATTAGAGATGCGGACATTGAAAAGTAGGAATTAGATATGCTGACATTTAAAAGTAGGAATTAGATATGCGGACATTTAAAAGTAGGAATTAGGAGATGCGGACTTTTAAAAGTAGGAATTAGAGGGTGGCCCTAGACATCACGTTTATACAAGTTTGATAACGTTGTAAGGAATAGCCCATATTTCAATGTAATTATCAATAAAGTGCTATTGGACTATAATGATGTTAAAATTTAATGAAAATAATTTTTTGTGTTAATTAAGAAGAATTATGTTTTTAACTTGAAATAATGCAAGAATTAGAGGGAGCAAAACAAAGAATATGGCTTCAAAACAGTTCCCCTGTTTTATAAAAATTGTTTAGTAAACTATCATTGTAAAATTTAACATGAATTTTTATCTTCTTTAAAAATTGTAGTCTATTTCACCGTTTTGTATGATTTCTGTGAAGTATCTTTCCATTAGTAATAAATATTTTACATTGATATAAACTCATTTTGTAACAAATAAACAATGCGGAGATGTATATTCTATTTAGGGCTCTACGTTGGGAAGAATTCCATCACTTGAATCAGTGAGTCTCAAATTGTAGATCGCAGACAAACTTCCTGTGGGTCGCGGACAAACTTCATGTGGGTCGTGACGACTCGTAAGTAGTCGTGACAAAAATTTAAATGAATAATTGAAAGATCGAGAATCTATATTTGCTTAATTTCAGTTGCTGTTTTTCTCTATATGTTAAAACAAAAGCTGCGAAGTTAAAGAGGAAATCTATGTACACGGTTAAAGACGATTTGTATTATCGTACAGTTACTTTGTAGGTGGGTCGCGGGAATAAAACATTCACAACTCAGACACACATTTCACAACTCAGACACAAGTTCACAACTTATACACATATTCACAACTCAGACACACATTCACAACTCAGACACACGTTCACAACTCAGACACACATTCACAACTCAGACACACATTTCACTACTCAGTCACACATTCACAACTCAGACACACATCTACAATTTATACACAGTCTTTTTATTCATAGCTTAGACACAAGCACACATTAGAGTCACACTGATGCAAAGAAACAGAGACGCAACCAGATTGAAAAACATAATTTACATTGTGTACGCAATTTAAATCAAGTTCACCTATCTACAGACGTTCAGTGTCATTCACGCCGGGGGGCAATCAACATTCTCAACCCAAAATAATCCAAACTTTTATCAGTTTTTACATTACCCCCAAAAACATTCCCAACACAGACAAATGGGCTACGACATTGAGCAAAACAATGTCGACGCAATTGACTTAAGTACAATACCTCTTGAATTTCCGGCTCACATTTATCCGGCCTGGTAAACCGCATTTATTCATACATGCAACGTGGTATCAATAAGGTTTTGGAAATAAAAAATTGGCATTCTTTTAATGATTTAAAAGAGACATGGAATGTTTGTATTGTTTTTTTTAAAAAATACAGCTCCGTTATAATAGTTTTCGACATTATAAGCCAAATTGGGCAGTATAGTGAAGATCAAACTGTAGTAAAATCTATCAATGTATGACTTCAAAGTTATATTTTTCAAAAATAAGTATGCTGATACATGTAGAATTAATGCAAAACACAAACACAACAAAAAAAACAGCTACAAAACATACAAACATAAACTAAACATAAACAAACATTTCCAGATGTTTAGCTATTGAATTATGTAACCCTCTGAGTCAGCCATTGTTTGCTAACTTATTGACCCGAAGTTGATTTAAAAAAAAAAACCAACAGGGGACAAATCAAGATATGCACCATATTGTTTTCAACAATAATTTATAGATTAGTCAGAGATAATGGAAGAGGCTACCACTAGGAATGGGTTAAAATTTAGCAAAGGAAATTGATTTTGGTTTTTGTTTGGTTGCTATATTAAGTGCACAATCAATGACTTTTGATAAACTTTTAAATTTGTTCAGTTCAAGTTTATGTGGTGTTAATGAAGTTTACATGAAATCGGTAAATGTTTTTTATACAATATTTTTAAGCGTGGACCGTGATGTTAATTTTTGAGCAGGTTATTTCAGAAGTTTGTGTTTAGCGATATACAATCATACACAATCATATACAATCATATACAATCATAACGGCTACGCCCAGGTCACATTTTCTCCTGTTCATCTACATTGTTCTTAGTTTTTCCTAAGTCTCTCCTAGCATACATTGAGATCCGTTCTTACGTTATGAAGGCCATAAGTCAATGTACACTATTTCGAGGCCCTAAGCAAAGGTACATTTAGGGGGCCCTACAGAAAGGTCAAAACGCTGTCAGGGCTGACATATTTAATTTTAGGACTCCTAAAAATATTTCACAAATGGGTGTGTGTGTATGGGGTTGGGGGTGGGGGTGGGGAGAGAGGAGAGGGTTTTGAGCCTAAAACGTTGTTCTCACAGTCCTGCCAAGCTCTCTGATAGCCCTTTACTGTGGCGAGCATGACTGTAATCAATGTAGACTTGCCAAATTGTAAAACTAGCTAGCAATCAATGTATACTTGCTGATTGTAAAACTAGCTAGCAATCAATGTAGACTTGCCAAATTGTAAAACTAGCTAGCAATCAATGTATACTTGCTGATTGTAAAACTAGCTAGCAATCAATGTAGACTTGCCAGATTGTAAAACTAGCTAGCAATCAATGTAGACTTGCCAGATTGTAAAACTAGCTAGCAATCAATGTAGAGATGCCAGATTGTAAAACTAGCTAGCAATCAATGTAGACATGCCAGATTGTAAAACTAGCTAGCAATCAATGTAGACTTGCCAGATTGTAAAACTAGCTAGCAATCAATGTAGAGATGCCAGATTGTAAAACTAGCTAGCAATCAATGTAGACATGCCAGATTGTAAAACTAGCTAGCAATCAATGTAGACTTGCCAGATTGTAAAACTAGCTAGCAATCAATGCAGACTTGCCAGATTGTAAAACTAGCTAGCAATCAATGTAGACAGGCCAGATTGTAAAACTAGCTAGCAATCAATGTAGACAGGCCACAATGTAATAAATGGCATCTTTTGGCGGCCGGCCACTTGATCTGTCTATAAGAACGAACCTGCATACGTTAACCTGCACCACATTTGTATTTCATGTTCTTGTGCTTAAACTAGAAGTATTGCATGTTCTTGTGCTTAAACTAGAAGTATTTCATGTTCTGTGCTTAAACTAGCAGTATTTCATGTTCTTGTGCTTAAACTAGCAGTATTTCATGTTCTCGTGCTTAAACTAGAAGTATTTCATGTTCTTGTGCTTAAACTAGAAGTATTTCATGTTCTTGTGCTTAAACTAGAAGTATTTCATGTTCTTGTGCTTAAACTAGAAGTGTTTCATGTTCTTGTGCTTAAACTAGAAGTATTGCATGTTCTTGTGCTTAAACTAGAAGAGCGCTTTATATTTTTTTTATAATTTAGTATTTCCATTGTTAATCTATTTCATTATTTTATTCATTTCACGTGTTTCAACTTTGAATAAAATAAATAGCATTGAAATTATTTCCAGCCGTTCTTGGGCCCCTGGGCGATCTCCAATAACTGAGAGGCCTATTTGATCCTAAACTACCACCAGTAGTTAAGTCATTTTATAGTCATTTATTTTAGCCGATGGGGCAACTTAGGGCCGGGGCCCTGGCGTCGTCTCTGCTCGATACAAGTTAAAGTTTGAGAGCTTCTTCTGATAAAGTCAAACAACAAAATAGTCAAAGTAGCCGAAATACCAGTAGTTCTTAAAGTCTGAGTCGTGACCGATAAGTGGTTTGTGCGCGAGAATTGTGTGCGTCGTGTCAAAAAGTTTATTTTAAAGGACCGACAGTCTATGAATTCATAACTACGGCTAGATTGCTACATAACTACGGCTAGATTGCTACATAGTAACAACTATATTGCTACATAACTATAGCGAGATTGCGACATAGCTACAACTAGATTGCTGCATAACTATAGCTAGATTGCTACATAGCTACAACTAGATGGCTGCATAACTACAGCTAGATTGCTACATAGCTACAACTAGATGGCTATATAACTACAACTAAATTACTACATGTCACAGAACTGTATAAGTACCTGAAAAGTAAGAGGGGAAAAATCATTGACGCTTATACAAGCTTGAGATCACTGATATATATGTATATATATATATACATATACAATACATTTATATCGCACATACTGTGCAAACATTGAGATGTAATAAACGAGTAACTAAGGTGTATAACAAAATGGAGAATAAGACTATTGATTGTGTGTCTTAGTGAATAAATATTTTACTTTGCCTTTGAAATATTAATACCCCCCCCCCAATCCTTCCCCGACCCAAGCCAAGACTGACTTGCATGCATAGCAAGATCAATATCACTAAGGCAAGGGGTGTAACCTAGTTGGTAAAATGGTAAAGATGACGAGTAGTGGGAATATCATCTTTATTATATAGGTCAGTCCTGTAATGTCCCGTTTTTTTTTTGTCTTTATTGTGTGTGCAAATTATTGCTCAGTTAATGGATTTGTCACTTTGAATGGTTAAACCGTCATCAAAAAAAAAAAAGATTGGTCTGAGACAGGAAGAAACAGTTGATTGATTGTCTTTAGTGCAAACGGACTTAACAGGTTAAACGAACTTAGCTGTTCGCATGTTTTAAATTGAGTCTGAGGAAACATTATTAAGTTAACAAGGTGATATAGTGTTCACAGTTTAGGAGTTAAAGTTCTGCAGACAGATGTCACGGCCAGTCTAATACACAGTTTAAATAATGAAGAACATGACATGGGACAAAATCATTAACCTGAAATAATCATAAACATGGTCACACCTCTATAATACAACATTTAATCAAGCTGTAATACAAATTATAACAACTAAACAATACATACACAACACTCTTACATAACACATATACTAGTTTACTAATTTACTATTTGATGCCCACCATAAAACACGCATAGAGTACAATTAATAAACATGCAGATTTGATTAATTAAAATAAAAACCCACACATTGATATTCCTTTTTTGTCTAAACTATTTATCAATCATGACGTACAGAGAAGACCATTTTGTGTCTTACAAGTCCCCAGAAAGAGACTTTCAGAAATATTTTTTTTGACCCGTGACAAAAAATAACAGTAAGCTTCGTAGTACGAGAATCAATATAAGTTGCAATCAGAAAAAGGGTGTGTGGGGGAGGGATGACATGAGCTATTGGAAGCCATGGCGGAAAACTATTTTGCCTATCTATAAGAAATGCCCTGAACAAAGGACACCACTATTAAACAAAAAAAACAAAACATCAACAACAAACAAACACATGATTTACAAGATCAAACCTGAGAAAAATTTGTTGCAACTTTTGCAAACAAATTAAAACCAGAAATAATACAACATAAAATTAATGAATTGTTATAGCAGGACATGAAACAAACGCAGTATTTCAATTGTATTCTCCTATAAGAGACAACATATTTAGTTCATGTTGTCAGTGACATGAAACACCACAAGTAATAACACAACTTTAACTATATCAGAGAAAATGATCAATTAAACGACTGTGGCAGATATATAGTTGATTTGTCGGTCACTTATGTTGATTGTTTATTTTATGTCATTAAAACAAGATTCAGATAAATTCACATATATAATCAAATTGAATCACACAGTATAAATGACCAACAACACCATAAACAACACCATAAACAACAACATAAACAACGACATAAACAACAGCATAAAGAACAGCATAAACAACAGAAACAACAGAAACAACAACATAAATAACAACATAAACAACATAAACAACAACATAAACAACAACATAAACAACATAAACAACAACCTAAACAACAACATAAAAAACATAAACAACAACATAAACAACATAAACAACAACCTAAACAACAACCTAAACAACGACATAAAATTCCCTAAATATTCAAAGGTAAATATCAGATCTTTCTCAGTTTTTTTTTGGTGGCCCATGGCGAAAATACTGTCAGATCTTAGGGGGCCCTTAGAAGAGACGTTGTCACGAATTTAGGGGCCCTATTGTCTCATTTTGAATACATGATACTCAATAAGTTTCTTTGGAGCACGCATGTTTTTTTGTATGTCGTCCATACGCGTGTTAAAGTTAAGGATGTAGCCCATAGTTTATCATTAATTTATATTATCAAATTTGACTCAAACTTTAATTGGCAGTGGCACCTTCACAGGTGGGAGCTATTTAGTGTGGTTTTTCTACTTGAAGGTTGTACAGGAGCTGTTCTGTCTACTTGTGTTTTGACATATTGTGCATTGTGGACAATACTTAATCTTAGCCTTTATTATTTCTTTTTAAATTAAGAATATATTCAAGTGTTGAACACTTACAGTGCTGAGAATAACTAACCACTTGCCTCATAGAAACAAAAACAAACCCTGTGTTGAACAATTAAGACATTATTCCTACACACGATGTGAAATCCAGACAAATTGAACAACAAAAAAAAAGCACACACCTTGAGTAGAGACTATCGGCCGAAGCAAACCGTGTCACACACTATAACTAATCATAAAGTCAACACACAACACTATAAAAGTCTTGTCCTTGCAGTGATTACAGACAGCTATATGACCTATGACAGGGCGGCTTCAAGCACACAGTAGCCGTTCCCTTAGGGACACGCAATCTGCTTTTTTTTATCCCGAGTATCTTAAACATTGATGTAAATTGCTGATTTGCTCCCCTTGTTTTTTGTCTTCTACACTAGTTTCTAGAGTGGTCGTTCCTTGTTCAATCAGTAACAAGTATCAGGACTGCCAACTTAGATTATTTATAACTAGTTCTTGATATTTTTGAACCATTTAAATATTGGAAAAAGCTATTCATAGATAAAAAAAATATTTTCATGAAGCTAGATATTGACTTTTAAATTATTTCCTATTTTTTTTTAAATACAGGCCCAATCTAGAAATTCAGGGGCAGATTCAATGAAATGCACGGGGCTCCGGTCTTTGATGGTCCCCACAAAGACCAAATCTATACGGAATGTAAACCTTTTTGTCTTAATTAAGGGACCCAATATTTTCTTCTGGGCCTGGGGATTCAACCAACATTTAAGATCTGCCACTATAGATATTTTAATTTACTTCAGGTTATATAGTTTGCACTAAGTTGGCAGCACTGATTAGTTTCCTCCACTTGTCCCCGTGTGATTGACGCATAAAGAAGATAATGTTGTTACGAAGTGACCTATAGTTCTGTTAGCAGATTACAAGTTCAAGCAAATGTTCTTTAAGGTTATAAATGGGCTGTTTATTAAAAATGGAATTCGGTAAGGAAAGAAAAGGCAATTTAATGAGACAAATAAATACGTTTTAACTGAAAATAAAATGGCCGAGAACTGACGACAACCATAGCTGTTCACGAGTGTCACGGGTTGTGACTAATATGTCGAAACCATCCCCTTACTCCAACCCTTAACTTAATAGTATTACTAACGTTAAGATGTATATGTTATACCATGTATAATAATATACGTTCCCGTTCTCAAATTCTCACCCTTTTTTACCCCACCCCCGTAATTGCGTCATCAGCCAGGTGGACAGCGAAACCTCCGCCGTTGAGTAGCACGGTAGTTAACAGAAACACGTTACATTCCACGGGGAATTCTCCCTGGTCACTCGGCCCGGGTCAATTGCCGACGATGGGATGGATGTCCAGTTACTACTGTCTTTGTCTATACGACGTACTTCTCCCCCCCTCCTCATCTAGGCTCCACCCCCTAATTTGAAAGTTTGAAAGAAACATATATTATATTTGATTGGCTAAGGGTCACGTGGAAGAAAGTGATATGAGGAATGAAAGTTAGATTCGTAGACATTCGACCGAGGGTCCCAGGGGTGACCGGTCGCAATCCGACTGAGTGCTAGCTAGTCGATTGATGTGTCTCTGAGTGAGGTAGAAAGAGAGAGAGAAGGATCTATCGAGAGAACGTCCCTTTAATTCTGATCATTGATACTGGATTAATCTTTGACATTTTTGGATTACGTTTGCTTATGATTTTAAAGAGACCACCAGATCTCTGTTACGGACTGGGGTCTCTGTAAATAAATATATGTTGTCGCTGCACACACTTGTTGAATTGATAATCGTCACTTGTTGTACGTTTAATTGTTGTTGAGACTGTGTGTGGTAGAAACACAAATACAAATACGAGTCATCATTGAGTCAGCCCTCATACTCTTAGCAACAAGCCAAGGATACCCTCAAAGGGGTCCGCAACAACGAGCAAAGGCGAACTAGGGAAAGGGTGGTCAGACTTCTGGAACTCCCAGGCTACAACGTGTTCTTAAAAGATAGAGAAAATAGAGTTTGTGTATTATACGTAATAGAAAAACGGTTCTACAAGTCACCTTGCTTGTAAGAGGGAAGCGGATCGCGGACCAGATAGAGCAACACATCGGAACATATGCGACCCGCGGGCGTAGTTTTCCCACCCCATGTCTAGAACTTTGCTGGCAAAAGGGTCCATATCAGTATGAATTTAGTTGTATTTATTTAGAAGCACTAAGACGATTGCTATTAAGTCACATGAATGATTGAAATCAGTTTTGTTGACACATTTAATAGAATAAAAAAAACATGTGATATAATTCTCTTATGTCCACTTATAAAAAAAGAATTCATTAAAGTTATGGAACAAGTACCATGTGTAGCACAATGTCCAGTATTAGTGCTACCTATTTGTGTGGGTGCGGTGTCAAAGTTCAACACACGGGGATATAATGCAAATGTACAGAGGGAGATTCAAAGTCACGCAGTCAGATATGGGCGACAACTCGACTAAAAGTAAACCATTTAATTATCTACCGTTGGTAAAAACAAGCGGTTACTTTTTTTAAAAATTCCCAATACTATATAGTATAGTATAGTATAGTATACTATGCAATGCAATGCTATGCTATACTATACTATACTATACTATACTATACTATACTATACTATACTATACTATACTATACTATACTATACTATACTATACTATACTATGCTATGCTAGACTGTACCGTACTGTATAATACTGCACTGCTCTACAGTGACGTCACTAAGGGTTGTGGGGGGGGGGGGAAGTGCGGGCCGCACCTGGTGACACCAATATAGGGGTGACACCAAAATGAACAGTTCTAAATTTCATAGAAGAAAGAACTCGGTCTAGTCGGGTTTTATAACCGGTCACAGTTAATAAAATGAGCAGTAGCACAGGGTGCCGCCATGCAGATTGTCTGGAGCTGAGGTAAATGAATACAATTCAAAGCTGCTCGGATAAATCGAGAGTTTTTTTTTGCAAATGTTATAAGCAAAAAGGACGGATGTAGTCACGTGGTTTCATAAAATAGGAGACGTAGTTTATAAACTCAGTTTAATGAAAGTAATATACATCTTTCTGAAATACATTTAGTAATA